>JAFIRS010000234.1:0-600000 GCA_018342105.1 Gonioctena quinquepunctata | reverse complement strand
AATTGGTTTTCATGTATTTCAGTAAATTGTGGAGTATCCGAAGCGTACACTCAGGGTCCCAATAGGAGGTACTCTATTAAAGTGATATCACTCGAACAGTTCCATTCTGTAAAGAAAAAGAAAGATTCCACCCTTCTGGAGGATTATGCTCTTAATACAAGTAAGTTTTTTCTACTCTACCGACACCTCTAAATGAGCACTTTTCTACACGTTACATTATAATATGCTGAAATGAAATTCCGTTATTTCAAGCATAATAAAGTGAGTTTATACAGCACGTAAAATAAAATAAGAAATAAAATAAAGTAAAATAAGAAATAATAATTTTCAGAGTGTTTATAGAGCTGAGTAAATTAATGTAAAAAGTAAGAAGCTGTCAATCGAAATTTGGGATTTTATGTTGAGGTTACCTCAATTTCAATGATGTATACTTGTAAAATTGGTCCCTGTTATTGTTTATTAAATATTATAAAATTTTCGTCATCTAACGACATTATTGTCCAAAAACGAAATTTAAAAAAATGGCACTAACACCATTTTCCAGTTATGAAAACAAAAACATATACCAGGACTGAATACCTATCATATCATGTCCATCTATCATCAACTTCCATAAAAAATTTCTAAATTATTCAATATGTACATGTGCCTAACAACTAGTCAAAGTAAAATAAAATAAAAGATCAAATTAACCATCTTTTATTTTACTTCTTATTTTATATTACTTCTTATTTTATTTTATTTCTTTATAAACTTGTTATGGATGTTGTGTAGTATTAACTTTTTAAATTACTTTATTTTATTTCTTATTTTATTTTACTTGCTGTATAAACTCACTATAGTCACAAAAAAAAGTTATTCTTTGGTGTGTGATTCTTTGATTGTTATATTTTATAATTGAAAGTACTGTATTTTTCACCATAAGGTATTTTGATATTCACTACCTATTTAACAAAATATGTCAGTTGAATAGGACCCTCAGTCTTATTGATACAAAAATAGAAAAAATAATCAAAAAGATTCCTTTTCCCTATCATTACCTAATTTTTTGTGGGATGTCTTCAAAACTTTTTCAAGATGAGAACACCCCTGACTATTGGCACACATTATAAAACTCTTATTAGTCATAATTTATTTATCTGCATTTCACTAGAAGTTGGAAGTCCTTTTGTTCCTCATCATTTTAAAATTCTAGTGAATCATTTGTCACGTTACTTTGGCGATCTTTCGTACAGGCCGAAGTGTTGTAAATACCAAAGACCAATGTATCTCGGAGACTTTGGCTAGTTTCCGAAAGATTGGACGGCATTCACAATTTCAGGCTTCAAGGCACATTGTCGGTTCCCTCCGATATAGCCTATTTTTGGGGGGGAATTAAATTATAATTTACGATATCATTCAAATAAAACATTTAATTAACAAATAACAATTTAACAGGAATTTTTAGATAGAAAAAAAGAAAACACTAGTCATATATGTCAATAACTAAAAAAACAAAAAAGAGTACGCTCAGTGCTGTCGGAATGAATTCAAGATGGCTGCTGGAGAACATACACACATCATATCTGAATGAGTTACTTGTGTTTTGCCCTGGTTCCAAATTGTTTTTCTGGAGCTTTGAGAGTTGGGAATTGTTTTTTTTAAACTTTATATTATCTGTTGTATTATATTTGTATTAAAAAGCAAAGTACGATTTTGGAATCTGATGGAATTTGAAACCGACGGTTTTTCTGAATTCCCGGTGAATTATATTTGAAACAAATCGTATCTCAACGATTTATCTGGTAAAACTGCCTCAAAAAATTGGATCAATTTAATGTTTTATTGCCTTAAAACTAAATATGTTATAATGTCAAATAGAGTAACTTCGGAAAATACTTCCACATCAGTTTTCAGATCGTTGATTCGTAGAGAATATGGATTAGAACGATTTATGGCTATGAATTTGTCTCTATAACGCTGTACAGTATCACCACCGGAACATAACAAAATAACTGGGTGACAGTGCTGACATCCAGGGATCCTTGGAATTTGTAGGTTCTCCAGCGGCCATTTTTGAAGGGACGTGTTCTGAATATATTTTTAATGATCTAGGTAACAAATACTGAAACGAATAAAATCATGAACATTAAAACCACCCAGGATGTCCCAACCTAATATGCAAAAACTAATGATCCGACAGTGCCCGAATTTTTTACACATAAAGTACATATCAAACTCTACTATGTCGAGAAGAGCCTGCGCTACAACTTAAAAAATGGCGGTTTCATGAATATTAAAAAAAAAAACAGAATTTTCCGGTTTTTCTCTGTTACTAATAATACGATCGAGTCGCGCTAGGGCTAATTTTTTTCGCATTTTGATTCTCTACAATTCGTCCAGTGAGAGCATCGATATTGCTTCATTTGTTTTCATGTTACAAGCGAAAAACGGAAAAAACACATTCTTTTTCTTTTAAATATTTATGACAAATCAAGCAATGATAGTTGCGAGTAGAAAACATAACAGGATAAAATCGTCTTTCGTATGATGGCACAGTTGTTTTCCCGGTACTATTTTTGTCACGAAAGAATCTCTAATGATTGGCCTACGAGTCTTACTGATTGAGGCGAATTCGGATGAAAATTCGTTCATATTGGAACAATATTCGCACTTCTATTCGATTTCAACTGCAAAGAGATTCCAAGCAGCCCCCTCCCGGCTGTACCCCTGATTTCGATATCATTTTTGGTATATTTCCATTTTTTTAAAATAACTATATGCCAGTAGCAATAACTTGACAATTTCATGAAAAAAATCTAGCATCCTTCAAACATTAACATTTTAATACCAACCTTGATAACTATTCATGGAGGCAACTGGACAAAATTAAACAGCCTAGTGGGATATAATCAAAATGTGAATGTATTATTATTTAATCTGGCCTTTGAATCAAACATGAAATGTGTACTTCTCGGCCTGAACTGGAGATCTCCAGTCACCTTGGCTGCTTTCTCGTACGTGCGCAGACGCAGTACACCACCGAATGAGTTAGTCGGAACACCTCATCGAAAAGTCCCAAGTTCACTGCGTGTTAATCACGTATCGGCCATCTTATTTTCAGCTGCGCGATAAATTAAAAGTTTTAATTTTCAACAGTAGTCTTCCTGTCAGAGAGAATACGCGTACAAATTGTAATTTCGTTGCATGCATTTCTGTGAGGGAAATTCCAGTTTCAAGAGGTGTATGTGTATTACTACGCATGAATCTTTACCAGGTTATGTGCCAGACCAAGTTCTCGATAATAATTTGGAAAACAGCCTTAGATGTCTATCGTTAAGGAATTCCGTTACAAGCAAGCCGTTACCGTTACCTGCTCCAGTCACTGCTAGGGAAGTTGTTTTGCGAAGATGCGGACAGACGGGGCCCGAACCATTTTCACAATGTTATCCGGAGAGGTAAGCAAAATGTGTTGATGAATTGTATGTTGTATTAAGGTTATATGTCGATATTTCAAGTGCACGAGCATGCAAACAAACGGTTTTGTTTCCAAGAACTGGTCTGATCCTTTGAATATTGCCTTTGTAATCTGAATTTGAATAAATAAAAGGCTGCTTGCTTGACCATGTATCTGTATCCACGCTAATATGTTTTCACGCCAAAAACGCCGTTGATGACGGTGACGTCAATCTCCGCGCGCGTGAAACAATTTGTAACTTGCATTTTTTTGAGGGCATACTTTTTTATTATTTCGCAATCTGTTGAAAATTTACATTTCGCGTGCCAAATCATATTATAGATGCCAGAAGCCTGCTATGGTAGTATTTATACATTTTCGTCTCCCGAACATGAATCTAAAATCAAAATGCTGCCGTTAGGTATACATTCTCTTGCAAAAAATACTGGAGGTAAATATCTAGTCACATGCACTCTGAATATGGGGAAAATACTTTTCTTACGTGTTTTTGCCTCCTGAACACGAATCCGGAGAAAAATGCGGCGGTCTCATACCGTTCCCGAGTTACAGCACTTTTTCGAAAAAAAAAAAAACTCATTTTCAAGCACCTTTTTCTCGCACAAAATCACTCAAAATGCCTCCTTTTTTACTAGCATAAACAATACACCCTAAATCACTTATTTTCGGCACAACTTTGCACAAAATATCGTCGTTTTTATCGAAAAAAATCCTCTTTCTCACACAGTTCCAAATCAACAATTGTCATACTTTTAACAGAAGACATTTAGTAACTTTGCCTTATTTTTCATGTTGGTAATAAATGAATCACCGCCCACAACAATTGCACACATAAATGAAGGGGAAACTATTGCTCACATTTGA
The DNA here is from genome assembly GCA_018342105.1 of Gonioctena quinquepunctata. NCBI lineage: Eukaryota > Metazoa > Arthropoda > Insecta > Coleoptera > Chrysomelidae > Gonioctena > Gonioctena quinquepunctata. The sequence goes on along the minus strand of JAFIRS010000234.1, from coordinate 595,682 downwards.
ATTCGAAAAGTTGGCGGTGATTATTATCACCAAATAAAAATAAGGCAAAGTTACTAAATTCTTCTGTCAAAGGAACGAATATTATTTATTCGTGTTCAGGAGGCAAAAACACGTAAGAAAAGTATTTTCCCCATATTCAGAGTGCATGTGTGGTGTAACTAGATATTTACCAAAATGCAGTTTAGGGAGAATCCACAGATTTGAAAAATCCTTACACAAGCCTTCCTAACCCAAAAAAAAACCAAAAGATCCGGCGGGCAACCATAAAAAAAAATTAATTTATTTAAATCCATTATTTTCATGACGGTAAATATCCAGAAATCAGGATTACACGATTTAGGACATGCCGTATGGTGAAACTTTCTTATGTTCGCCTTCTGAACATGAATCCAAAGTCAAAACGTGGCATTCTCGAATACTTTCCGAGATACGAGCTTCTAGAAGTACAAAAGGCCTTATTTTTCAGGACTATTTTCGGCCACTGAACACTCGTCCTTCTTTTAACAAAAACACCACACACATACCCTTATTCACGTGTTTTTAGTCCTTTTGTATGCGAAAAACTGCCGTTTTCTAAAATATCCACTTTTCTTTAGAATGTATAGGGTGATTGCGCCAGTAGTCGGCCACTTAAGGGGATATTGTAGGTTTGATACGGTTCCATATTTACATATTCGCAGAAAGAAAATTAAAAAAAATATGACGAATAGAAAAAGGTATAAGTAATATGAAAAAAAATATTACAGAACCGTAGGGCTTCCACACCTTCAAGAAAAAAATAATATCTACAAAAAGTACACTTTTGCTAGTTAAAAAAGTGCACCAATTCTCGCCACCTACCCAGTTGTCGTCCCATTGATGCCTTTTCTCGCCATGGATCTTATGTTCCCCATCAATAAGGTTGATATTAGCGATTTTTCGAATGAACAGCTTACACAACATATTCATTGAGTTTAATGAAACAGAACAGTTTACAAAAAGAAAATATATCAAATAAAATGAAAAACATTTAAAATAAAACGTCAAAAATAAAATACTTTTCTTAAAACAAAAATCACAGAAAAGAAACATCTAAATAAAAAAGTATGGAGTTGCGATCAGGTACAATTTTCGCATATATAATCTTTTTTCCCAGCCTCAGAATAAGGTAGAGAAGAAAGATTAGTACATCGCAGGTGGTACCACCTTATACAGCTGTCGCAGCCAATATTCTTCTCTCCCTTATCCTCTATGTCGCTAATCAGAACATCGTCACACATGGAACATTTTTGCTTTGGCTTCCTAGGTTTTGGTTTGGATTTCAATTTTGATTTCCTTCCAGCAATTTCCTTCCTCCTAATCATCCTCTTTTCCTGCAACTTCACTTCTCTTTCTGCCTTCAAAGTTGCTCTTATCTTGCGTCTATTTTCAATGTCTTTGGTTTTTTCAATTTCTCTTCCTCTTTAAGTAAAATGCTGCTACATAGGCACCTACCTACCTAGGTAGGTAGGTACCAACTATCGAGGCATCAATTTTTTTTTTATATTTTCTAGTAAAATAATATGTACCTAGGTATTATCGGACATATTGTTGGAAGCACTCTTCTTTTCATAGCAAAATTTGTTGAAATTCAATAAAACAAAGTGGAAAATCGATTGCGATTTCTGGTCTGATGGCTACATAGGCACCTACCTACCTAGGTAGGTAGGTACCAACTATCGAGGCATCAATTTTTTTTTTGATAGAGTGGCGAGAACAGCGTTCTTGATGCTAGTTATCGCTAAATATTCTATAGAAAATGTGCTGGCCGACAATTGGCACACATTATACCAATTCTCGGCCATATAAAAGCAAGTTATTATATTTATTTTATATATGACATTTTAGTGGCGGAAACTGGCTACAGAATCAACTTCCATAAGAACTTCAAAAGGACAGAGCGATAAATGTCCCTAGCATTGGACCGTGTCATTAAAGGACCACGAATACTCAGCTCTATAATCCAGTTCTCGCCACCATGGCGAAAATGGAAAATAGTTGTTTTGAGATTCCAATCTACCGCCACCCCTCAATTTAAAGAAAAATCATTCATTTACAGTTTTCTCGCATTGAAATGGTAGTTCAACAAATAAAGATACCCCCTACATAAGTTTTTTCTTGTAGATCTAGAAAAAAAACACTTGAACTTACCGTTGAAGAAGTTATGTCCAACTACTTTTTTTCAATTGACCAACGCACAAACAACGTTCACTTCGACCACCATCTCTTGAACTGGCAGGGAAAGAATGATGAGTCTCTGAACAGGTAAATCTATGAAGGAATATGGCGGGAAAAGTATGAGAGAACTTTTGGCGGAATTTTCAAATATGTAGAGTTAGTATCATTCTTATTATTTCATGAAAATGGCAAAAACGGCCGACAACTGGAAGTGGCCGGCAAACTGGCGCAATCACCCTACCATGATTTTTAATTTTATCCTCCAGAAGCATAGTAATTTATATATTTATGATGTTGATTGCCTTAATTCGAGGGTCAAAAGTCAAATGTAGTGATGGGCTAATTCGAAGGAAAAATAATCGATAATTCGATTATTGAAATCATTTGAGATATCTCGAGAACTTGACCAGAATCATTCGAATGATCAGATCATTCAAATGCACTGACGAGTAATTTGGTTCTCGGATAAGTTCTCAGTTTCCATTCCACTGCGCTCACTGAATCCAAATGACGAATGGCAAATATAATCGAATATCAAATCCACACAGTCCAGAAAGAGGGGAGAAAAAACCGCCCACATTTAGAAATCGCCAATTCGGAACGTTAATTTGAATTATGCTGCGAAAATCGAGAACTTGAACATAATCATTCGAATTATTCAAATCACTCAAATACGCTACCAAGTGAAATGTGTACCGAGATATCACGATCACATTTAAGTTTATTCAGCAATGGAATGATTTCGAATGACGAGTTTTATGAATGATGTAGTAGAGGTTATGAAAAAGTATTGGTTATCGTCGTCGTCTTCTGGTTAATGGGTTTCGTCCGTAGACATATGCCCAGCTTCTTGTTGAATGTTTAAAATAGGAGGAGAATATACACTGAAGTACGTCTGGGAGATCCCATCTTCTCCTTCCTTGTAGAATCCTAGTGCAAAGGGTTAGTAAATAGAGGGTAAATATATAGCATAAAGAAGAAATAACAAAGGTATAACTTTTCTCGCTCGGGGGCAACGGCCGAGCATTTCACACCCAGAAATGTTCACTATACTATCACTATAATAAACTCACAAATTTACAAAGATACATTGGTAATACAAATAAGTAGTAAAATATATCATAGTTTTATATACATATAAGCACCTATGTCTTAGTAGGACCTGTATGTGCATACTAAAAATAATAATTATTGAAATAGTTGATATTGTAGTTTAGTGTATTATTACTATCTAATCTAAAAGTCAAAATACCTAAAAGTCAAAATACCTGTGTTATTACAATAGAATAGTGCTGTGGGGCTGGTGAAACAATATGTAATATATAAAGTAGTAGCAGAGATCAATTAAAGTAGAAGGTTATCCTTAAATAATGCTTGAGTATTGTGAGTAGTTTTTTATGATATGGATCTTACATTTTTCCGAAAACAGTTTATAGTTACCTATGTTTCTTATTTCTGGTGGCAAAATATTGAATATTTTTGGAGCAAGACATCTTGTAAATCTCTGATTAGAGTCTTTGCGATAGAATGGCACTGATAATTGTTTACTTGTAACTTGTCTGGTATTGTACATGTGAGAGACAAAAGTTTTCATTTCCTGGTGTTTATATAAAAAGGTACAATTACTATGAAAATAAATCATCCTGACATTAGGAGTATCGGAGTTTTTATATAAATTTTCAGTTGGGTATAATTTGCCTTTGTGAAAGATTATTTTTAATAGATAATTTTGTATAACATTGAGAGGACTCAATGCATTGCTATAAAGCCCTCCCCAGACCAAAATACCATATTTTATGATTGATTCTACTAGTGCTTTATAAACCATCAAAAGAAGCTTTTTATTTAAAATTTTTATTTAAAATTTTTCTGAGTTCGTAGAATTTATATATAAGTCTTCGTAATCTGTTAGTTAGATGGGTAATATGTTGATTCCATTTGAGATTTTTATCTATAGTTATTCCAAGATATTTAGTGGCTTCCGATTCTTTTACTTCAAAGTTGGTACTGGGAATTTGAAGGGTTGGGATTTAAAATTTTTCTGAGTTCGTAGAATTTATATATAAGTCTTCGTAATCTGTTAGTTGGGCCTATTGGAATTGTTAGTGAAAATGCAATATATGTAGTTTTTGACATTTAGTGATAATTTGTTATGATCTAGCCAATTTTTACATTGAGGATGCCATTTTCTGTTTTATTTTTTAGTTGGTTCCAATTTGTATCATGAAATATGAGAATTGTATCGTCGGCATAGGATATTATAGTGCCATCAATATGAGAATCTAATAGTGAGTTGAGATAAGTGATAAATAAAATTGGCCCTAGAACGGTTCCTTGGGGAACGCCAATTTGGATAGTTTCGTTATCACTTATTTCATCTCTTATTTTTGTTTGTTGCCTCGGTAGATAGTAAAAGAGCCCAGGTAAATATAGATAGGGATTTGAGTTATTATTATATACTGATATACACAAATATACATGCATGTATAACTATTTTTTTTTTTTTTTTTTTTTTAATTTTTTTTTTTTTTTTTTTTTATCGCAGTTTGATTTTATTTTCCTGTGCATGTAATATGGGGCATTTAATAATATGTGTTGTAAATCTCGATTTCTCCACAATCACACTGAGGGTTTGGTTTGATACCTAGTCTATGGAGATGCTGTGGGGTGAGGCAATGTCCTGTTCTTGCCCTAATAAAAGTTGTGAGATGTCGCCTATCTTTAAATGGGAATTTCGAAAACCATGGGTGTTTTGGAAAGGATTGTTCAATTAGTCCATAGAATGTTGGCTTATTTTCTATTGTTTCTCTCCAACTAGTAGTCCAGATTATCCATATATTTTGTTTAATGACAGGTAGGAAATTGTCCTTATTTAGTTCTATACTCATGGGGATATTTAAATTTCTGCCTATGTTTGCTAAAATATCCGCCTTCTGATTGCCATGTATGCCCAAATGTCCTGGAATCCACGCTAAATATATCTCCCTTTCTGTCTGTTGCATATCTATAATCATTTGTTTCGTTAGGAAGCTTATGTGATCTCTTTTCTTATGGAATATTGATTGGGATATTTTTTGTATAGCTGATTTCGAGTCTGAGAATATGATTATTTTATTTTGTTCTGTTTCCAAACATATTGTTAATCCCTTGTGTATGGCTATGATTTCAGCTGTGCAGATTTGAGTATATGTTGGTAAATTTTCGGAATATGAAATATTTAATTTGGGGATATATACTCCATATCCTGATCTATGAGAGTTTGGATCAAATGATCCATCAGTGAAAACCCACGTGAAATCTGCAAATGTTTCTGAAATTTGTAATAAGCATTCTTCATTTTGGCTATATCATTTGGTCCTTATTCATGTTATATGTGGGTATCTGTATAAATTGATTTTCTAGGCTATAATAATGACAAGGAAGTATATCATGTTGATATAGATTTCCTGATATTCTTGCAAACTTTCATATGCTTTGACATAATACGGTTGTTCTCTTCTGGACCAAAATCCCCTTCTACTACTGCATTGTTCCGCTAGTTGGGATATTAGGGAAATAATTGGTTGATCGTTATATGGGAGTTTATTCAATATGAATTTACTACTTAACCATTGTCTTCTTGTATCAAGAGAGGGTTCTGCACATTCTGCCATAAGAGCTACTATTGGAGTAGATTTCATACCCCCTGTCACTAGGCGTAAGGCTTGATATTGGATTCTGTCTAATTTGTTGAGATTCGTTTTGCTACAGGGTTTGAGTAGATGTCCTCCATAATCTAGATGAGATCTTACTAAGCCTTTATACAAGAGCATGAGCGTTTGAGGTACGACAGACCGACCTCATTACATTTATTGCTTTGGATGCTTTTATTACGGTATGTTCTATTTGGGGAGCCCAATTCAGGGTGGAAGTAATGATAACTCCCAGATATTTTGTGTGACTGTGATATGGAATGATTTGGTTGTCAATATGAATAGGTGGATTTATTTGACGAGATACGCCTTTTCTGAATAAAATTGCTGTTGATTTATTGGTTGCTAGATTAAAATTATATGATTGACCAATTTTTTAATTTGAGTAAGGCCATGTTCATTTCATGTGTTAATGTTGGGATTGAGGGCCCTTGAATTAATAATACTATATCGTCTGCATACTGAACAACTTGAATGTTATTAATGAATAGGGAATGTAGTGAATTGGTATAAATGTTAAATAGTGTGGGACTTAATGGAGACCCTTGTTGAAGTCCAAGGGATGTGCTTTGTGGGCCGTGTATATTACCCTCTTTATCTTTGACATATATATTTCTGTTTATTAAAAACTGTAGAACTAAATTGCTAAGTTGATTTGGAATTTCTAACTTTGTCATTTCTACGTATAACTGATATATATTCACTGTATCATAAGCTGATTTAAGATCCAGGAACACCGCCAATGTGTAAAGATTTTTACTCAAACCGTTATATATATATGTAGGTTCTTGTGTATATTAGAGCATCCTGACAACCCATGTTTCGTCTGAATCCAAATTGTAATAATGGTAATTTCCTATTATGTTCTAAAGCCCATTCAAGTCTGGTATTTATTATATTTTCTAGCACTTTACCCAGGCAAGAAGACAATGCTATGGCCCTATAGTTTTCCGGAAGAGTAGGGTCCCTACCATGTTTTAATATTGGTAGTATAAGTATATCTTTCCATTGTTCTGGGATTGAGTTTCCTTTCAGATATTTATTATATAATATAATAATTTTTCCCAATGATTCTATCGAGAGATTTTGTATCATACTGTATGATACATTGTCTAATCCTGTTGCTTTATCTTTTTTTTTTTGAAAGTACATTTTGTAACTCCAGTAATGTAATTTTGTCTACTACAGTATTATCCTGTATAGAATGAAAAACTGGCATATTGGCATTATTTTTGAGATGATTGTGTATTGGAGAATTTTTAATAGTTGACCATATGTGGGTAAGTGGGGTTTCCCTATTCAATGTTGAGCAGTATTCTTTAAATTTAGTTTTTTTATACTATTCCAATTTTTTTTTGTTGAAGCTATGACCTTTTTTGTATTTAAATAATTTTCTAAGCTGGTATTATCTCTAAAACTTTTCAGTGCGATCTTTCCTTTTTTTGATTTCCCTAGAGCAAGTTTCATCCCACCAAGTGACTAGTTTGTTTATGTGGAGAGTTTGTTGGGGATGAGATTGGAATAGATACTTCACTGGCTTCTTCTAGAATTTCATATATTTGCAAATATGTTGGGTCTGTCAATTTTCCTATTTGTTGGGTAGTGAATTCCTTATATGAGGTCCAGTTTGCACTTCTGAAAATCTTTCGAGGTGTTGAACTATATCCTTTCGGCTACTTACCGAAATTTCACAAATGGTTGGAAAGTGATCACTCATACCACAGTCTTGTATAACATTCCAAGAACATCTAGGGGCTATAACGTTTGTGATTAAAGCTATATCAACTGCAGAAATATTTTGTGTAGGGGGAGTTAAACGGGTTGGAGTGTTGTCATTCAAAAGCACTAAATCAAATTCATCTATTATTGATTTTATTATGCGTCCGTTATAATTAGTGCTAGAACTGCCCCACATCGGATGTTGGCCATTAAGGTCTCCCATTATTAGATATGGATTATTTGGTTCTTCACAGATAAATTTCAAAATATCAAAACTAAGATTTAAGTTAGGTGGATTATATATATTTATAATGGAAAAATTGAAATTAGGTAGATAAACACATTGAAATTGGAATCTGTCAGTGAAGTTTGGAATAATTATTTGTTGTTTGGTATATTCTATATTTGATTTGATTATTGTTGCTATTCGCCTTTACCGTCTTGACGGTCCATTCGTTCTATATTATAATTAGGTATATTTAAATTGAAATTTGTGGTGAGCCAGGTTTCATTTAGTAGAATGATATCAGGATTGTGATCATTTATTAGAATTAATAAGTTATATCTATTACTATTCACACTATGGATATTCCATTGAATTACTTTCAATGAAAGATTAGTATTCTTCCATTGATTCTGCATCTTTATTTGCTAATGTATTTATGAGGATAGTTATGTATTTTTCTTTGTCTTGTTGATTCATATTAGTAAGATACTCGAGTAGAATGTTGAAGGAGTCCGGCATTTCAATTGTTGGGTTATCATTTAAATGGGATTGTATTTCAATAATTGGATTTTTACTGGAATTTGGGAAAGGGGGTTACGTGATGGACCTGGTTGATATCTGGGGCTATCATATATAGGTGTATTATCTTTACCTGGAGATTTGGGATAAGAATACAAACATTCATTGGGCCCGGAGATAGTCTGGTTTAATGTTCTTATTTCATTGTCTTGTTTAGTTTTTTGACTATATGATACATAATTTGGATTATTGTTATATTCATTGAGTCTTATTTGTCTGTTCTGTAGGCTTGGATTATTAATTATATTTGGAAAATCGGTAGTTCTATAATTATATCTTTCTGGTTTTTTGGGTTTTGGTACACGTTCACTTGCATCATAAAATGAGAGATGATCATAGGTCATATAATGTCGTATACGATTTTGACGTTAAAATTCTGGGCATTGCTTACTTACAGATTGATGTACTCCACTTTGGCAGTGACGGCATTTGGTTGGGTTGGGGCACTGGATTGTTGTATCATGAATTTTTGCACAATTCTGACATATTGATTTGCTACGGCATTGTTTTTTGGTGTGACCATAGAGGAGGCATTGGTAACATTGGATAACTCGCAAGCGATACTCTTCGACTGGTGTATATAGAGAATATATTTCTATTTCTGTTGGTAATTTTTTCCCTGAAAAAGTTAAACAAACAGTGCTTGAGGGAACATACGTTGTTACTCCTTCTACAGTTTTTTTTCGATTCAATCTCCTGGCGTTGATTACCTTACAATTCACCAGTTTTGTATTTGTGTTATCTATTATTTCTTTTTCTGTTACATCTTCATCCATATATCGTATAATGCCTTTGCAGGTAATATTATTTCCCGGAATGAAACATTCCAAGCCTTTGGATTTCATGATTTCGCTATTTAGGAAACTGTTTGCTGCACTAAAGGTTTTGAATTCCACACTCATTCGATTTCGACCCTTGCGTTTGAGTTTTTTTAATTCGCCAATTTTTAGGTTATAGATCATTTTGGCTACTGATAATTGGTGTAAATTTCCAATGTTAGATGTTCCATCTGTATTATCCTTTTGAGTTTGTATATACACCTCATATGGTCCTGGGTTTGTGTATGAATATAGTAGTTGATGTGAATTACCTTGATTAATTACGGAGATGTATTTGGTTATCTTTATCGGGTGTCATGTTTGCGCTCTGTTTGATTTAATATATTACGATCTTCACTAAAATATTGTAATTAAATACTATAAAATCTCACCAATGGGGGAAAGGGAATAATTTGGTAAAAGGATGTTAGTATATGCACTAAATATTTTTAGATTTCGCTAAATTTATTCTTTGAGGTTATAGCTCGCGTCCACCTTCAGCGATCACCACTCTCGAAAAAAGAAGTATTGGTTATGCTATCACAAAGATATTATCATAATTGTGTGAAATTACTCATTTTGGAAGAAATTGAAATGGGTATCTTGCGTACGGAAACGTAATTCTGATTATGTTGTTTACAAATATTTCAAAATCTTGAATAAGTACTCGAGTTCAGAAAATTATTACAAGATGTCTGTAGTATCCAAGTGATATATCATTCGAACGATAATTCGATTATTTGAATATCTCGAATACTCAACATTCGATTATGGGAATAATTCGATTATGCCCATCACTAGTCAAATGCTACAAAAGCTGCATTTTGTTGACCTCCCAATTTCTAGTCTACTGCCCAAGAAAGACACTTGGATAACCTTGCTGTCCAAGTTGAATGCAAGCCAACCAACCTGAGTAACGTTTCGCTCCGCTCGCGGACACTTCGTTACCAGTGACTTTCCCAGTTTTTTTCGATTGATAATTGAGACACAATAGTGACAATCAGTCGCCAGATGCAAGTACACGCTACATCACAGACATCAAGCAATAGACAACACCTAAGCCAACTAATTGAAACCTCATGATTCATCCACATGCATATATAATTTCTTCAAAATACGTGACCGCCAAAATTTTTTTTTTATTTCAAGCTTTCAAAGAAATGAGTTATCACATAAACCAAAAAATTTTGTGATACTGCATTATTTGTAACAGCTCTGTCTACACATTTATTTTCAGCATATAGTATTGAAAAATCTCCTTCAACAACTACACAAAACCGACCTTCCACATGTCACTGAAGCATTTAGTGAATTTTGTTTATCACATTTTGCAGTTTATAGATAAATAGATTTTTAATAAATTAACATTTAACATATACATACATATCTGCACAAGCAAAAGGGTTTAAAAATTCAAAATTTCAAAACTGGGTTTTATATATAAAAAATACTTATATTTTATACAAGACCTTTTAAAGTTTGTCAGCATACACATTTAAAAAATAAGGCAGTAAAATTGGAAATTATAAATCAACCTATATGGTTAGAGAACTTATATCACAGTTTAGGAATTCTTCGGTGCTATAGAAGGCATTTTTTATCAAAAAATGTTTTATCCTCATCTTAAATATTATCAGCTAAAGATTTTATTTCTTGTGGCAGTTTATTATATAATTTCACAGCCCAACAATTTGGTCCATTTTGACATCTTTTTAAGCGGCAGTAGTTTGTACTCATCATTTTTATGTCTAATGTTATGATTGTGCACATTTTCAAGACTCTCATATCTGGACAGGTTATTTTTTATGTACATGAGATTTTCCACGATATACAGAGACAGAAACATTAGTATTTGCAATGTCACAAATGAGTTATGGCATTCATTTCTGTAATTGATATTATCCAATAATCTTACGGCTTTGCATATACATATGATGATTTGTTCTATTATAATATTGAAACATCTTTAAATTGATGGAATACACAGCCTAGGTTTTATGAATTTTCTAATTATTAAGATTCTGTAGGGGAAAGGAAAATTTTGTATTTCAAAAAGTTGTTAGTGATTCATTAGGTGCTACCAACAAGTCAAAGGAAATATAATGAAAGTTTTAGTGTTATATCTGAAAGGTGAGGTTTTGTTTATAGTATATCCATTCTCATTTGAATAAATTAATCTTCAACTCGTTCAAAATCGTACATATAAAGAAAACAGAAAGATAAATAAATATCATTCCTTGTATATAGTTGACCAAATTGATTGAAAACTGTTCGCCACGTAAAAACTAGTTGATAACTTCGCTTATTGCATAAATTACCTTAACCACCACAGAATTCTTTATTGGTTTGGTGTTGTCTCATCCCCACCAATTGCCTTGTCTTCAGATGTTTTTGGGAGGTACCACCTGTACTGCTTGCGTCGCATATTTTCTGATAGTAAAACATATTATAACGACAGGAAGCGTGCGAAAGCTTCTCCACCAGAGGCATTGTGTACACTGATATTATTATTGTTTCGTGACACAGAACGACAAGGAGTTCAGTTTTATTCTATATTTTCGGCATTTTGATATGAGCTGGAAAATATCTGGATTGAGCGGGATAAAGTTGGAGTATTTTCTGAAAATTGAATCACATGACGAGAGCCGCATGTATGCGAACGCGCTCTCAAAGCCCGTTACTGTGGCTCACGTGCGTCAAAGGAAGCTGCTTTTAATTTGTGAAAATCCTTCCAATAGATATACAAAAAAATGCTATTAGTGAAAATCTCTTCTAAATCCTTTTATAATCTCCTTTTCTTGATAGTTTACTTAAATTTGTTTTTATAATCCCCATCATAGACAATCACGATTTTGGGCGGGTAATTACCGAAATGATAATTATATCGAAAAGGGAAACATTCTCAATTGAATATTGAATAGAAAGATTTTTCTGTGAATTGAAAAATCCACGATAAATGAAGTTATTTTTTGTGAATGTCTAACAGAAAACAACTACTTCCCCGGCTAAAGCAGATGATTCCACATCTGATTTTATGAACATCCTGTTCATATTTTCAACATATCGATAATTATATCATTAGGAAAGTTATTTAAATATATCTCTTTTTCTATATTAGCATAAGAGGATTAGAATGAGTGGGTTAAACATTGATTTACTCCTATTAAGATATTTTGGAAACTATATTGAATAAATTATACCAATTAGACCCCAACAAAGGTCCAGGGCGGAAAAGCTCCATTATTGTTAAAAAAAATTAGATTCACCTTAGCAAAACCTTTGTTCCTTCTATTTACTGCATCTTTCCACTTCTGTGGAAATCTAGTTTTATCACCCCAATCTTCAAGTCAGGGATAAAGCAAATATACAAAATTACAGACCGATTACAATTCTAAGTGCAATTCCAAAATTATTAGAGTCTGATCTGCGATCAAATAAAAAACCCATTTATTTTACAAGTGCAGCATGGTTTCTGCATGGGTAAATCAACAACTACAAATCTGTTAACATTAACCCAATTTGTGCTGAGTGATTTGGAAAGGAAGTATCAAGTAGATGTAATTTACACAGACTTTTCCAAAGCATTCGACACAGTTAATCATACAGTCTTGCTTTATGCTTTATGCTTTATGTCAATAATCAAATACTCAAAATTTCTGCTGTTTGCAGATCTAAGAATTTTGAGCCAAGTCAACAACACTGTGAGAATGTTCAAAAGGACCTTACCTCAATTGTCAAATGGTGCTCTGATGATTATATGGAACTGAATGTAAACAAATGCAATGTTGTCTTTTTATCGTTCTCTGGAACACACTGAATTTTGTTATAACATTGATGGTGAACCCCTCACAAGGGCAAACTCTGTTCGGGACCTTGGTATTCTTTTTGACACCAAGGCTGATTTCCACACTTTGAGAAGGTTGTTAATAAGGCAACAAAAATGCTGGGCTTTGTATGCAGGACCACAAGAGATTTCACTAATGCTAATTCCATAAGAACACTTCATTATTCTTTGGTTAGATCAATTCTAGAGTATTGCTCATGTGTGTGGTCGCCAACAAAACTCAAAACATATTTTTGAGATATTTAACTTATCAATTGAACATACCCTTAATTGAAAACTCATTGAGAGAAGTACACACTACAGCAGAAATAGCGAAACTGAACAGCAGATATAGCGAAACTGAATGCAGACATCAGAATTCAGCACAAGATTCTGAACTATGGAAAACACTCCCCATTATCCAGAATTTTATTGAATGCCGTCGCTTCTATAATAACACAATATTGATATGCACATACTTATATTTTCCTCTTTCATTATATTCACTCATAGTTTTTTAGTCTTAATGATAAGTATTCATGTATCATACACTTAAAAAACATGTTCTTATTCTGAGCGCTGCCCTTAAATAAATAAATAAATATTTAATCCTAAGACTTGAAGACTTTTTGATAGAAATCAATAATTGATCTTAATAAACTACCTGTGACTATTGGAAACTGTGATAATTTAAATCAGTTGAAAAAGCTTTTGAGATTTTTTTTTATAACTAAATGTTGTCATCTTTTATTTTATTTTTATAATTCCATACAATTTAATTTTTTTTCAATTGGTTTGGTTTTGCTATATATTATAATGTTTGTAACAAATTCTGATTACCAACTTCTGTAATTTTTATAAGCACTGATGCTAAATAAATACTTTATTATCATTATTATTGAGAACACTGAATAAACAGTAATGCTTGTTCTTTTTATTCTACACTTTCCTGGTACTTTTTATATCTTAGATCACTTAGTGATAACATCTGCCGGTACCAAGCCCAGTAATTTTTTTTTTAATGGGAAATCAAAACAACAAATTATTAGAAAATCCAGTTCCATTAGGATTTTTGCCGCACTGACTTCTAAAAAAATATATTTAAACAAAAAAAGGAAAAATTACATTTGAAATAAAATAATAAATCTCCGCCTATGGTCGGCATGTTTTACTCGGTTTTATCAGCCCCTCCAACTGAGAATGGATATACTATAACTGTTGAAGAATCGTTTTATGCCAAAATGTGCTGAAAATGAATGAATAAGTGTTTGCTCTTTAATTGTCTAAATTCAATTATCATGGAGGTTTGAGGATACTGCAATTGTTAATTCCAGCCATCAAATACACACTAATCTACTGTTTCACAACTGAAAGTTTATTTGAAATGACCCTTTGTTTGATTTTTATATTTTGAGTGGTTTAGCATTTTTTGTTTTTCAGTGTACTTCAAAATTGTCAGAAAATAGGCGAAGGAGTGTATGGAGAAGTATTTCTCTTCAGAAATCCAAAAGGGGGAACGTCTGTTGTGAAAGTTATTCCAATAGAAGGAAACCTAATAGTTAATGGGGAACGACAAAAGAAGTTTGATGAAATATTGTCAGAAGTGATTATTGCAACGTAAGTATGCTTGATGTCTTTCTATGTACTCGGTATGAATAGCTGGTTATGCCTCGTATGTCCAATTGGCTAATTTTATATTTTCCAGGGAACTCAGTAACCTGAGAAACAACAATAGAAATGCCACTAGTGCTTTTTCCGAGGTTCAGGAAATTCAATGTGTTCAGGGACGCTACCCGGAAAAGCTGCTGGACCTGTGGGAATTGTATGAAGAGTCTCACGGATCGGAAAATGACTGTCCGGACATTTTCAGAGAGGACCAGCTTTATATAGTCCTGCAATTGGCGAACGGCGGCAAAGATTTGGAGTCGTATCTCTTCAACAATGCCTCCCAGGCTTACACCATGTTCAAACAAGTAATATCAGCCGCCAACGCCAAGTCGAATACGTGCTGAACGTTATGTATTATTGTAGGTTGCCTTTGCACTAGCGGTTGCGGAGAACGAGCTGCGCTTCGAACACCGCGACCTGCACTGGGGAAACGTACTGCTATCCACGGTGGAGAAAAACAAGGTGGTCGATTTTTCTCTCGACGGGGAAACTTACAGTGTCCCGACTAGGGGTGTTGAGGCGACCATTATCGATTTTACCCTTTCCAGAATCGAATATGACGGAGTGGTTATTTTTAACGACTTGGCTCTGGATCCTGAATTGTTCACGGCCGAAGGGGATTATCAGTTTGAGATATACAAATTGATGCAGAAGAAGAATCGGTGAGATTTTGACTATTACCTACAACCCTATTTCATGTTTCGTGTTCTTTTCCCTTTGTGCCCTCTTCCTTCCCAAACCCTCAGCATCTCCACCCTTTTTAAAAGAATTTAGAAAAATGGAAACGATCTCTCAACTTTCTAAGAAGGTTCAGTTTACAACCTTTCCTTTCTACACGTAATATTTAGCGAAACAAGAGTAGGTGAAGTTTAAATTGTTTTACTTACCATTGACAAAACAGTTCCTATGTTCTGATATTTGCTTTTTTAATTTTCTGCCTGTTTGGCCTATGTAAAAGGCTCAATGTTTAATGTATGAAATTACAAATGTCAAATATATTTTTACTTGTTCTTCTCGGTAAGCTCTTCACAATTATTCTAAAAACGACGGTACTCTAAGCTATTAGCCGGATTATCCTGAGCATGGTCATTGTTTACATCGTGGGTATTTATAGAGCAAACGGAGTAAATTAAATTTTTCATTGGGGTTAAAATTAGATCCTGGGAGTATGAATAAGGTTTTTTTTTCAGAAATAATTGGTTGGAGTTCGAACCCTATTCAAATCTGCTGTGGCTGCATTATACCTTGGATAAAGCCATCACTGCCTTACGGTACAAAAACCCACAATCCAAAACGCACAAAGAAAACTTGATGAAACTCAAGCAGCTCTACAACGGAGTTTTGAGTTATAAAAGCGTGAAAGAATTTGTGTTAAATACTCTGTTATGAATTGTATTGTGTTCTAATCTGTAATTGTTTTTTTATTAATTTTGATCGTACATTTTTATAAAGTCTAAAACTCATATATGGTTGTTTATTTCCCTTTTTGGATTTCCTGATTCCTAATATGGTCCCAAGGGTGGATGGGGGTCTTACGTTCCGTCCTGGGAAACTGCCCCAACTAACTGTTCCAGACCAAAGACGAAAGAGCAGTGAGTGAGTCATTGAAAGCAGTCAGAGCAAAGGTTCTGTCCTATTATGTGGGAAAAGTTTATTCTCGACCAGTTTTATTATAATTCCTTCTTAAAAATCGAACTAATGAGCATATTTTGTCTTATCACACACACATACTATTACGAATCAGGGCTTCACGGCTATAGAAACACTGCTCTAAATTTTACAAAATAATATCGCTTAACTCCAGTTCGCTCTGAATGCTATCGCACTTCTCTCTCATCGTTTATGTCCTCCGCTTTCTATATGGTGCAATATAGACATCTTCCTTGTGGAGAATCAGTTCCCATCCAGCCTCTAACCGTCATAGACAAGGAGGGTGTTTTCGTGTGGATGCAGCGTGTCTTCTCTAAGTAATACCGCATCCAGTATTAAATTGGTCAATGCACGTCGGTGATGACGGAGACATTTACAACATAGAATGTATCATTCTCACAGTGTTCTGGGTAGGCCTTGTTACTGACTCCATAAGCCGCTACCTAGGAGAATTTGAACGCAACAGTGAATCGTCGAGGAACATCCTCGGCCCGGCTACAAGATTTATAATTTAAATTAAATATCTGCCCTGGCTGAGAATCGAACCCGGGACCTCCGTCCGGACGCTAAACCCCTGCGCCATCCTCTCCCCGCCCCTATCGCACTTCATTTGTCACGAGTGATGGAAGCTAGTAAAACTATTTAGGGGCTGTTTCTTGAACTATTCGATATCTGAGGAAGCCACCTGTCGAATTTTCCACGAAGCAACTCTATGTCAGGTGATCATCTCTAGAATGTGTTCCATTAACTGACTCAGAGTAGGGAAAGCACAAAGAGAGTAAACGTTATCTGAGTAGGAGAGTCTAATCCCCAAGAGACAATGGTGACACTAACGGAAAGAGATGAAAGATCAATTGTGAGTCATAGTGACGTATATGGACATGTCATGGCCACCATTCTCTCTGGACAGTGACGGACTAGCGCACTCTGGTATCTGAGAGTCGCAGGCTCTTGAATGTATATTGAACCACTCTGAATGTTACGTGGGCCACCTGTACTCATGTTCATGTACGTCACCATGATGAGTTGGTACTACAAGATTCTGATTGGCTAGAGCTTATCAGTACCTCCTATTCAGATAACGTTACCCTCTTTGAGGAGAGCATACTCTGTGGCGTTTATAAATTTACGACGCTGAATCCCAGTAGGATGAGGCCTTCTTTCAGGTATAGGCAGAGGGTGGAGATTAGTAGTTCAAGTGTCGGACGTTTGAACTAAAGTCAATTTACGGATTATAGGCTCCATCCCCTGTCCGTAACTGAAAGGAGGCCTTGCCTACTGAACTAGGGAACACGCATGATCAGTTTGCTCCTTAAAAATGACATTTTGTGAAAAATTCTCAAATTCCAAAATTTTGTGTCCCTCTATGAGCCTTTTTCCTGAGAATAGTTTGGCAAATTTGTCACTAGAGGCAGCACTTGTGGTAGGGACAAACATCAAACCTCCATTTAAGATAGTGTTATTCAAGTGATACAGTTGAATGATTTAAAATAAATGAGTAAAAAACCACAATGCCAACAAAACCTTGTAGTTTTGCGAATTGAACTTCGAATAATCGATATCCAGAGGAAAACATGTTTTTTTTACCATTCTTAAAATCTCACATTGATGAGGTTAGATGTAATAAATGGATCCATGCCTCGAGGAGAGTGGATTTAACAAAAGAAAAAACCAACTGAAGAAAATATTGATCCAGTTTCTGCAACGATTAGTTAGGTAGGTTATTATAAAATAATTAGAAAAATAACCTAACCTTTACTGAATCATATTAATGTTGCTACATTATTATCCTTAACATTTGCAAATTTTAATTTGGCTCCTGGATCGTCGTCTTCTGTCAAAAATAGTTTTTAGATGTTTATTTTTACATGAATTTTAATGTGAGTTAGGTAATGTTTGTCCCTACCGGACTACTAGCGCAACTAGTGGGAAATTTTTCGTAATTGAGGAAAAAGGCTCATTCAAACTCGATTTGACCTTCATTTGAATAACTTACCCCGAACACTAGCGCCAATTGTGGTTGTTTCAGGAATATTGATAACATTAGGTCAACCACACTTTTAATAGAATGTTTCAATGAAAATATTAGCACAACATATAAACGAAAACAGATGAAATTATTTTGGACAGTTCGAAGCAACTAGCGGTAAAAGTTTGAACTGTGTGAAGTAACGATGCATACGTCCATCAGAGGCACTAGGAGTATGTGGCCCAATGCCGTGAAACACACAATCGATGTTCGGAAATCTGCTTATAGTAAACTCTGCCTTTTCATAAGCTAACTATGACATTAAGATTTTTGTGTTTCAATATCTTAGTTTCAACTGTTTCGACTTTCACTAATGTCGAATCAATACATTCGCTATATTTTCGAAACATCTTACTCGCCATCATATGTTTACCCTACAAGTAACATATGTTTACCCTACAAGTAAGATTGCTTTCAGGCTATAGGGAGGGAGGGAATGTCAAATAAAATTGTACGTATAAAATCATTTATTGAATTCATTTCAATTTTTATTTGCAGACACTGAAGTTATAACAAGGTTTTAAATATTGATATAACGAAGCCTGCATTTGGAGTTTGAGGAAGCTTCTAATTGCTGGGTTCGCACTGGAGGGAAAGCTGGACAAGTGCGCCGTGAAGAAAGCATGGTCCAACAATTACAGAGAGAGAAGCATATATTTTTTTTTATTGGTGCCCCTTTTTACCCATTTAAAGCACGCCTCAGCGTGTTTAAATCGAACTTTAAAAAACGCGCGTTTTTTAAAGGTAACCATGACAACATCAACAAATCGAGAAACGTGAAGTCTAAATGACAAATTTTTGATTATTGATCTGACAGGAGTACCTTGTAACGTCAGATAAAATATTACTAACAATTCGTTCATTTATATGTGCTCCTCCATCCATTTGATGAACTTTTCATATTCTTTTTTATATATATCACTGGATTTTCGCGGTATTAACCGCGATTCTGCCTCACTATTAAAAAAATCGATATTAGAATCATTCATTTTTGAGCTCTGGTGACAACAAATATTGATCTTTGGTAACAAATTGCAAATGAATGTTTTTCTCATTTCCATGACAACGAAAGGTATACTGATGTCACATCACGAATTCAACCTTCTTGCATTATTAGTTCTTATTTCTATTTTTTGTAGTAATAATACCAGTATATATGATTTCAAAGTGCACCAATAAAAAAAAATAACGTAAAGTATTCGTGGATAACTGGTCTTAAAAACACTTGCTCTATTTCGAGCACTCCGGCTGCGCCGTCGTGCTCGAAAAATCGCGCGTTTTAAAGCCCTTTTTATCCACTTATACTTTAATATACTATATTAACTACGAATATTGATAACTGGCCATAAGAGCAATGCAATGAAAGTGAAGGCGGGTTATATATGTCTTTCCTTTTCATATTGGCAGCGCGTAGTTATGGCAATACATGTCACGCCCATTAGAAAGAGTCCGAGCGATGGTCATGCTTCATTTGTTTTAGCATCACATTTGCTGTCTTTATTATCAATATTGGTACTTAATACATATATGGAGAGAAGTTATCATAAATAAAGTTAATCTCCAACCTTAGATCATATATGTTACATATATGATCTAAGTCTCTTACTAATTGGAGAGGCAGAACTTTTGAAGTTGGCAACTTGTGCAAGACATTGTAATAGGTGAACCCATAGACAAACTAAAAATAAAGAGACTGTTTGAAACATTGGCGATCTTGACCACCAAGTTTTTGGTACGGCCAGTCGCGCATGGAGGCGCTGCCCGCAATCAACAGACGACTGACATGAGTGACATGATAATTTTCTAATTTCGACATTTGTCAGAAAATGACAAACCACGTAATAATTTCAGAATAATTCTACTGTTAATTGTCATCGAAAAATTAATTATAGAAATTATACTATGGACTTGAATTATGTACCCAACGTCGAAAATGGAATGCTTTGTTCTTTCACAAGGTAAAATATAAGCTGCTTTTCACAAACTGATACATATTTCCATCCATCAGTTGCAGAAATTTTTTCACAAACTGATATTTATTTCCGTCCATCAGTTTCCATTTCCTATCACCATTTGAGGAAGTACGAAGATTATCATCAAACTGGAGTATTTGTTAAGTATACCTACTCGTTCTCCTTTGTGCTAATAAATGAACAAAATTATTGAAGGTTTGTTGTAAATGTAATTTGTTTTCATTTTGGTTGATTTGATGAAGACTGAAGAATATTTTTAATTTTGTTGTTTTTCGGAGTTTTATTATTGTTTTGTCTGTAGTTGTAGCTTGTCCTAGATCAGTATAGAACTCTTGTCTATGTCCTAGATACAATAAAATGTGTTTTTATAGTCTTCAACTTATTATTCTGGTTTTATAAGATCTTTAATTTTGTTCTTGATATCATGAAATAAAGATTTACTTTGAAACTTTATATTAACCACGAACGAACTAACAGATTCTACGAATCGATTACTGTAGGTATATATTATATTAGTGATCGATTTGCATTTCTTGAATTTCATATGATACAACCATTCATATGGAATACAAGAATGGCAATTCGATCACTTATAAAATATATACCATATCAATCATATAAAAGTAACACATTTGAAAAACCCGCCTTATCTCAATCGGTTTTACCAACTGTACTTAGTTCGGCCAGTTGCGAGATATGTCGCCACTGTCTGAACGTGGTGCCAACTTTTACTGCAGGTTTGACAACTCTCTTTATTTTTAGTTTCTCTATGGGTGAACCCAAAATGGGCTGGGCTTAAATATTTAGAATTGAGAAATTCAACATATACTGAACCAATTCTTTACAAAATAATGAAATTTCTTGCAGGATAATTTGTTTTGCATCTATTGCTCCAATACAGTTTGTGTCTTCTTTATTAATATCCATAATACTACAAGTATATCCTCATGAGGCAGCATACACATTTAATGAAGCTTCATTTCTTCCATGAAATTATTGCTGTCTCCCTGATTTCGTCCACTGTAATTAATAAAAATGGCTCATGGACAAAATCTTTTTTTCAGCAGCAAAAAAATTGTCCCTGTATTTCCTCAGCTCAACATTTTTTTTTTCATTTTGAAATCGCTGTATAATGTTAAAATTCCGACGGAGAACGTGGAATAAAATGACGCACTAATAATCGACGTTTACGCATTAATAGTGAAAAAATCACGCTTTTTGAAATTTTCAGCAATATTACGGGATTATACATTTTTGTATAGCAAGTTGATGAGCCTTCTTTGTCGAGTGATCATTACTAACATAACCTCAATCTAGCCCGGGAGAGTGCATTTATGACCACTCGAAAAATGTATATAAATTGAGTTTATGAACATGAGTCCGATCGACGCGCAGAAGACTCCAAAATGTCATTCAAGACTGACATAAAACAGGAGCCACTCCGTCCAAATGCTTTTATCCAGTGATGATTACTTACTGATATAGACATATAGATATAACCGCTAGTAGTTCATTTACCACCACTCGAAAAAGGCATACAAATTGACATCATGAAAACGGGTCTGCTCAACGCGCAGACGGCTCCAAAATGTCATTCGTCATTCAAGACTTTGACATAAAACAAGAGTTCATAGGCGTCGGCTTGGGGGACGTCTTTTATGGTTTCATGTGGGAATTCTTCATCAAACCACCCCGAAAGTATTATATTTCATCGGTAAGTTAGTTATAGAAACAAAATTATTCCATCGTATATATAGTCACTTGCATTTATTCCCAGAAAGTTACAACTTCTTTGGGATTCACGTACTAGTTTTAATCTTACTCTTGCTTCACGCATGTAATTCTATTTTGGGTGATGAAAAGGTGACTTATGTCATTGGTTGATTCCTAATACTGGATTATGTGTTGTGTTAAATCACCTCTAAAGTACATATTTTTGGAATCTCCATGATGTTTTCTACATTCTGCTTCTAACCTGAAGGCGATCGGACAATTTCGTTTTTTTGGTGAAATTTAAGAGTGCGATTTTTTTTATCGAGAAATCTTTTTTTTTTTTAGAATCGTCTTGAAATTATGAGCAAATACTAAATCAACGATTTTGAATCGACTGCCGTTTGCAGAATTACTCTAACTCTTTTCGTACTTGAGATACGACCCACTTCCAACTAAAACTGAAATAAAGGATCCATACACTACCTATATTTGAAATGAAAGATCCATATATTATCTAGATTTGAAATGAAGGGTCCATACACTACTGAAGTACATTATTTTGGAATCTCCATGATGTTTTCTACATTCTGCTTTCAATCTGAAGGTGATCGGACGATTTCGTTTTTTTGGTGAATTTTAGGGGTGCGATATTTTCGAGTTTTTTTTCTGAGAATCGTCTTGAAATTATGAGCACATACTAAATGGACCATTCTGAATCGAATGCAGTTCGCGGAATTACTCTAACTCTTTTCGTTCTTGAGATTCGACCCACTTCCAACTAAAACCAAAATAAAGGATCCATACACTACCTATATTTGAAATGAAAGATCCATATATTATCTAAATTTGAAATGAAGGGTCCATACACTACTGAAGTACATATTTTTGAAATCTCCATGATGTTTTCTACATTCTGCTTCTAACCTGAAGGCAATCGGACGATTTCGTTTTTTTGGTGAATTTTAGGGTAAAACCCTTTGTGCGATTTTTTCGAGAATCGTCCTGAAATTATGAGCATATACTAAATCAATCATTCTGAATCGAATGCCGTTTGCAGAATCACTCTAACTCTTTTCGTTCTTGAGATACGACCCACTTCACTAAAACTAAAATAAAGGATCCATACACTACCTATATTCGAAATGAAAGATCCATATATTATCTAAATTGGAAATGAAGGGTCCATACACTACTGAAGTACATATTTTTGGAATCTCCATTCTGCTTCTAATATAATGCGGAAACACAAAATCTGATCTAAATGTCCGAACATAATAAACGTGGGTAATAAAAAAAAAATCAGGTTTAAATTAAAAGTTTCGGGACTATATATTAGACACCACTACCGAAGATCAAAATTGTCCAGTACATAACACAAAAAATGAAGAAGAAAGAAGGAAATACTATTCTTGAAACTCGATCCACTTCTTTCCACATGATTTTTTCTTTTCCGTTTCCCTAGAAACAAAACTACTTCCTCTACTATTTTGTCGAACTGAATTGTATAATTGTCTCTGATTGGCCAAATAGTTTAAAATATGTTTGAAAGTACATACAATCCATTAGAAACTATATTGGCCAAGATAAAGAACCCTGCACCAAATACATAAAAAAATGGGTGTCAATTTTGAAATTTTTTTGGGATATTGTATTACAAGTCACACGTGCAAGTTCGAATTAGTTTCTATGTCTAGTTTCGGAGATATGAATTTTTGAATATCATAAAAATGGCTGTTTTACTAAAACATAGTAAGGTTCACTTATCCAAAAGTATTACTTTTTAGATGATTAGTAACTGAATAATAGCATTGCTGGTTTAAAGGAAGTCCAATCTTTTTTTTTTGATAAAATAAATATGATCTTGCGGCGCAAAATAATTGCGCCGTTAAAAACCATATGACCATAAACCGTGTGACTATTAACGGCGTGGCTATTGATACGTAGGGATGCGGTTTTCCACCTGCTGTACGAAAATTCGGTGTCCAGATCGATATAAGTCGTACTCTACGCTTTGTGACGATTCCAGGAATATCTATAAATAGTAATTATGAACCCTCCCCATCGTGTCGATAGCCACGCTGTTAATAGTCACACTATTAACGGCGTGGCATATTGATGAGATTTTCAACGGCGCAATTGTTTTGCGCCGCAAAATCATATTTATTTCATCAAGATATAAGAAATATTTTCTACAAAATATCAATTTTCAATATTTATATTTCAAAAACCAGACATAGGAAATGAATGAAACTTACACGAGTGTTGGGTAATTTACTTTAAAGTATAACTGAAAAATATGATTCAAATTGACAGCCCATTCAAGAATATTAACAAACATATATATTAGGTGCAAAACCTATTTCAACTTATATTTGTAAACACCCCTATAAAATGTGATTGTAGCTTTTTGTAATCATATTAAGCAATTACTATAAGTCTTCCTCAAGTAGTTTTGGCTTCAAAGCGGATTTATTGTCTCAAAAAAGCTGTTTTAAATTATTAATGTAAAAAACTTTTTTTTTAAACAATTAGTGTTTTGAAAGAAAGTTAAAACTTTTAAAGAAAATATTTTTGTCATAAGCAAAGACTCCCAATAAAGATATTTTTAATGAAAAATGCTCAATCCCACTAATGGGGGCCAATGTTAAAGATTAGCGAAATATGCTAAATTGTCGTTATTTTTGACCCACTATGTTTTAGTAAAACAGCCATTTTTATTATTTCCAAAAATTCATATCTCCGAAACTAGACATAGAAACGAATTTAAACTTGCACATGTAACTTCTAGTGACTTGTACCCCAATCTCCCAAAATTTTTCAAAATTAGCTTAGAGCCATTTTCCTATGTATTTGTTGCGGGGTTCTTTATAACGTTCAACGTTGTTTGTCTGACATGCTTACCGTTACCCAGTGGAGTGGAATGAAGGCATCTCTTGTCATATTTTTATATCTAAAATTGAGGGTATTTTTCGGAGAAGGTGACGGACAGGTCCATTGCTTACGAGTAGATTCCTGTAACAAAATTTATTGAAAACCATTCAATGTATAATGAAACAGCATGCATTTTTTTGCACATTCGTTGAGTGCTGATAAAATCTTCGTCAGTTATCTTACAGTGCTTTGAACATTTCGTCCACATAGACAGACTAGAGAAGACAAACTAAATTAGGAAGAAATGGCGTTTTACTTCAATTTAAATTGGGAGAACTTTTAACCACTGTAATTTGTTATGAAATGGCATTATACACTGGTTATTCACGGGCGTGCAAGACGTTAGATTACGCCCTGTATATAGGCCAGACACAACTTACCCTACACATTTTGGCTTCTTTCGCTTTGAGAATATTGTATTTTCCGTGTATCACTTTAACAATGACAAATTCCCCCAACGATGCGAAAACTGATATCATACATCCTGCCATCCACAGATCTAAGGCCTGAAATGATATGTTATATACATATATTTATTAACTACGAATGTTGATAACTGGCCATAAGGGCAAAGCAATGAAAGTGAAGTCGGGTTATATATGTAATATGTATTTCCTTGTCATATTGGCAGCACGTAGTTAGAGCAACCGACCATTGCATTGAAAAAGATGGTGGTCGAGTTTCAGCAGTTTTTGTGAATCCTTCAAAGTTACCCGTTTTCTAATAAAATAAATACATTTTTCTAATTTTGAAATTTAAAGTGACACTTTTTAAAACTCGTTGACGTTATCAAATGTTTTACTTTTCATCACCAGTTGCGAAAAGTAAAATTTTTCGCAACTGGTGATGAAAAGTAAATTTCACCACCAGTTGCAAAAAATACAGAATAAAATTTGTTATAATTTTGAGGCTAAACTACTTGAAGTACTTCTTCATTGTTATTATATTCTCCGTACATATTATTAAGGTTACATTTTATTCGAATTCAATACATAATATGTATGGTAAAAACTAATTATAAATAATAATGACATAATTTGAACAATTGGTGATGATAGCTGACAACGTAGTTTTCTATGTAACATTAATCTCCGTTTTTTCCATGGAAGTCTCCTTAAGGATGAGAACACGCTTTTAACGCACTAAAAAGTAAAAAGGTACATAAAAAACTTTCTTACTTACGTTGAAGTATGGTAATGCTTTTGACAATTAATATCGTTCAGTTGGCCAAGCGGTCTAAGGCGCAAGAGGGTTCGAATCCCCACGCCTGACGATTTTTTATTTTATTTTTTCCATCGAAATGTTTTATTTTTATTTTAATAAAACTAAATCATTTCTCAATTTAAAAGTGAAAAATAAAATCGTCAGGCGTATCGATACAAACCCTCCCAAACTTTTGAGATCCAGAGCTTAGATCTCGCGCTTTAGACCGCTCGGCTCGGCTAACTGAACGATATTAATTGTCAAACGCATACTTTAACGTAAGTAAGACAGTTTTGTATGTATTTTTGTACCTAATACCTGTAAAAGGGCCCCGCTTTCAAGCTAGCAGGTACGCATACGTTCTCAACTACATATCACACTATTCATACTTAAAATTTCAGCTTTACTAAAATGAGGTAGGTTTGCCGGCTCTGGGATCTTACTCTAAACGTATTGTTTCTCAAAGATACGTAACCAAAAAGCACCCCATGCTTTTCGGCATAGTCGTTGGATATTAAAATTATTTTTTAATTTTTAGTGCGTTAAAAGCGTGTCCTTCAGTTTTTTTAAATATATATTTTTTATATTTTTAACTTGAATTAAAAAGGATAACATATCAGAATTAGAAAAAATATTCTGTGAAACACGATGGGAAACCCTATTTTTCGTAATTCGCTCATTACGAAACATAGTGCTTTTCCCAAATGGTTGCACAAATAACTGTTGTGCTAATATCAATTAGATAGTTTTTTCCTGTTACATGCAAGGAAACGGTTTTTAAATTTTTCATAAAAACAAAGCGAGTTACAAGGAGACAATTTTTTTTTATTTTTAATTGCTCAATCTGAAAAAAACTTGAACATGCAAAAAAACAGTGGCGTACAATAATTAGTCCTAATATCAATTAGATTACCTTCTGGGACGACACTGGAATTAATAATTTTAATCTAATGACATCAAAAGAAGTCCCTTATTACCTCAAATAAGCAGGCCAAGTTTTATCAAAATCAGCCAAAAGGTTTTTGAATAATAAAAAAAAAAGGATTTTTTATAAAAACATTGACACCCTGTGTCTTGAAAACCAAGCAAGTTAGGACACATGCTTATAGGAAAAAAATATTATTTTTACCTAAAAAAAAACGATCCTGAATGTTTGGCGGTTTTATCCTGAGTTTAATCATTCTTTTTTATAGCTTCCAACAAGTGCTAGACTGGCTGAAAACGTATAATTACCGAAAAGAAGGATGGGTGATTTTTAATTCTAGTAATTTTAAAAGAAAAAGCACATTCATTTATGTGAAGGAAATTTTTTTGTCATTTCAGACGAAATTTTAAATTAAAGAAAAAAAACATATTTGAGCAGGATTCGAACCTTCGTCCTCTAGATCTCTAGTCATACGCTCTACCAACTGAGCCATCGAAGATACAAGGTTCCTTCTACGATTCGAGATATCCTAGAATTTAATGTTAGTTGCTGTTGGGATGGATTATGAAGGTAAAGGATCTCATACACAATCAGTGGTCATCAAGATCCATTTTTTCTATTTTCCAAACAACTAACATTGAATTCTAGGAAAAAGTGGTATCTCGAATCGCAGATGGAACCTTGTGTCTTCAATATCTCAGTTGGTAGAGCGTATGACTAGAGATCTAGAGGACGCAGGTTCGAACCCTGCTCGAAGATGTTTTTCTCTTCAATTTAAACTTTCGTCTGAAATGCCATAAAAATTTCCTTTACTTATCAATTCACATAATGGTTTTGTGAGCATGTGTTTTATGAGCAAGTTATAAGACCAGCTTGGTACATTTAGCAACACTACAAGATATTGAAGACTCACTTTTACATATGCAACTGCAGGTATATCCGATCTTAACCCGGTGAACATCGTCACCAAAGTCAGTAAACATGTGACCAAGAGAGTGACTCTGGCAGGTATCGCGTCCAGTTCTAGCCAGAAACTGAACCAAGACAACACAACAACTAACGTCGATGGGGCAAATGTCTGGATCAAATGGTGGCCTATTTGTCTCTCGAATCGGAAGTAAACTGTCAGTCTGGAAAAATTACCTGGAAAAGATTGCTGTCACTCTACATTGAAGTTATGTTTTATCATTGCCTAAAGATCACTCAACCATGCGGCTTTATTATTGGATAAGGTGAGGGGGTTTATGAACATTTTTATAATTAATGCACTCGACAAAAAGAGCATTTTCCAAAAATGAAATATCATACAGGTCACCTGATCATCTGAGTTTGACAGTATTTAATGAGTTACCAGACTACGTAAAAACCAGTAAATCATTGATTGATTAAAAGCAAATTGAAACATTAATTGACAACTGTTTCTATAATATGGATGAATATTTTTTTCAAGCACTGTTTGCTAAGCTTTGTATTTTTTTTCTTTCTTATTTATTATACAGGGTGACTTTTATCTATCCAAGCTATCGACTTGTTTTTTTTTCAAACGATGGTTCCGACAATGAGGCACATTATAAAAATATTTCTGTTCATATACAGGATGTCCCACAATGAGATACACCACTGAATTCTGTTTCTGTTAAACGACAACCCCCCATTTCTGTTACATTTTTGGATTCACCACTAAATTGTCCATATAATGTTTCTTAGACTTATATGCAATAGTTTTTGAATTCAGAACCAACCTTTTTTCCAGTCGATTCCTTAGGCATTAGGCATGTTTCGAGATGCTGACGACCTTGGAGTCAATGGCCATTGCCTCCTACGATTTTTTTGAAAATGACAAATTACAAATGGCAATAACTCGACTTTTTACCCTATATTTTATTGCATGATTGCTTGACATTTTTTAAGAGCTTTTTGTCGATATAGGGTTTGTGGGGTCTACTTTGCAAAGTTTACAAGATTTGTTGCAAAATTAGAATGTTTTATGTTTTTTTCGAAAAAAAAGGAATTGAGTAGGTTGCGCTCGTAAAATTTGGACACATCCGTGTACTTTCAATAATTGTACACGTCTAGTTGCTGATGAATTTCACCCGTGCGGAATTAGCAAGCAGAATCTACCATCAAAAATATCCAGAAGCAAGAACTCCACGGGTGTCTTCATTCCTAAAGTTAAGAGATTGGTTTGAACTCACTGGCAGTGTGTCTTAAACCAAAAAGGAAATTGTAGGTGGTCGGATCAATGAGGAAAATGAGACCCCGGTTACTTTAGCAATAAATCCAGCAATATTTTTATACGTAACCCTGCTAGCCCCATATTCTGTCAGAACGTTAATAAATCCGTCGAGAGAAACAAAATACTATTGTCTGGGTAGCGGTGGCAACCCGCCCCTGACGCTCGGTGATTTTGTTCTATTGATGGAATCGTGCATTAGCCTCCTTCATGAACGCTCTGACAAAATATGGTAGTGGCAGGATCCTAATAAAATATTGCTGAGGCCAACCAGCCCTGAGCTCGTTTTTCCTCGACGGATATTCTTCATCATGAACGCTCTGAATGAATATGTTGGCGAGGATCTCTAATAAAATATTGCCGCCGCTATACCGCCACCGACGGTCGGCAATTTTTCTGTTGTGGAATCGTGCATTAGTCTCTCTCATGAACGCTCTGACAAAATATGGTAGTGGCAGGATCCTAATAAAATATTGCTGAGGCCAACCAGCCCTGAGCTCGTTTTTTTCCTCGACGGAATATTCTTCATCATGAACGCCTGATGAATATGTTGGCGGCAGGATCTCTAATAAAATATTCCCTGCCGCTATACCGCCACCGACGGTCGGCAATTTTTTCTGTTGATGGAATCGTGCATTAGTCTCCTTCATGAACGCTCTGACAAAATATGGTAGTGGCAGGATCCTAATAAAATATTGCTGAGCCAACCAGCCCCTGAGCTCGTTTTTTTCCCTCGACGGAATATTCTTCATCATGAACGCTCTGAATGAATATGTTGGCGGCAGGATTCTAATAAAATATTGCGCCGCTATACCGCCACCGACGGTCGGCAATTTTTTCTGTTGATGGAATCGTGCATTAGTCTCCTTTCATGAACGCTCTGACAAAGTATGGTGGTGGCAGGATCTCTAATGAAAATATTGCTGAGGCCAACCAGCCCCTGAGCTCGTTTTTTCCCTCGACGGAATATTCTTCATCATGAACGCTCTGATTGAATATGTTGGCGGCAGGATCTCTAATAAAAATATTGCCGCCGCTATACCGCCACCGACGGTCGGCAATTTTTTCTGTTGATGGAATCGTGCATTAGTCTCTTTCATGAACGCTCTGACAAAATATGGTAGTGGCGGATCCTAATAAAATATTGCTAGCCAACCAGCCCCTGAGCTCGTTTTTCCCTCGACGGAATATTCTTCATCATGAACGCTCTGATGAATATGTTGGCGGAGGATCTCTAATAAAAATATTGCGCCGCTTACCGCCACCGAGGTCGCAATTTTTTTGTGGAATGGGCATAGTCTCCTTTCATGAACGCTCTGAAAATTTGGGTGGCAGGATCCATAAAAATATTGCTGAGGCAACCAGCCCTGAGTCGTTTTTTCTCGACGGAATATTCTTCTCATGAACGCTCTGATGAATATGTTGGGGCGGATCTCTAATAAAAATATTGCCGCCGCTATACCGCCACCGACGGTCGGCAATTTTTTCGTGATGAATCGCTTAGTCTCCTCATGAACGCTCTGACAAAATATGGTAGGCAGGATCCTAATAAAATATTGCTGAGCCAACCAGCCCCTGAGCTCGTTTTTTCCTGACGGAATATTCTTCATCATGAACGCTCTGATATGAATATGTTGGCAGGATCCTAATAAAAATATTGCTGCGCTATACCGCCACCGACGGTCGGCAATTTTTTCTGTTGATGGAATCGTGCATTGTCTCTTCATGAACGCTCTGAAATATGTGTGGCAGGATCCTAATAAAATATTGCTAGGCCAACCAGCCCCGAGATGTTTTTTTTCCTGACGGAATATTCTTCATCATGAACGCTCTGATGAATATGTTGGCGGCAGGATCTCTAATAAAAATATTGCCGCGCTATACCGCCACCGACGGTCGGCAATTTTTTCTGTTGATGGAATCTGCATTAGTCTCCTTCATAACGCTCTGACAAAATATGGTAGTGGCAGGATCCCTAATAAAATATTGCTGAGGCCAACCAGCCCCTGAGCTCGTTTTTTTCCCTCGACGGAATATTCTTCATCATGAACGCTCTGATTGAATATGTTGGCGGCAGGATCTCTAATAAAAATATTGCCGCCGCTATACCGCCACCGACGGTCGATAATTTTTTTCTGTTGATAGAATCGTGCATTAGTCTCCTTCATGAACGCTCTGACAAAATATGGTAGTGGCAGGATCCTAATAAAATATTGCTGAGGCCAACCAGCCCCTAGCTCGTTTTTCCCTCGACGGAATATTCTTCATCATGAACGCTCTGATGAATATGTTGGCGGCAGGATCTCTAATAAAATATTGCCGCCGCTATACCGCCACCGACGGTCGGCAATTTTTTCTGTTGTGGAATCGTGCATTAGTCTCTTTCATGAACGCTCTGACAAAATATGGTAGTGGCAGGATCCTAATAAAAATATTGCTGAGGCCAACCAGCCCTGGTCGTTTTTCCCTCGACGGAATATTCTTCATCATGAACGCTCTGAATGAATATGTTGGCGGCAGGATCTCTAATAAAATATTGCCGCCTATCCGCCACCGACGGTCGGCAATTTTTTCTGTTGATGGAATCGTGCATTAGTCTCTTCATGAACGCTCTGACAAAATATGGTAGTGGCAGGATCCTAATAAAATATTGCTGAGGCCAACCAGCCCTGAGCTCGTTTTTTCCCTCGACGGAATATTCTTCATCATGAACGCTCTGAATGAATATGTTGGCGGCAGGATCTCTAATAAAATATTGCCGCCGCTATACCGCCACCGACGGTCGGCAATTTTTTTCTGTTGATGGAATCGTGCATTAGTCTCTTTCATGAACGCTCTGACAAAATATGGTAGTGGCAGGATCCCTAATAAAAATATTGCTGAGGCCAACCAGCCCCTGAGCTCGTTTTTTCCCTCGACGGAATATTCTTCATCATGAACGCTCTGAATGAATATGTTGGCGGCAGGATCTCTAATAAAAATATTGCCGCCGCTATACCGCCACCGACGGTCGGCAATTTTTTCTGTTGGTGGAATCGTGCATTAGTCTCTTCATGAACGCTCTGACAAAATATGGTAGTGGCAGGATCCCTAATAAAAATATTGCTGAGGCCAACCAGCCCCTGAGCTCGTTTTTTCCCGGAATATTCTTCATCATGAACGCTCTGAATGAATATGTTGGCGGCAGGATCTCTAATAAAAATATTGCCGCCGCTATACCGCCACCGACGGTCGGCAATTTTTTTCTGTTGGTGGAATCGTGCATTAGTCTCCTTCATGAACGCTCTGACAAAATATGGTAGTGGCAGGATCCCTAATAAAAATATTGCTGAGGCCAACCAGCCCCTGAGCTCGTTTTTTCCCTCGACGGAATATTCTTCATCATGAACGCTCTGAATGAATATGTTGGCGGCAGGATCTCTAATAAAAATATTGCCGCCGCTATACCGCCACCGACGGTCGGCAATTTTTTTCTGTTGATGGAATCGTGCATTAGTCTCTTTCATGAACGCTCTGACAAAATATGGTAGTGGCAGGATCCCTAATAAAAATATTGCTGAGGCCAACCAGCCCCTGAGCTCGTTTTTTCCCTCGACGGAATATTCTTCATCATGAACGCTCTGAATGAATATGTTGGCGGCAGGATCTCTAATAAAAATATTGCCGCCGCTATACCGCCACCGACGGTCGGCAATTTTTTTCTGTTGATGGAATCGTGCATTAGTCTCTTTCATGAACGCTCTGACAAAATATGGTAGTGGCAGGATCCCTAATAAAAATATTGCTGAGGCCAACCAGCCCCTGAGCTCGTTTTTTCCCTCGACGGAATATTCTTCATCATGAACGCTCAGGATCTCTAATAAAAATATTGCCGCCGCCAAACCGCCCCCGGCGCTCTGTAATTTGGATTTCTTGATGACATTTTCAATTATTCTCCTTTATGAACGTTCTGACAGAATATGGTGCTAGCAGGGTTACGTAAAATAAAAATATTGCTGGATTTATTGCTAAAGTAACCGGGGTGAAAAACGAATTGCCAGTTTTAGTGATGCTATGGGAAAATCCTTACTTAAACACTAGGGAAATAGCAGCGGAAACGGCTATTTCACAAAGTAGTGTGAAGAAAATAATATTGAAACATAAGTTCCCTGTTATCATCTGCACCTACATCAATAATTGTATGGTACTGATTTTGCAAATAGAGTTGCATTTTGTATTGAAATGAATGGCATGATTGAAGGGGATTATAATACTTTAAACAATTTTTTTTTTATTAAGCAACGTTTAAGAACAACGGGTCGGTCAACAGTCATAATATGCATTATTATGCAATCGAAAATGTCACCGGTTGAGGACTGTTGATCACCAAAAGCGATGGTCGCTTAATGTTTAGGGAGGAATTATTGGAAATCACACTATTGGACCCTACTTTTTCGACAATGTGCTGAATGATGAAAGGTATTTACATTCTCCTCACGAATATCTTCCCATAATGTTAGAAGAAGTGGATTTGAACACCAGAATGACCATGTGGTTGCAATACTATGGTGCTGCAGTGTATAACCATATAATAGTGCGAGCATTTTCAGATCAATCCTATCCTAATCGTTGGATAGGCAGGGGAGGTACTATTTCTTGGCCCGCGCGATCCCCAGACTTTACTCCTATAGATTTTTTCTTTGGTGGTACATAAATGTAAATTATCTAACGGACATTAATATTTTGGTATGTGAAAAAATGTAGGTTTACCATTTTTTTCAACCGTGTGTGCAAAGGATTCTTCTAAGAGTAGAGGAAGAATGTTATACTGCAGTAGCTTTAGTTCTGGACTCAGTGTTACTCCGGCTCCGGTCCATCTCAATAACATTTTGTTGTAATTGTAGGAAACTGAAAAATACGATAGCAAAATATATACGAGTTTTGTAAAATAATTTTTGTTTACGTTATTTGGAGCAAAATGGGACACCACGAATGATTCACATATATTAGGGTGATTTGTTTTTCATACTCACAGCTTTCCACGTTGATAGGACACACTTGGGTATCCATGGGATAGTGCTGGAATTCCATTTGGCAAGCTACTATGGCGTGCATTCTTGCTGCATATCTGATAGTTTTGTTTTTGAATAAAGTCACCGACGAAAATTTGTGAGTCAATGTCGCTATCTCTGAAAACATTAGGAACATTTTAATTCACAGAGATACTTGCAGTTTTTAAATGATGAAATGAGTCAAGTTAGATAAAATGCTCCCTGATGAAAGACAAAACTTATGGTTTAAATGTGATGGATAACCAATGCATAATAAAAATAATACATTTATTTCAAGTATTGAATGAATGTACAATGACTAGGAAAAAGTCACAGAGAGTGTTAATTATAAGAAAGACAAAAGGAATGTGAAATTGTATGAGTACATATACAGTGTGTCCCAGCTAAAACTTGTCACCCCCCAAATCTCCGAACTCGTGAAAAAAATTGAAAATCGCTCAGACCCGTCGATTTTCATTTCACCAAATACATCATATTGTGTTGTCAACCCCCTCAGCCCCAGCACCCCCTACTTCAGAATTTTCAATGGGACTACTATACTTGTGATACATCATTTTGAAGGGAATTCAATCCCAAATACATCGGTGTACTGAAATTGAGGATCGATCAAGTGTTGTTGAAGTTTTAATGAAAACTAAGTTTTATCAAGATATTTTTACTTTTCATCATCTAAAATGTTATCATCGTAAGGAAGGTTCAAAATGTGAACCATTCAATTCCATACAGAAGTATAAGCGATTTTCGAAATGTCTTCGCACATCGCAACATTTCTGGAGTCACTGCACGACACTCCACAACAATTCTCCTGCGTAGATCAAGAGAAGTTGGCTGTGTAATATAAACTTTTGATTCCAAATGACCCCATAAAAAGAAGTCTAATGGTGATAAATCAGGAGATCTAGCCGGCCATTCTATTGGTCCTCGCCTTCCAATCCATCTCCCTGTGAAATTGTCATCTAAAAATTGAAGTACAGGTGCAACAAAATGTGGAGGAGCTCCATCTTGTTGAAAGGTGAGCTGACCTTCAAGTAGCCTATCATCGTCTTCAAGTAACTGAGTGATTCTGAGGTTCAAGAAAATCAAGATACGTTTGTCCGTTGAGGTTACCATCAATAAAATATGGACCTACAATATGGTCTCCCAGAATACAAGCCCAAACATTCAATTTCTGGGGAGTTTGTGAATGAGTTACCCTGTACCAATGGGGATTTACGTCACTCCAGTATCTGCGGTTGTGCCTGTTCACATGTCCATTTGAATAAAAAGAAGATTCGTCAGAAAAGCACATATTGTAAAGGTAATTATTATCACCAATCAATAATTGACTCATGATTCCACAAAACTCTGTACGTCTGTCAGGATCATCTTCATTTAATTCTTGTACATTCTGCATTTTATAAGGATGGAATTTTGCTTCTTTCAGAATTCGATGTACGCTGCTTTTCGAAACTCCAGAAATAGTCTCAAGTTGTCTTAAAGATTGAATGTTGTCCATCACTGCATGTCCTACAACTGCAACAGCGACCCCTTCATTTCTCATAGGCTTCTCTCGTTCATGTTTTTTATTCAGCACTGATCCCGACTCCATGAACTTATTCATCAATTGAAGCACGTACTGATATGATGTGGTTTTTTCTGGATGAATTTCATTGAAAATTCGAGCCGTAGCTCTAGCACATCGTCCATTTTCAAAATACGCAGCTACAATGGATATTCTCTCTTGTATAGTATAAACCATTTTCGAAAGTTTTCAAATTGTTGAATGAAGTGACTCGAATACATCAATATACCAAGGCGTAAACAAAGATATGCGTATACAAAAACACATGGCGACAATTTTTTTTTCATAAAAACGTCTGTCTCACCTTCTAAACTATTATTTCTGACAGCATATTATTTTTCAATACAGTGGCGTGCCCACAGTGAACCTTTCTTACGATGATAACATTTTAGGCGATGAAAATAAAAATATCTTGATAAAACTTAGTTTTCATTAAAACTTCAACAACACTTGATCGATCCTCAATTTCAGTACACCGATGTATTTGGGATTGAATTCCCTTCAAAATGATGTATCACAAGTATAGTAGTCCCATTGAAAATTCTGAAGTAGGGGGTGCTGGGGCTGAGGGGGTTGACAACACAATGATGATGTATTTGGTGAAAGTGTTCCCCCTTGAAATAAAAATCGACGGGTCTGAGCGATTTTAAATTTTTTTCACGAGTTCGGAGATTAGGGGGGTGACAAGTTTTAGCTGGGACACACGGTATATTATAATCAACTATTGAATATTGAAGTTCAGCTCAAAAATTCGTCTATGGTGTAGCAACTTTTCTCGATAAGACGACTTTTCAGTGCAGATTTGAAGATATTTATGTTTGGTGAGAGTTTAATTGCTCCGTCTAACTTATTAAATAATGTTGGTCCTAGATAGAGATGACTTTTTTGATAGAGAGAGGTTCGATGTGCATTGGTACTAGTAAATCTTTCAAACGAGTTGAGTATTCATGAGCTTGTCGGTAGGATGAGAACAGCGATCTGTTTTTATAAACGTAGATGCAGACTTCGTAGATATATAGACCAGCAACCGTGAGTATTTTAAACTCTTTAAAAGTATTTCTACAAGATTGATTAGCCACGATGCGAATTGCATATTTTTGAAGAATGAACACCCTGCTAGCATATGACCCCATAGCTCAGTTTAGAATCCCATACCGCAGATGGCAGCTGATGGTTGCATAATATAGATTCACCAAGACCTCCTTACCATAGTGGTAAACCTCAGCGCAGAACAGTTTTCACGCAGTTTCTCACAGAGTGATTCAATGTGCGGTATCCGTGTTATTTTGTAATCTAAAGTAAGACCTAGCATTTTTCTAGTTCTACATATTAATGATTTCAGCAGAATTGCTCAGCGTGAAATTTATCAGTGTAGTTTTAGTGTAACACTTAGCAAAGTGTTATTTATATAGAAAAATAAGATGGTTGTTAGAATAGTTTGATTTGAAATAATAATTGTTAATTTTATAATGCTATTGAGAAATTTTATGGTTTAAAGGAAATAATAATCTGAATTTTATGGGATTATTGTATAACTAATAACACCTGTATATGTTTGTGGATTCTTGAAGAAAAGAGTTCAATATGGATTCATTTGAAATAATATTCATAAAAGTTGTTGAATTTATTGTAAGTGAAATATTTCTCTTCATAGTTACTGGAAGTCAACCATCAATCTTCGATGAGAGATTGAAAAATAATCAATTATCGCTTTAGAGTTTAATCGTTTATTTAAGTCTGGAAGTTTGTTTGTATATCTTCACACAGTTAAGTGTTATGGTCTAATTGCCGTTGTGCTGAAATAACAATAATTATTTGTGAAAGAGATTCATCTGGAAAAATCTTACCATAATTAGTAAGCCAACAGGATTCGAATGTGCAAAAGTAACACTTAACTGAAAAGACCAATCAATGATTAGAAACGCTACTACGCATAAAAAAATATTCTAATTTGGAGGGCAAAAATGTAATCAACGAGAGGGACTCCTCGACGGGCTTTTGTGACGAATAGTCGATCTTTAAAATAACGGGTTGATTTTCGGGCGAGTGTTGTCGCGAAATACTAGAAATTTGTTTCGCGTAATTTTCCAAGGGAAAAATAGAAATTTTCCCCGTTGAAAAATATAAGAAATATAGAGCGAGTTAAAATCCAATAGTGACCTTTTTTGGAGAGGGCGCAGATATTCATCGTTGGATGAAATACTTGGTAAGAATAAATTTTGGGTATTTGGTTGCTAACCTAACATATTGATGGTTTGAAGGTTGGTGGTTTGGATTCTTCCGTTTTTGCTTGTTATTTTTTTTTTCATGTATAGGTTGAAAAGTATATGAGGGTGATTTGGTATGAGAAATTTTTTATAGCCTCTAGTAAAGCTACAGAGGGATATATTTCACGCATTTTGGGTGTTGGGCCCATGAACATTAAATATAATGTTTGAAAATTATTAGAAATAGGATTTGATAAGTTCTATAAAGTTGAATATTTGAGTTGACCTTATTTCGAGCACTTGTTTCAATACAAAAAACGGTGTAATACATTTTAAAGATGTTTTGAAAAAAATGTAATTTTTTTCCTTTTTCTCATTATATGGTGGTTAATAATTAATTCGGTCTTTTTATTGTAGTAGAGTTTACAACCTCCTTAAGAACTTTTATGAAAAAAAAAAATCACCAAAGACTCATCAATGGCTTTGAGCCGAATTCTAGCTCTTTTGGACTAGAAGGTGATAAAACCAGTGAAAAAAGAAATTGATGTGAAAAATTTAAAAACAACTTATTGGTGACAGTGTTAGAGCCATTTATTAGATTTATTGTTTCAATAGAGCAAAAGAAAGAGCTCATTTTGGTTAGGGCAAACATATATAAATATATATGAAAATAAGAGCAGGTCCTTTCCAAGGTGGACATCAGAGAAAGATATGGTTAGTAAGTATGAATATTTCTTTCCAAAGGTATTGAAAAAATGGTAAAACAGAGAACTATCGATAGACAGGCTCTCCGTTATAAATGTTGACATCAGCGGGACATTTTTTTTATGAAGATCATTGTTATTCATTTTTAATGAAGTGGCTAGTATTACAGGGGTGACAGCGTCGAGAAAGTTATGAAAAGATAAATTTCTCCTTGTCAGGTAAAGTTAAAGGTATTATCATATTTTTTTCTACATAAAACAGGGAAATGGGTCTAAAGCCAATTTAGCCCTGTTACATTAGTTACATTTAATTCCAAGTGGTTCTTGTTTGCCCATGTAATTATCCTTCCGTATACAGTCTCTGTACTAACTGTCTCTGTACTGTGGCTAGACATCCTAGCTATAAGAGTTACTTCCAGCACAGTAGAATGCTCTATAGGCAATTCTACTGTGCTTCCACCGACATATCCTAATCTAGACCGCTAGAGGTCATATCCCCACCACTCGAAAATGTCATCCAAATAGAATTTATGAGAACGTGTCTGCACCAAGTGCAGAAGGCTCAAAAATGTCATTTGAGACACTGACATATGGCGAGGAGCCATTTTGTTCAGAGGCGTCGTCTTAATAGCAATTATTGTGAATAATTAGATGTTCTGCGCTTTGGTGTAAGAATTATTCAACGAACCAACCTACAGGTGTTACATTTCATGAGTGAATCAGTTATTCATCTAGAAACATAAATGTACCATAATATTATTTTATCAGGATAGTTACCTATTACTTTAGAGTTCAAGAAATACAGGTCGGGTTGCCACAAGTTCTCGAAAAATTGAGAAGGCAGGGTTATAGAGTCGTCGCCATACTCGAACATTTCCTCGGGAATTTTGATCCTAGCATCTTGCCATTCCTGTTTGATGAACATATCCATTCT
Organism: Gonioctena quinquepunctata; assembly: GCA_018342105.1. Taxonomy (NCBI): domain Eukaryota; kingdom Metazoa; phylum Arthropoda; class Insecta; order Coleoptera; family Chrysomelidae; genus Gonioctena; species Gonioctena quinquepunctata. Next base: position 555,847 of record JAFIRS010000234.1, on the reverse strand, counting down.
GAAAAATGTCAAACGCTCTGCTATAATATATGAAAACAGTCACAGTTCCTGATTATTCACACAAATCACAACCGTCGTGAAATAATAAACTATACTCTGTTTGCTAATGTGAGAGAGTAATAAATCATTATTGAACTGTAAAACCAAGTATTCCATAGGCGTACGAGGTTAAATCTAATGTTGATGTCATTGGATAGCTTATGAAAAACTAAGATAGGAATGTGCAAGTAGATATAGGACATCATTAATGAAACATATCTAGAATTTTCCGGAGAATCCAAAAATGCAATAATATACTGGGGGTCACATTAGAAAAAATAAAAGTTTATATCATAACTTTTTAATGAGACGTTCAATTGTTTCTCTATTTACATTTCCTGTCGGTTAAAAAAAAATGCCACAACTTTCCTAATTTAACAATTTTTCTAGCTCTTCAAATAAGGAGAATATCTATTGGTCCAAATATAACCAATAATCCTGTAAAGTTGGTTCAAAGATATTTCGTACCAGCTTAGTAACTGTTAATATGATTAGCCCCTAAAATGGACAACGCTTAAGTATGCTCTGTGTAATTTCCTGTTCCTGTTCCAGGTACAATAAAATAATAAATTTACAATCACCTACCTGATTATTTTTTCCTTACTTCAAAAGTCTTTTTTAACAAATAATATTATGTAGATATGAATCCGTCCCTGCGATAAGAGATAAAAATATGGTCGAATTCGTTTCACAAATGGAGGGTTTTTCTAAGAAAACGATTATAAGTTTAGTTAGAGGCATATAGATAGTGTTTCTGAATTTGTTGCTGAGAAACGGATTAGTGCGATTTCTAATAATGAGAAAATTATTATTCTCAATGGGTTTAACGCTATTCGCCACCAAAATCAACATTCCGATTTACAAAAATAGTTGGAAATGTTTTCGAATATGACTGGAGTCGACAGTCAACAATATAACGATTGTGCACGAAACGCGGCCCCATCAGGTCACCAAAGAGAAGTACACGAAGAAAAGAAACTGTAATAAATGAGGATAAAAAGACTGCTATCAGATGAATCATACACTCGTTTTACTAAAAAAAGAAATACCTACCATGAACAAAATAATGTCTGAAATGAAAAATTATGATTTCATTCCACCCATGGGTAGGAAGAAAGTGTGGAAAACTTTGAAGGGAATAAATTTTCGTTATGAAAAAATTCAAAACAGAAAATAACTTTTATCCAACAAATGTATTAAAGTTCCAAAGCCAAATAGTGAGTTTTTCAAAAATTGTTTTAACTACCTGGGGCCAAAATGTTACAATAATTTACTGATTGAGGTCAAAATGCTGCATAATCCTCACAAATTCAATAAAACTGCCTCAATATACATCTATCAAAATTCTGGAAATTTCTATAGACATTTTCTGGAATTATATATGTTATATAGTGGTAATTGTATATTTTTCTCATATTAATTCCACAATTAACGTTTTTCCTATGTATTACTTATAATTCTATCTCTTTTAAGATTTATTCACATGTATTATTATTACTTATTATTACTTATAACTCTATCTCCTTTAGACCATTAAGACATATTCACATGGCACATACAGGTTTCCTTAACCTAGGTGCCAAATTAAACCCGTGGAATATTTATCAAGTATCTATGAATCATTCTTTTTATTTTTTTTGTCTTTTCTTTGTAACTCAACTTCTATCTAATAGTAATAGTAATGTATAACTGAAATATAAATATAATTATTTAATCATTGATTAATGTATTTATGAAAAATGTATAAAATATATAAATAATGCATAAATAATGAATAAACAAATTGGTATTCAAAATTGGATAGGTAAAGGCGAAATCATCTGCTGGTGACGACGATATTTGAGGGCAGTTGGAAAGTTTCGAAGGGACAACAGGAATATCTATTATATGGACGAAACTTGGTTGAATGAAGGATATACCTTTGGTAAAATATGACAGGACAAAAATATAAAAGGTAAAAAATTAGTAATTTCTGACATTGGTAGCAAAAATGGATTTGTCGATGGTGGCAAAACGGACTGGAGACTATCATGAAGACATAAACGCTGATGTTTTTGAAGAATACTTCCAGCAAATGCTAGATCTTATTCCTCCTGGGTCTGTTATAGTCATGGATAATGCCAGCTACCAATCAAGAAAATCCGAAAAAATACCACTTGCAAAAAAATGATCATTCATTGGCTTACTTTAAATAGGGAGCCATTGCACAAAGATATGCTGAAAAAGGAGCTACTGGAGATTGTAAAGTTGAATAAACCTTGATTTGTTGAAAATATAAACAGGATGTTCATAAAATCAGATGTGGAATCAAAAAATAACTTCATTTTAATCGTGGATTTTTCAATTCACAGAAAAATCTTTCTATCAATATTCAATTGAGAATGTTTCCCTTTTCAACATGAATAAACCTCTTTGTACGAAATTTGTTGCCGACGAAATCGCTTCAAAACTGAATATAACGGTACTTCGCCTTCCGTCATATCACTATGAATTTTACCCCGTAGAATTGGTGTGGGTGCAAGTAAAAGGGTTTGTAGCAAAAGGCATAACACTACTTTTAAAATAAAAGACGTTGAAAATTTCTTGCAAGAGGGAATAAAAACAGTGGATTGCGAAAAATGGAGTAAGTGCGTCGAACATGTGATTGGAATAGAAGAAAGAAGTGGGAAGCTGATAACACTCTCGAAAACACTGTAGAGCCCCTTATTATTTCTATGGACCCCCAACGACGATAGTTCTTCGGACTACTCGGAATATGATGGCTAAAATTTAAAAATCAAGTTATATTGTAAATAGTAGATTTTTTTATAAATAATAATTTTTATTCTAATTTATCTATTTTCATATTGATATTACCTTTATATAAGTTTTTATCTACTTAATATTAGAATAATTAGTATCTCAATTATCTGCCAATCTCTATAGTTATAATCATTTATAATTATTATTATACTTATTATTCTAATAAACTACTTGTAGTTACGCCACTGTGACATAAATTTAATTCAGAAAACTCCTCTTTCTCTTGTTATACAAATTAAGGTGACCCTAATTTAGGACCGACTCGGGGTCTGTACGTCTTAAATAACTGAAATATGGAATTTTTAAAACTATTATTGCAAGTTTACAATACAACCTTTAAGTTGTCCACCCTGTTTAATGGGTCCAGTCATTGCAAATTTACATTTTATCACTCTCTCACATTAGGAAACAGAGTATAGGAGTGGCTTTTTTATCGAAATCAAAGAAAATTCGTGAAATTATAAAAGTCAAAGTATCTCTCTCTACCTCTTTTGCACTGAGATAATTATTGGTTTCCGTATGGTGGTAAATCTTTTATAGATTCAGAGGTTTTTAAATTCTAACAGTCCTAGACAGTTTAAATGGGAAAATTGTTTCACCTGAAATCCATATCTTCCACATTTATCGAGTTTATATCAACAACCCTCATACTGAAATCCACCTCTATAGGCTGTCCTTGCATCGTAGGTGGTCTGATTTCTAAAAAAAATCAAAGAAAGCATGAAACACAATATATTTCACGGGAAAACGTATGAATACCTTTTATATAATTTTCAGGAATAACCGTTTTGGATTTGTTTTGTGAATCGGGGTTTCGTGGTTTCGGTACCGAAGAATGGCCGTAACGAATTATGGTTATCCTGAAACAATATGAAATACATCTATCAAGGCCATTACGTAGATGTTTAAAACCCTCAGTTCTTATTGAATTTGAGGAAATATGGATCTTTTGAACGAAAATTGTAAACAAAAAGTTAATTCAAAAAATAAAAAAACCGACTGCGTAATAAGTGAACTTTAAAAAAGATGGAAACAAGATGACCAGAAAATATTGTCAGAAAATTATGTTTCAAGAGGTTAACTTTTGAACTTAATACTGTAATCAATCTCACGCAGTCGGAGGCATCTTCTTTAATTTAATGAAGATATATTCCTGAATAAAAAGTAGTTCAACAAACACAGAATACATGTTGAAAAGGGAAACATTCTCAATTAAATATTGATAGAATGATTTTTCTGTGAATTGAAAAATCCACGATTAAAAGAAGTTATTTTTTGTAATCTTAACAAAAAAACTACTTCCCCGGCTAAAGCCACGCTGGACATTGAACTACATCTGATAGATATTCTGAAAAGGCCCTAACTCAAAAGAAAAAATCTGAAATTGAAAATTTGCATTTTCATTCAGATAGTTATATGATTTTCTATTCCAGTCTTAATTCAGAACTCACAAAAAATAACTTCTTTTAATCGTGGATTTTTCAATTCACAGAAAAATCTTTCTATCAATATTTAATTGAGAATGTTTCCCTTTTCAACATGAATTCCCCCGCAAGAGGTTATCTTGACGATGGAAGATAGTGACTAAAGTTTATCTTTCAGTCGCAGATGATTCCATATCTGATTTTATGAACATATCCTGTTTATATTTTCAACAAATCACAGAATACAATAGTGTATATGGAATTTTTACAACTACAAATTGCAGAACAGGTGAATAAATGAATAGAAACCCCAAAAAAGCTCGGTGAGAGCTTGTCTATGGGTAATTCTTAATTTTTAACCGACGAAACCAAAAAGGAGGAGGTTCTCTATTCGACCCGTATATTTTATTTTTTTCATATTTTTTTATGTATGATCACGCATAACTTTTTACTGAGGCGTCCGATTCCGATAATTTTTTCAGTGGATAGGGTGTACTTCGAACTTGGTCCCATTTGAATTTGAAAGATGAAATCCACCCCTAAGTGTAGCAAAATGAAGGCTATTGATCACTCACCCTCTGAATTCTGGTCCGTTAACCGACTCTATCAGCTATAACTTTGTACTGGGATCTTCGATTTGGATGATTCTTCTTTTATCAGATAGGGTATACCTCATAGTTGATCATATTTGGATTTCGAATGGAATTATCCACCCTTACGGGTAGAAAAATAGGGGATAATAGATTTTTCACTTGTGAACATTGGCACACATATGTAGCTGACAATGACAGATCGCTAGTGTCATTATCACAATCAATATATTCTATGAGAGGATGGAATGATATACAAAGTAATGAAATAAACTAACCAGAACAACAAAAATAATTTATATTACAACAAATACTAAAAGTAGATAATCATATTATTTAACTGGTAATAGTTGAAGTAAGGTGGGTAAGTAAGTATTTTGGAAGTAATAAAAAAACAAGCAGTTAGTAATTAGTAGATTTCAGCCACAAAAAATTGAAAAATAAAAACTTTTTAACAAAAAATTAAACCGATGAAATACGGAACTGAAAAGTATAAAATAAAATAAAACTTCTTAGTCTCAATAACTAAGCTCCTAAACTAATGTAAGTAACTAATTTTGAATAGAAAAATCGAATTTAAACGGTTTTCTTCACATAAAGGATTCAATATAAAATTGAACCAGAGAAAGGTAGATCTCAGGTGAAAAACAACTACTTTCCTGGCAAATACCACGCAGAACGTTGAATGATATTCACCTGAAAATCCATGCATACTTCCATATAATATCAATGGACATTGAATGCAAATGTTTCTTTCTGATAAGCTCGATTATGGTTAATTTATGTCGTGTTCACCTAACAATCCGCATACCGGTTTCAGGCTTCTTGGCCCTCATCAGTACGGAGTAGTCAACCAGCCAAAGGTCCAAAGAACTCTGGCTGAAGTGAGACACAACGTAAACAAACCCTCATCGATCTTGTAACACCTATAGGTACGCCGGAAAAGATAAACTTTAACTGGCGGTACCTAGTGACAGAAAGAAACACTCCAAAAATCTCCCACCTCGATAGGTTTCTAAATAAAAGATTCCTTCTCAGTAGGAGTGGCAAGCCCGTCTAGCATATAGTGAGAGATAAGTGCCATGTGAAGTGGAATGAATAGAAAAATCGAATTTAAACGGTTTTCTTCACATAAAGGATTCAATATAAAATTGAACCAGAGAAAGGTAGATCTCAGGTGAAAAACAACTACTTTCCTGGCAAATACCACGCAGAACGTTGAATGATATTCACCTGAAAATCCATGCATACTTCCATATAATATCAATGGACATTGAATGCAAATGTTTCTTTCTGATAAGCTCGATTATGGTTAATTTATGTCGTGTTCACCTAACAATCCGCATACCGGTTTCAGGCTTCTTGGCCCTCATCAGTACGGAGTAGTCAACCAGCCAAAGGTCCAAAGAACTCTGGCTGAAGTGAGACACAACGTAAACAAACCCTCATCGATCTTGTAACACCTATAGGTACGCCGGAAAAGATAAACTTTAACTGGCGGTACCTAAAAGGTCCAAAGAACTCTGGCTGAAGTGAGACACAACGTAAACAAGATTCCTTCTCAGTAGGAGTGGCAAGCCGTCTAGCATATAGTGAGATAGTGCATGTGAAGTGGAATGAATAGAAAAATCGAATTTAAACGGTTTTCTTCACATAAAGGATTCAATATAAAATTGAACCAGAGAAAGGTAGATCTCAGGTGAAAAACAACTACTTTCCTGGCAAATACCACGCAGAACGTTGAATGATATTCACCTGAGATCTACCTTTCTCTGGTTCAATTTTATATTGAATCCTTTATGTGAAGAAAACCGTTTAAATTCGATTTTTCTATTCATTCCACTTCACATGGCACTTATCTCTAACTAATTTTGAGTCGGCGCCAAACAAGCATTCAACGAAGATCATTAAATTACTTCAAAAAAATTATCAAAATGTCACCGCCCAACTCGATGCCATCATTTTACGCCTTACCTAATTCATTTGCTTGTTTGTTTGGCGCCGACTCAAAATTAGTTACTTACATTAGTTTAGGAGCTTAGTTATTGAGACTAAGAAGGTTTATTTTATTTTTTACTTTTCAGTTCCGTATTTCGTCGGTTTAATTTTTTGTTAAAAAGTTTTTATAATTCATGTGGTCAACTACTAGAACAAAATATTTGTTGAAGCTCCAGTAATTGACCACTTTGGTCAACTACTGGTGTTTCAAAGGAATTAATGGTTGTACATCTTTGTCTGTTTCATAGCTTTGGGTATCAGTAAAATATTTATTTTTGTTCAAAAAATATCGTTATTTTGAAAGGGATCTAGTAGTTTTGTAGAGGTCAACTATTGGTTTTTTGTCATGGTCAACAACTGGTACATATATTTTACTTTATATAAAGATCTTCTATTTTCGAATACAGGTTTAGTAACTAACTAACAGGTATCGCTGGATAACGGGGTTGACAAGGAAAATCCAGTGGGAATGACCAGAAATGGTCAAAACCTGCGGATCTCTAAGTCAATCTCAAACCAAATGCCACCACAACATGGCTTAATCCAAGGCGTCAAGCGACCCGTGCCGAGGGATGGATGATACCTGAGCCAGTCAGGTATAAAAAAACGGAGCCTCTGGGATACATGGCGACCTCCCAGAGTAATCTGCCTTACACCTGCGCAAGGGGCACCGCAGGTGTGGACGACCCTTTCCCCTACACAAACAACCCTGGGGAACTTCCAGTTGAAGAAGACCCAACACCGATAGCGGGTATGGAAGTCGAGGAGATTCCAGTTGAATCACACTCGGCACCAGAAACCGTAAATTCAACCGAGGAGGGATCAGCAGATGGTCGAACACCTACTGAGAAACTCCCGGAAACAGAGTGGATTCCAAAGCCATTTGGTAAAATGGAAACCAAAAAGATTCTTCAGCTCATCAAAACCCAGGACATGGGGATAGATACTGAAGAATGGCTTGTCATCAAGAGACAAGAGGAGGCCTCGGGTCTAACTCTTGTCTTTCAATCTTCGACTGTGACGCCTTGAGTGGTGGGCGACGCAGGATCTTTGGAGGGATCGTCCCGGAAACGGGCATGAATCCGAAGAGCCTTATCGGCAGGCTTCTAGACCTAACTAAGGGCACAAACCTGTTTGAATGAGGAACCACTGACGACAGAGTGATACAATAGACCCCAGCTGGTCGCAGTGTCAAGGGAAGCTAAGTGCCAGCCCTGTCTCTGGCTCGTCAGCCTTAAACCAACCAACCAACCACTAACTAACAGGAGATTTTTCGAATATACGAAGGTACGATTGTAACAGGCTGTGAGCGATGTTAGCAATATTAGACAATCGAAGAGGCAGAATGAGGTATGTGGTACCGCATGCTACTTTAATAAATAATTTGAAAAGTTTTATTAGAAAAAAAAGCATGGAAAATGTATTTTGAAGTCGAGGCAGTATATTTCAAAAAATGAGATCAAGACGGAATAGAACAAATCAAGCTAATTAACGTTTCTATATTTCGATTCGCTTATTTTCAAGAGAAGACGGGGATCGTTTAAAAAAGCAGAAATGAAGGAATGGGGCGGCGATGAGTCAGCAGAAGAATTACATGATAATACTAAGAAGAACACAATAAAGGAAAACACATTGATATAGAATTGGAAAATGAAACTAATAATGAAACAAAAATTTAATATTGAGACCGAAGTAAAGGAATAAAAAATTATACGGAAATTGAAGGAAATTGTAGTCCAAACCCGTGTGAAGAAGTTTCAACTCGGTTGAAAAAATAGTATTTTTGGAAAAGGTTTGAGTTTAAAATTATCAATCTTTTAAAAGATTCTGTTTGAAAATCAAAACTTGTTTTTTATATCAATAAATCTACAGTTTTGCTTAGAAACTTGTTTTATTTGATATTATCAAGTGGTCAACCACTGGGTAAAATTGTGGTCAAGTACTAGTTCTTCCTGGTCAATCAGTGGTGATTTATGACTATTTTGAGTTGTATATTCTCTTAACTACATTTTACCGTTATTTTCAAGATTGTACATGATATTAAGAATCTCAAACCTTGGTTCTTCTTGTATATTTTTTTGGATAAAAATTGATATATAAGTTAAGACCCTCTTAATTGGTCAACCATTGGTGAATTTGGGGAGCATGTACAAAAAAATATATTACTTACATGATTCCAAGTATTGCCCATTTTGACGATACTTTCGTCATGGCGAACCTTCCCTCGGAGAAACTGTTCAAAGGTAGCACTCACATAAAGGATTCAATTTTTTTTTCGCATGTTGTTCGAATAAACGATTGTTTTCCGTATTATTAGAGGCTATTTTGCATTGCTCGAATAGAAAAAACTGATTTCACGAATGAATGTTTCTGTTAACATTCTCGTTCTTAAGTGAGCTTTGGTTGTAATTTTGCCAGAATTAGGTGAATTAGTGAGTCAAGTTCAAACAAAAATTAATACGGAAGCCAGTCATTAAAATTTTGCCATGCTATTAGATTGAAGATGGGTATGACGAAACTGGAAGTGCATAGGCGGCACTACCATGGTACGGAATCTCTTGAAAGATCTCGAGATCGGTTGAAGTTGGAAGGTCTGTAAAATATGGATGAAGATTCGTATATTCGTACTACAAGAAATCGAAATATATTTTATTTACAACCAACAATAAAAGTATGTTTTTTATATATACAAAATCAGTTTTATTACCGCTAGGCACTGCATACTTACCAGCACTTTAGTTTCCCGGAAGAAGAGCAATTTACCAATTGGACTCGGTACGCAAACCTCTGATTACAATTAAAACCTCAAATGAAATGAGTTTTGGATCGTGTCAATCTATATTAATACAGGGAAAATGTTTTTCAGCTAGAGTATAAGGATTCGAGAGAAATTATTGGCATTCTACAATGTTCTAACCTTATGGATACCTATAAAGAAAAAACATAGAGACATAAAGAGCAATATTTCACTTCTTGAAAACATCTGTCACAACATATCCTGAGACTGTGGCATCTTTATTTAACAAATATTTTATAACTGCATTAAATAATATTATAAAATCCATTCCAAAAGTGGGCGGAAAGATACATGTAACTAGTGGTTTTACTAGAGTTATAGACAGAGACTGAACGTTTGTCCTTGATAACAAGAAAAAACAAAATTAAAAAACTATATGGTTTTGATAAGGTTCCATCATTTCTGATTGAAAGAGTTTTCCCCAGTTCGATAAATATTGGAAAGGTCAGGCCTGTTTCTACGGAAAATGATCCTGAAAAAATTTTAAATAACAGACCTATCACAGTACCTTCTAGATTTACAAAATTATTTGAATAATCTTATTTGTTGCAACTCAGCTGCTTTCTGATTCATCATTTCTAACAGTCAACAGGGTTTTAGAAGCTGTTTTTCTGTCAATACGGCAGTAACAGCCTTTTATGATACCCTTTCTGACTTGAAAAAATTGCTGAAGAAGCTGCTTAACATTGGCAAGCATACCTACATGTATCATCATTAGGGGAAAGGCGGGTAAGATTGCGACCTTAAGGATCGAGGTCAGATAACTACTGATTGAACAATTATATCATTAGTATTTTTCATAGAGCACATACAGTAATCATTTTCGAACACAGAACATTGAGCTTATCATATCATATAAACAATTTTGAAATTGTTTGATTAAAAAAAAAAAAATTGCAAATTCGTCAACTTACCATAACTAGTTACAAAAAACAAGGTTTCGTAACTTTTACAAGGTTGCAAACATAAGGCATGTTGTAAAACACCATTACTATAGGTATGCCTAGTTTGCAGAACTTTTGCAATTTTCAGTGCAATAATAAAGCATGAAAACGTTTTTTGCAATCAAAACAATGTTCCGTTCATCGCAAACTTCTGCAAAATTTTTTTAAAACTTTTGGAATTAATGTTAATTGATTGTCTATATCTACTGGCCTAAATATATAACTTACTATTTCTATGCTTTCTGCAACTGTGATAAGGAAAATAATGAAGTTTATTATTATTAAGAAATAGATAGACCGTAGTAAGACTCTAAAAATATAAAATTGGTGCAGATTTAAAAACGTACCTATATCTCCGCTAATCAGTGGTAATGTAGTTTTCATATCCGTATGGTTTTACAAATTCTTTCCCGTTAAATAAAGAGCAGTTTCCCATATAATAATTTATTGTTTGAACAATCCACAAATTACACGTAATTACGTAAATAAACACACTAATTTCATTAACAATAAATACTTGTTGCTTTTTCAGTAGAGACGTTTCAAAAAATTTCCCAGCGTTCGGGGATTGTTGCAATCTGGCACTAACTGCCCGTTATTGGACAGACATGCGTCTCCGCAGGCTTTTCCTTGGAAGTAGGGACCGAACATTTGTTTACACTGCACGCAGTTTCTGAAAAAAAAGAAGTAGACTCGCATTGAAACTGCTCAACCATAACTTCTTTCGAAATTCAGGACTATTCAGGCAGTTGTACGAAGTAAAAAAGTTATAGTCTGATTACCCAATAAAAAAAGCACAGGACATGATAAGGTCTCCACAAAAATTGTTAAAGAATGTGTATACAGTGCTTCTCAAAAGTCCCCTCCCCCCTCTTATTTTTGGAACGATTATACATAAACCAGTGAAATTTGGAAACTGAATATTAAAGGTTGTAAACTTCCCTACTAGTGATGATAGATGACGAAATCGTCAAAGATGACGTCACAAAGCCATTGTGACCAATAATTTTACATGGAACCCTACGGCAAGCGACACCTCTTTTAAAAGGTATCAATAAAACCTATTCAATGATACTAATTTTGTTTGTGTTTATGGCAGTTTTAATGGCTCATTAGTAAACATTAAAATTTAAATTCCATTCAGTATGATATTAATTACAGATTTGAGAATCAGTATCTACTTAAAGAAATTGCTCAAAGTGACCTCCATTTACTTCCTGACAGTGAAATATCCTATTTTTAAACTCTTCTCGTACTTTTGCAAATGTGTCTGCGGAAACAGCCTCACATTCTGCAACAATACGTTGTTTAAAAACGTCAATATTGTCAGGTTCAGTGGCGTAAACCTTCGATTTAAGGTACCCCCACAGAAAAAAATCCAAAGGTGTGAGGTCCGGTGATCGAGCTGGCCATTCCGTTGAACCTCGTCATCCAATCCATCTACCACGATACTCCTCATCCAAATACCGTCTTACTGCACCGTAATAGTGTGGAGGAGCACCATCCTGTTGGAATGTTATTTCCAAATTGCCGAATTCATCTGGATTATCTTCCAAAATTTTAAAGGATTAACGGTTCTATTGCGTTTTGCAACAGCTCCAGATAAACCTCACCAGTTAAATTAGTATTTAAAGAAAGAGGCCCAACGATGTGGTTTCCCAGGATACCTGCCCAAACATTCATCTTCTGGAGAAATTGGGTATGTGTTTCACGAAACAGGTGATGATTTGCGTCACTCCAATACCTCACATTCTGTGTATTTACATTTCCATTTAAATAGAAAGTACTTTCGTTACTGAAACAAATTGTTTTGACATAGTCTGGCTGTTGGTTAATTTTAGTTTCCATATTTTCACAAAATTCTAGTCTTCGGTCTGGGTCGTCGCCTGAGAGTTGATGAACCATTTTTAATTTGTATGGATGAAATTTGTTTTTTTTTTCAACACCCTGTGTACTGTACTTCGACTGACTCCACAGGTAGATGCAACGTGAGTTGTTGAAGAAGTAAGATTAACTATTACTTCTGCCAGTATATCAATTTTTTTCTCATCAGAAATTTGTGGTCTGCCAGATCGTTTCGCATCATTAATACTACCCGTTGTTTCAAACTTACGAAGAAGCTCCCTTAAATAAGTCCTCGAAACGGGGCGATCGGGAAACCTCTCATTAAAAATGCGTTGTGCTGCATGAATATTTTGTCCAGTTTCACCAAGAATTAGGATCGCTGCTACTTTATCACCTACAGCACGTACCATTTCGCTTTTTGAAGCACTTAAACGTCCGGCTCACAACAGTTTAACAAATTGTTAAAATGTACAAAAGCTGCTAAAACAGTTAAACGTTCGATCAACAATACACAAATTATTAAATGTACAAAAACTTGGACAATTACAAAAACGTCGAATTAGGGAGGCTAACAAAAACGTCAGCTTATTTGACAACTATCCAGAGGCGGAGCTTGAATTTTGAATTTTAGTATTAACTGATTTAATTCATCACAGCTTTGCGTTTTTTAAAAGCGAGTTGCCAAAACTGCCATAAACACAAACAATATTATTATCATTGAATAGGTTTTTTCGATACCTTTTAAAAGAGGTGTCGCTTGCCGTAGGGTTCCATGTAAAATTAATGGTCACAATGGCCTTGTGACGTCATCTTTGACGATTTCGTCATCTATCATCACTAGTAGGGAAGTTTACAACCTTTAATATTCAGTTTCCAAATTTCACTTGTTTATGTATAATCGTTCCAAAAACAAGAGGGGGGAGGGGACTTTTGAGAAACACTGTATAATATAGCGGTTCTATAAGAAAATGGTGAAACGTATAAATCACCGAAACTGAGATCCTGTCAGGTCCGGCTGAAGTGTTATTTTTGAGGCTAGTAATAATATTTATAAGTTTTTTTTTGTGATTGTAGTAAAAATATTGAATTTCTCAAATTTTTTGGATTTCTCAATATCATGGATGTGGGTTTTTCAATTTTTGTTGCCATTTTTGTTCCAATTTCGACAAATAATTCTTTGAAGTAATTAGCTTTATCTGCATTCGACAAGAATTCTTGTTCATCTCCTACATATCGTATTTGCTCAATTTCTGTTTATTTATACTATTTGTTATTTCATTTACGTTTTGCCAGATTTTTTTTAAGTTGTTTTCAGGTTCTTGAATTTTGTTTTTATAAAAGCTATTTTTAGTAACTCGTAGAAGGTTTTGTTTTAATTCATCTCTATGTTTCATAGAGTTGAGAAGACCATCTGTCAACCATGATTTCAGTTTCTTACTTATGACGGATTTATCTTTAGTTACCGTGCTTTCTCTGAGGTGAATCTGTAATTCATCTATGAAAGCCTTGTATGCTAAGTCTGGATCATTGGATTGAAAGGTTATTTCCCACTTTTCCTCTTTGAGGTATTTTCCCAGCTTATTATGATTTATAACATTATACGAGGTTTGTGAAAAGTGGGTAGCAAATGTTTTCGGTATATGAAATTTAATAGATAGCAGCAACATATAGTGATCAGTTAGAGCACATCCGAAAATATAAGGATTGATTTGAATTTTGTTTTATATTATACCACGGGAGTTACTCTGGTTGGTTTGTTAATATATGAAAGGAATCCTAGTTCCGCCATCATGCATGTATAATTATTAACCAATATGTCAGATGTATCCAAAATATTGATTTTTGCATCTCCCATGAATATTTTTAGATCAGCTTCGGCTTGAGAAGGAAAATACAACTCAACTTCCGATAAATTAGAGGATGGTGGCCGATAGGAGGCAGTCACTATAAAATATGTATTACCTACTGAAAATGTTAATACTGCTTTCACTCAGAAGTTTTATTTTATAGATCTAGAATAACTGATATCTTATTTATATAAATTATTAGGCTGTCATTTTGATTGAAGCGAGATTCATTATACAGTGCTTTTCTTTAATGCCCCCCCCCCCTTTTATTTTTTGAAGGGTCAACTAAAAAAATTGAAACTTGGGATACTGAAATTGATGCATGAATACTATATTTTGGAGTAAAATTGACAGATGAAACTTTCAAGATGGCGACTGGGCACCATCTGGGAAAAAAAAATAATTGAAAGGGGGTTCTTGTGACACATCCTTTTGCAGATCCTGACGAATACTTCACAACCCTAGAATAAAAAGTCAATATCTTCACTACAAAATGGCGGAACATTTAATAATTGCCTGAATACATCGACGTTTAACTTCATGATTTGAGGAAAGAAGCTGAGTTCAGTTCAGAAGATCATCGAAATGGTTGCCTTGAACTGCTTGACATAAGAACAGCCTATCTGATATTTCACGCCGAACATTTTCGAACACAGTAACGTCGATATTTCTACAAATATTTATTATTCTCTACCGTATATCCAATATTGAAGCAGGTTCAGTTTCGTACACCTTTTGCTTCAAATAGCCCCATAAAAAAAGTCTACAGGTGTCAAATCTGACGAGCATTCCATTCCGTAGGACCTCGACGGCCAATCCAACGACCGGGGATAGTATTATCCAAATAGTTTCCTACTTGTCCGTAGTAATGTGGTGGTGCTCCATTTTGTTGGAATACAATATCCATATCGAATTCATTAGGATTCGCTTCGACGATTTCGGTGATTAGAGGGTCAACAGTATTTTCCAGCATATTCATATACAGTTCCCATGTTAAATTTTGTTCAATGAATAGAGGTCCTACGATATGGTTTCCAAATATTCCTGCCCAGACGATAATTTTTTCTGGATATTGAGTATGAGTTTCCCGGAAAATGTGAGGGTTGGTGTCACTCCAATAACGGCAATTTTGTCTGTGAACCTTGCCGTTGAGATAAAATGTAGATTCGTCACTGAAACAAATATTGTGGAGATAGGTAGGATGCCTTGCATTGGTTGCCGTCATAATTTCGCAGAATTCTGTTCTTCGATCAGGGTCATCTTCAGTTAACTGGTGTACCATTTTGATTTTGTATGGATGATACTTATTCCTCTTCAAAAGTCTCCACACCAATTATTTGAACTTGCTGTTCTTCCGGAATGAACGGATGACCTGGGGGCTTTTTGTTTTGTACACTACCGGTAGTTGTAAATTTGGTTACAAGTTCCCTTAAATATTTTCTACAGATAGGACGATTCGGGAAACGATCATTAAGAAATTTTTCGGTTTCGTGAAAGTTACGCGTCGCACCGTAAATAAAAATCGCTTCGATTTTTTCCTCCAATGGACGAGAATTAACCATTTTAGAGATAGTTCACGTGGTACCTATATACTAGTAAAACCGAAAACTAAATGAGAATATTTTAAATGAACAATGATGTTCGTTGTCGTACTGACATTTCCTGTCATTTTTTGTTTGAACAAAAAATAACCTATCAAACCTTATCGGGTTGTTGGGATTGCCATATGGCAGAGAAAAACAAATATTTCTAGATGTATCGATATTAATGTGTTTGTATGCAGGTAAAATATTGAAAAAATGCTCACCTCTGAAATGTGCGACATTCTCATCCAATTTATCGAATACAGTTGTTTTTTTTTCTTCATAGTCTTCAATGTTATTCAGGTATTCTAACGTGTTATTTATTTTATTGTTGGAGAAGAAAGTGAGAAATAGAAGAAGCAGGAATTAACTAAATCTTCTACACTTTTAGTGGAAGCTTGGGATATGAGTGAAAACATATTGGTAATAAACGAGTGTTCGTTATAGCCGAGTTTGATTGTATTACTACTTATATTAAACTTGAAGGGTCAATACATATAATTTTTTAAATTTGTCTCCGGAAATAAAATATTAGCTTAGGCATTTTTATCGAAATGAACGAAGATTCATTTTTAAATTGCGGATTGATGTGGCAGTATCAAGAGTAGACAACCGAAGGCTTCGGAGGGAATGTTATAGGAATGAATGGTGAATTGAGAGTTAGTGGTAGGAAGTCGGGAAGTCAGTGATAGCGAGTAAGTTAGGGAAATTATGAAAAAAAATTGAGTTGGGAAGTTTGAGTATCGTCGGGGGCTTTGTGAAATTGTAAGTTCGAGAGATGACTTTGGTGATTTTTTTTTCGTTTTTTTGAGTCTATTAGTAACTACGTTAAAGTAGATTTCTGCAAAAGGGGTAGATCTCGGAAAGAGAGGTTTGAGAACGTTTTGTGACGATAATGTGTGAAGAAACAACTTCTACTCAAAGTCCTGGAGAAGATTTAGAGCAAGGGGGAAATATCTAGATATTTTTGGTGAGTTTGCATTATTCTATTGAGTTTTTTTTCTTCACTGAAAGTTAAATAGGAGATGCAAACAAAAAGTTATTTTAAAGACCACGCAAGTTAAGGAAATTGCATGTCTGAAACAGTGCAGTGCCTTATTTTATCCAGAGAGAGAGAAATGTGCTTATTTTAGGTAACTCATTCCTTTTTTTGTCAAATATATACACAGATTTTGGTGACTTACGCTGGATGTTATAATTATGGGAAAAATAGCGATTGTTTTTTTTACACTAACTTACTTTTCCCATCAGCTTTTCTTTAGTACAACACCTGAGATGGACCAAAGTAATAATATCTCTCCTAACTGGAATTCATTCAAACCTTGGAGGCAACTTACACCATTTGTTTTGTTCGCCGAATTTCACCGGAAATCGGGATGTAATAAAAAATCCAATCACCCTATATGCGTTTCCATTGCTAACGTAATGATGAAAGGGTAATCAAAAACGTCACTTTCACATCATCAATTGATAAAAAGAATACCTTCGGAATCGATAAGGGAGAACATATTTTAAATTGATAAGGGAGGATAACTTCGCAATCATAAAGTGAATACATTCATGAAATCAGAACTCAGTCCAGAGGCACCAGTGTATATCCCTCCACATTTGAGAAATGTCACTCAAAAGTCCAGTCCGGCGTCGTCAAAGTCAACTCCCGGATCAAAGGAGCCCCAATGTTCGCGCTATTCCAGAAAATCCCTGAGACAAACAGCCAGCGCACCGAATAGCCCCAGACCCATTTTGGGCAATAAACTCCCCTTTCCGAGACCCATTTTGGGAAGGATGAATGTCAAAGAAAGAGACGAAGCGGACGAATATATCGGGATAGAGTTCAGGAGGAGCTTTTCGAAAATGAAGCTGCTCGACCAACAAGACGATAATAAACGAGATGAAGGTGATGGTTGTTATTGATAATTTTTTAAATGGTTGTTGTTTATTGCATGGAGACAGTTGCGATTAAAGAATTCCTGATTGAGAACGAATTTATTATTCATACGCAAATTTTCAGTTTCATAAATGTGATAAGTGGGTGTTCAAGGTAGGTTCTTAAGTTATTAGGGGAAGAAAATTTTATTCAAAATGATCTGCGAGGCAAAAACTGAGTAAAGTTGAATGAATTCATCTTCAACCCAAAATATAGAGTTCTTTCAGAATCGTACATATTATAATGTTGAATTATGAAGGAAAACGGAAAGATAAATAAATATGATTCCCCGTATAAAGTATATAGTAGATTAAATTGAGTGAAAACTATTGTGGTTTTCTCTTTTTTGAAGCTCTACATATTGCTGAGGATGAACCTTTAAAGGTTTGAAACATGTACAATATATATTATTTGGATTAGCTTTCTGGGTTCCATTAAACGTGTGGAGATGACTTCTTATTTTTCTTCAGAACGAATAAACAGTGCCTATATTTTTTTGTATTCTACACTTTTCTGATACTTTTTATATCTTAGATCGCTTAGTGATACCATCTGCTGGTCCCAAGACCGGAAAAAAAAAATTTGATGGGAAGTCAAAAAACAAATTATTGGAAATTTAGTTCCATTATGATTTTTCGTCACAATCAAGACATTTCGAAAAAAAATATTTAAACAAAAATAGGCAAAGTTACATTTGGAGTAAAAGAGTAAATATCCGCCTATGTTCGGCAAGTTCGGTCAAAGCGACAAATTCTATCATATTTATCACTCCATCCAACTGAGAATGGATATACTATAGCTGTGAATTCCCTGTAGCACCATACTCTGTTCATCCCATCGATGCCCACGATGTAAACAAACGTGTTAACATGCCAGAATGAAAAAAAAATAAACCTTTTTTTTTACATGTTTAGCAGCCAGTATAGAACGGAATACTGAAAAATATATTTTCTCTCCTAATTCAAATTAATGCACTGTAGGTACTGTTTCAGTCATTTTAGCCTTAAAGAAGTGTGGTCCGACCACCGCTTAACATTCAAGGTCTTTCAAAAAAAAATACTAAATAGAAATCTACATTCTTAAAATTGAAGGTTTCTCCTCAAAAACTCCATTTTATCCCTAAGAGAATAAAAGCTTTATTTTCATAAAATTCATTCAAACTTATATCACAAATAAAACTCTGAAAACTGTATCTCAAGAACGAAAAGAGTAATTCCGCGAATGGCATTTGATTCAGAATGGTTGATTTAGTATATGCTCATAATTTCGAGAAGATTCTAAAAAAAAAAGATTTCTCGAAAAAATTCATTAAAAAAACGAAGCAGAATGTAGAAAACATCATGGAGATTCCAAAAATATGTACTTTAGTAGTGTATGGACCTTTCATTTCAAATTTAGATTCTATATGGTTCTCTCATAGCAAATATAGGTAGTGTATGGATCCTTGATTTTAGTTTCAGTTGGAAGTGGGTCGTATCTCAAGAACGAAAAGAGTTAGATCAATTTCGCAAACGGCATTCGATTCAGAATGGTTGATTAAGTATATGCTCATCATTTCATGACGGTTCTCAGAAAAAAAAAAGATTCTTCGAAAAAATCGCACAAGAGGGTATACCCCTAAAATTCACCAAAAAAACGAAATCATCCGATCGCCATCAGGTTAGAAGAAGAATGTAGAAAACATCATGGAGATTCCAAAAATATGAACTTTAGTAGTGTATGGACCCTTCATTTCAAATTTAGATAATATATGGATCTTTCATTTCAAATATAGGTAGTGTATGGATCCTTTATTTTAGTTTTAGTTGGAAGTGGGTCGTATCTTAAGAACGAAAAGAGTTAGAGTAATTCTGCGAACGGCATTCGATTCAGAATGGTTGATTTAGTATATTCTCATAATTCCAAGACAATTCTCAGAAAAAAAAAAGATTTCTCGAAAAAATCGTACAAGGGGAATACCCCTAAAATTCACCAAAAAAACGAAATCATCCGATCGCCATCAGGTTAAAATTTAGATAATATATGGATTTCATTTCAAATAAAGGTAGTGTATGGATCCTTTATTTCAGTTTTAGTTGGGAGTGGGTCGTATCTCAAGAACGAAAAGAGTTAGAGTAATTCCGCGAAAGGCATTTGATTCAGAATGGTTGATTTAGTATGTGCTCATATTTTCAAGACGATTCACAGAAAAAAAAAATCTTTGAAAAAATCGCACAAAGGGACCCCTAAAATTCACCAAAAATACGAAATTGTCCGAAAACTCTGAAAACTGCCACTTATATTGAAAATTAAAGTGAGTAAACAAATTAAATAGAATATGAATAAGTAAGGTATGAGAAACTCCTGTCTCCAGTTTGTGCAGATATCGTTGTGTCTGAACTCCAGAATACTTCCATTGAAAAATTACCTTTTGAATTACCATTTTTCAAACGATATGTAGATGACAAAGTAGACAAAATCCAATAACTACCAGCCATGCCTCCAATTCACAGTTGAAAGAGAAAAAATAACCAATTACCATTTTTAGATATCTCAATCATAAGAACAGAAGAAAACAAAATAATCACAGATTGGGATCACAAACCTACCTTCTCTGAGAGATTTTTGAACTTCAATTCTTAGCACTCTTCCACACAAAAAACAACATTAACCTTAATCTCAAAGACAGGGCACTACAACTGTCACACCCGTCTCTCCAATATAAAAACCTCGAAGCAATCAAAACATATCTATTAAAGAACAATTATCCAACAAAATTAATAAACAACTTTCTTTTTCCAAGATCAAAACAGAAACATTAAATCACCAACAGAAAATAAATTATACCACAAAATCCCATACATCTCGGGCGTTTCAGAAAAGCCAAAGAATGTATTTACAGACGTACCTTTCAATATTGCATTCAAAACTGAGAACACTGTTAAAAGTACTTCACCAAGTTAAAATAAAAAACCCCAAATTAACTAGAAAGCAACATAATCTACAACATACCTTGTGCAGAATGCAGTAAAGTGTACATTGGACAGACAGGACGATATCTAAAAATTCTATTATCTGAACATAAACGGAGCATAAGACCTGAAAACCTCATAAAAACAACAAATAAAACAGATCTGGCAGAACATTCATACGAAAACCTACACAATATCGACTTCGAAAATACAGAAATTATTTAAGCTCAATAAGTGATAATAGTGTGATGATTGCATTGATTGAATATTGGAAACAACATAAGTGCCTTTGGGACCCAATCGCAAACAAGAGGAATCCAAAAAATATATGTAAATGTCCCTTGTAATAGATTTTATTCCGACAAAGAACCGACTGTTCTTGTGAGTATCCTATTTGTCTAAAAATGTTTCTGTTTATATTGTTTTTAATTGTTATAATTTTATAATTTTATCCACGTTAATTCAGAGCCATTAACAATGTATGTGATTAACGAGGTAATTAATTAATTTATTTGCACTTTTTACCATTTATCTTGCAATCCAATGTTGTCACCTTATTATTCATTTTGAGTAATAATTACAAT
Organism: Gonioctena quinquepunctata; assembly: GCA_018342105.1. Taxonomy (NCBI): domain Eukaryota; kingdom Metazoa; phylum Arthropoda; class Insecta; order Coleoptera; family Chrysomelidae; genus Gonioctena; species Gonioctena quinquepunctata. The sequence goes on along the minus strand of JAFIRS010000234.1, from coordinate 534,516 downwards.
CCCCTTTGTAGTGCCCTGAGGATGACTTTATAAAAGTCGAAACGTCGGCAACAGATCTATAGCGGTTTTGGTTATTTTGACCTTCTCCCAACCAACTCTAAGCTACAGCAACCAGTAAGGTAACAAAAAATCACACAGAATAAAAATCAAATCAGTTCACTCACAATAAATCACATTCAGTTCATTGCCAAATAAGCCTGCTTGCCTCACCGTTTTCACTGATGTATGCCATGATATTTCCAAATAATTCTGCCTCTATATCATTAAACAAGCTATCCTACAGATCGATTTTGAAATTTGGGGAATTCGGATAATCACTCACATTATTCAGCACCCTATTTCTGCTGGGGATTCAATTTAAAAAAAAAACGTGTTTTTTTCTTCTTATAGCATGTTTATCGATGTCGTCTGCTATATCAACTGGTTTACAACAGTCTTCTTTTTGATGCAGAGAATGTGTGATTTTTTTCTAATTTGCAACAATTGAAATGTCTAAAATACTCACGTTATACAAACCTCTATTGATCCTTTCACTAGTTCATTCCTGGTCATTACTAATATTAATGATAGTACGAATCCAGTCGAGGACTTCTGAAAAGAAATAAAAAAGATTAGTCCATCGTTTCTTTTGGATTTCAATAACTACAACTGGCAAAAAACTACTGTCAAACCGAATGTCACGGTTTTGTGCAAAATTTTCACTGAGGAAATTGTGTTATCCCGGTATTATGATCCATTAACCTTCTGTTCTAACATTTTAAAAAGAAATCAAGCGGGGCTAGATCAGGCCATCTTGCAGACCGATATTCAAGAGTACCATTGCGCCCTCAAAATTCCACTGGCATTTATCTCACGCTCATCGAAAAAATGTTGACAGCTTTTCACTCTTCAATCAGATATCCATAAGTATCATACGAGACAGGCTAATCACATTCAAACACCACGCTATAGATTAGTCGAATTCCAAAAAAATGTAGTAAATAAAATTCTATTCATGGGGGTTTTGAGGAGCTTGGTTGTAGTTAGCTTTCGGGAACGGTCATTTATTTTCTTCTCCCACCGAAAAAAAATTGCGTACTATACTATAGTGCTGCCCCAACTTGGAACTTACCATCGTTATGTCACTTCTGAAATGAAGCACGAAATGTCGATTGGAAGTCCTATCGGCAAGTTTTATATGAGGTGAAAACGGAGTGTTTATTTATCGACATAATTCATCACGAGCGACATGATTAGCTTTGTTGGTTATTTCGGAAAACAAGACGTTTGTCGGAAAAACATGTGGGGTTTCGTATTCTGATTGTATCACGGTTTGTGCGCCAAAGGCGTGGAAATCAAAGCAATTTATCCGTATTCATAATTGAAAAGTCTGTTGTCGGATATCGTAAAGCTTCACTTGCACGAAATTGGGCAATCACAATATGAAAATAATTCCGTGATTCATTTATATTTACTGATAAATGAACAAAACACAACAGGTTGTCAACCTTCATTCCATTCAAATGTCGATTACAATCGCCTGAATTATTTCTGCGAAAACATGGCAAACAACCTGTAGGTGGCATATTTAGTCATCACAAGCAACTGCAGAATTATTTTATATTTTTAGGATAAAATATTGAACGTATAACTAACGTTTGACATAAAATACTGGGTATAGTGAATTATTATTTTTACCTACGACCACTGTAGAAAATAGGCAAAAACACACGAAACGAAGCCTCAGTAAATAGCTCATTACGCACGGTAAACTAATCGCACAGTTTTCGTAAACAAAACGCACAGTTTGAATATATTAAAATTTATACGTAAAAGTAAGCGGAACATTTAATAATTCCGCAAATAGGTTCCATTCGGATTTCCGGGCGAGAGGTACTCGAGGAGACTCAACATTAAAAATTAATTTTTGCAACATCCGCGGACTCAACAAGAACATCAATGACGTCCACCATCACCTACAGACGGAAAAACCGGATATTCTGGCTCTAACAGAAACACAAGTAAACTCGTCCACCAACAAGGTCCATATGCTTTGTCCTGGTTACGAACTCCATTCTCGATTCAGGTTCAAAGGTGGAGTCTGCCTTTACGCCAAGGCTAACCTTTCATGCCAGCGTGAAGAGAGTTTGGAACCGAAAGACTTTGATGTGATGTGGTTCAAGCTATCTGATACCAAACTGACTAAGTTCCTCTGCTGCCTTTACCTATCACCTAATGAACCTTCATATAACGACCTCTTTGAGTTTTTATCACTCAAACTGGACTACATTCAGGAGAACCATCCAACAGCTGAAACCATAATCATGAGAGACTTTAATGTACATAACGCTGCCTGGCTCAAATTCTCTAACAAAACAGATGATGCAGGTCGTCAAGCCGAGGCCTTCGCCATCACTCATGGTCTAGAACGACTGGTCGAGCTACCAACCCGCATCCCTGATGTCAACAACCAGTCTGCCAATACACTAGATCTTTTCCTCACCACCAATCCTGACCCGTATAGAATAGAAGTTTGTGCCCCACTTGGAAACTCTGACCACACCCTCATCTCCACAACATGCTCTTTCCATTTACCATCGAGCTGCACAATACCACCCCGTCTCATGTGGCATTACAATTCGGCCGACTGGGAAGGTCTTCGTATGTTTTTCTCAGCGTTTCCATGGAAGAGAGTTTGTTTCTCTTCAGTAGATCCAACACGATGTGCTGAGACAATTTCTGAAATCATCATGTTGGGGATGCAAACTTACATACCGAATACCGAAAGAAGAACATCATCCGATAAGACCTGGTTTAACAGAAACTGCTCTAGAGCTGTGGCTTCCAAACAGGCAGCATACCATCGATGGCTAAAAAATCCGGGCCCTGAGACCAGAGCAGCATATGTCGAGGCTAGAGGCATATGTAAAGAGACAATAGAATGCTCAAAAGATGCCCACAAAGCCAAAATAAGATCAAAACTTGCTGAATGTCCTAACGGATCCCATTCATTTTGGTCTTTCGTTCAAAGCTGTGGGAAGAAACTTCACTTCCAGCTCATTTCCTCCCTAACCAAAGAAGATGGAACACTAGCAACGACTGCCCAGGAAAAAGCCAATATCTTTGCGCGCCTATTTGCTGGAAATTCCACTCTGGATTCATCGGGAAAACAACCCCGAACAGTACACCTATTGACAGTCACATGCCCGAGATCACCTTTCGCCAACGTACTATCAGAAAGATTTTGCTGGGTCTCAACACCAACAAAGCCTGTGGATCTGACGGAATCCCGCCGATTGTTCTCAAGAAATGTGCCCCCGAACTAACACCTGTTCTTTGCAAGTTGTTCAACCACTCTTACAATTTGGGGGTATTTCCGTCCAATTGGAAAATTGCAAGAGTACAGCCAGTCCCTAAAAAAGGCAAAAAGGCCCTACCTAGCAACTACAGACCTATCGCACTGCTATCTATTATTTCAAAGGTCATGGAAAAAGCCATCAACATCGAGCTCATGAAATATCTGGAAGACTCAGGAATTGTCAACGATAGGCAATATGGCTTCCGCCATCAGAGATCAACTGGTGACCTGCCAGCTATCTATTGAAAAGTATGGAGAAACTTTAGCTGTGGCATTAGATATCTCCAAGGCGTTCGATCGAGTTTGGCACCAGGGACTCCTCGCCAAGCTTCCGTCTTATGGCTTGCCCCTCAGCTGTGTTCTCTGCTTGCTAGTTTTCTCTCAAACAGGTCTCTCCATGTAGTGGTCGATGGAGTTTCATCTGACACTCTACTCATAAATGCTGGTGTTCCGCAAGGATCCATTCTCGCACCAACACTATTTCTACTTCACATCAACGACCTGTTGAAAGCAACTTCATGTCCAGTACACAGCTTTGCCGATGATAGTACCCTCCATACCGCTTTCTCTTCCAGGGCCCCTATATCAGCCCGTGAAACCAGAAATGAACGAGGAAGAAATGTTAATAATATAAATATGGACTTAGCAACAATTCTCGAATGGGGATCTAATAACTTGGTAGAATTCAATGCAAACAAAACACAAGCATGTTTTTTCTCTAGAAAAGCCGATCTCACTGTGCCTAACATAACTTTGTCAGGAATAACCATACCACTGAAGCCATCCATATCGATGCTTGGTATTACTATCAGCAATAACCTTTCCTGGTAGAAAATCACGTTGAGGTCCATTTCCAAAGTGCATCCAAAAACTTGGTTTTCTGTTTCGTGCCAAGAGCTATTTCACCCCCAGTCAGCTGCTTATGATCTATAAGGCACAGATCCGACCTGTCCTGGAATACTGTTCCCATATTTGGAGTGCGGCACCTAAACATATCCTGAGGCTATTGGATTCTGTCCAAAAAAGGGCAATTCGTCTCGTCGGTGATGCCTCGCTTACAAACTCGCTCACTTGTCTGGAACACCGTAGAAAAGTTGGCGATTTGTCTCTATTTTATAGATATTTTCATGGGCGATGCTCTTCTGAAATATCAACAATCGTTCCTGCTTTGGCAGTCTCTTCGAGATTAACCCCTCAAGTTCAGTCATCACACCCCTTCGTGGTCACTTTGGAGACCTGCAGAACATCACTTTCCAAAGACTCGTTCATCCAACGAACAGCGAGACTTTGGAACTCATTGCCTAGGGAGGTGTTCCCCGAGGCATACAACCTTCAGAAATTTAAGAAGAACACCAACTCCTACCTTCTTTCCCTAGGTTCCCACGATGTTCTCTGAACATTACAGGATATCCCTTTTCGTGGGAACCAGAACATAAAAAAAAAATGATCGCGCAATAACGTAGTCATAGTAACTGTCAAAATCAAAATAATACATTTTGAAAGACAAATAAGTTCTAATTAATAATTATAAGATACATACTGTTTAAAAAAGAATACCTACATTTTCAATATGTCAAGTGATAGTGAGAACGAAAATTTAACTCCTCCCAACGTCATGGCAATGGCAAAAATGGCAACGAATGATTTACTGCCAAGTAAATCCCGCGAACGCTACGAAAATTGTTAGAGTAGATTCATGGACTGGAGACTAAAAATTAGGTGAATCATTTCTCCGAAAATGTTTTGGTAGCATATTTTCAACACCTATCGGAAAAAATGAAACCTAATAGCTCTCTATGGGGCTTAGATCGACTCTACACATTAAAAAACTTTTTACCAAAATATTAAACCGACGAAATACGGAACTGAAAAGTAAAAAATAAAATAAACCTTCTTAGTCTCAATAACTAAGCTCCTAAACTAATGTAAGTAACTAATTTTGAATCGGCGCCAAACAAACAAGCAAATGAATTAGGGAAGGCGTAAAATGATGGCATCGAGTTGGGCGGTGACATTCTGATAATTTTTTTGAAGTAATTTAATGATCTTCGTTGATTGTTTGTTTGGCGCCGACTCAAAATTAGTGACATTAGTTTAGGAGCTTAGTTATCAAGACTAAGGTTTATTTTATTTTTTACTTTTCAGTTCCGTATTTCGTCGGTTTAATTTTTTGTTAAAAAGTTTTTATTTTTCAATTTTTTGTGGCTGAAATCTACTAATTACTACCTACTTGTTTTTTGATTACTTCTAAAATACTTACTTACCCACCTTACTTCAACTATTACCAGTTAAATAATATGATTATCTACTTTTACTATTTGTTGTAATATGAATTATTTTTGTTGTTCTGGTTAGTTTATTTCATTACTTTGTATATCATTCCATCCTCTCCTTTTTGGTTTCGTCGGTTAAAAACAACATAAATATAGAAGGCTATTCCAAATTAATAGCGCTATTAAAAAGGAAATCGGATGGCTTTAAAAGCACAAAATCTAAAATTTTGACGGCCAAAAATATTCAAGCTTTCCTCGAAACGTCTCCTGATAATTAGTACTTGTTTATGTAGGTAAAATATGTCCACTATTTTCCACACTTACAGTAATTTTTATTTTTAGACTGTTCTTATAATTGGCGTAAGTGGTGCATGCCAGGAACTGAGAGATATGAAAATTGAAGATGTTGAGCACACAGGAAAATCCTTCATTATTAAAACTCCAAATACAAAAACCAAAATTCAACGTTCTTTTGTGATCTCTGACCATTTTCATTCTAGAATCAAAAAATATTACCTACACTGTACACAAGACAATACTAAATGAAAATTTACCTTTTTTTTAGATATACAGTGCTTCTCAATTTATTCTACATATTCAAAATTTCTTGAAATAAAATGTTGATATTACTTGCAAATTTTATTAAAACAAATACAGATTTTGCAAAAATAACTATTTTAAACGAGTAAAAATAAATATAATAGGTGGCGCTCCCTACAAAAAACCAAAACTACTTCAACGTCAAATTCATTTCTAAGCCTTCTGTGAAAAATGCAAAATAATGGTATAACTTCAACACGCATCGATTATCAAATAATCGACTTGAAATAGTCCAAAATCTAGAAAACGGTTGCTTATAGCGACTTGTAACAGGGGGTACCTTTTTCACGTAGATATGATAGAGGAATTGATTTTTTACTGAAAAATGTGCTAGAAGTACTCTAAAAAAAGTTATGAATCTTCAAAAATAAAAAGACGTGTAGGTGGCGCCCCCTACGAGTAAAAGCAATAATAACATCAGGTTCGAATTCGACACCTCAAAAAACCTCCCAATACCAATTTTCGTTCAAATAAGGTCAGTATTTCGAAAATCATTAAAAAAAAACAATATAAAAATAAAACTTTAACACCCTGTATCTTGTAAACGAAGCGTTTCCGGATATATATTTATTTGAACAATTCATATTAGAATATTGTGAGGAATCACCTCCTGAAGTTTGTCAAAGTACTTTTGAATCACCCTGTAGATATCTATTCTCAGTTTAATAATTCATCTCCGACTCAAAATATAGGATTCGTTCAAAATCGTACATATTATAATGTTGAATTATGAAGGAAACCGGAAATATAAATAAATATCATTCCCCGTTTATAATATACAGTGCTTCTCAAAAGTCCCCTCCCCCCCTCTTATTTTTGAAACGATTATACATAAACAAGTGAAATTTGAAAACTGAATATTAAAGGTTGTAAACTTCCCTACTAGTGAGGATAGATGACGAAATCGTCAAAGATGACGTCACAAGGCCATTGTGACCAATAATTTTAAATGGAACCCTACGGCAAGCGACACCTCTTTTAAAAGGTATCGAAAAAATCTATTCAATGATACTAATTTTGTTTGTGTTTATGGCAGTTTTGGCAACTCGCTTTTGAAAAACGCAAAGCTGTTATGAATTAAATCAGTTAATACTAAAATTCCAAATTCAAGCTCCGCCTCTGGATAGTTGTCAAATAAGCTGACGTTTTTGTTAGTCTCCCTAATTCGACGTTTTTGTAATTGTCCAAGTTTTTGTACATTTAATAATTTGTGTATTGTTGATCGAACGTTTAGCAGCTTTAGCAGCTTTTGGTACTTTTAATATTCTTGTACAATTTTAATAATTTGTAAAACTGTTGTGAGCTGAACGTTTAAGTGCTTCAAGAAACGAAATGGTACGTGCTTTAGGTGATAAAGTAGCAGCGATCCTAATTCTTGGTGAAACTGGACAAAATATTCATGCAGCAGAACGCATTTTTAATGAGAGGTTTCCCGATCGCCCCGTTTCGAGGACTTATTTAAGGGAGCTTCTTCGTAAGTTTGAAACAACGGGTAGTATTAATGATGCGAAACGATCTGGTTGACCACAAATTTCTGATGAGAAAAAAATTGATATACTGGCAGAAGTAATAGTTAACTTCTTCAACAACTCACATTGCATCTACTTGTGAATTCAGTCGAAGTACAGTACACAGGGTGTTGAAAAAAAACAAATTTCATCCATACAAATTAAAAATGGTTCATCAACTCTCAGACGACGACCCAGACCGAAGACTAGAATTTTGTGAAAATATGGAAACTAAAATTAACCAACAGCCAGACTATGTCAAAACAATTTGTTTCAGTGACGAAAGTACTTTCTATCTGAATGGAAATGTAAATACACAGAATGTGAGGTATTGGAGTGACGCAAATCCTCACCTGTTTCGTGAAACACATACCAAATTTCCCCAGAAGGTGAATGTTTGGGCAGGTATCCTGGGAAACCACATCTTTGGGCCCCTTTTTTAAATACTAATTTAACTGGTGAGGTTTATCTGGAGCTGTTGCAAAACGCAATAGAACCGTTAATCCTTGAAATTTTGGAAGATAATCCAGATGAATTCGGCAATTTGGAAATAACATTCTAACAGGATGGTGCTCCTCCACACTATTACGGTGAAGTAAGACGGTATTTGGATGAGGAGTATCGTGGTAGATGGATTGGACGACGAGGTTCAACGGAATGGCCAGCTCGATCAACGGACCTCACACCTTTGGATATTTTTCTGTGGGGGTACCTCAAATCGAAGGTTTACGCTACTGAACCTGACAATATTGACGTTTTAAAACAACGTATTGTTGCAGAATGTGAGGCTGTTTCCGCAGACACATTTGCAAAAGTACGAGAAGAGTTCAAAAATAGGATATTTCACTGTCAGGAAGTAAATGGAGGTCACTTCGAGCAATTTCTTTGAGTAGATACTGATTCTTAAATCTGTAATTAATATCATACTGAATGGAATTTAAATTTTAATGTTTACTAATGAGCCATGAAAACTGCCATAAACACAAACAAAATTAGTATCATTGAATAGGTTTTTTCGATACCTTTTAAAAGAGGTGTCGCTTGCCGCAGGGTTCCATTTAAAATTATTGGTCACAATGGCCTTGTGACGTCATCTTTGACGATTTCGTCATCTATCATCACTAGTAGGGAATTTTACAACCTTTAATATTCAATTTCCAAATTTCACTTGTTTATGTATAATCGTTCCAAAAATAAGAGGGGGGGAGAGGACTTTTGAGAAGCACTGTATAAATGGAAAATGCACCAAACAACCTGTTGGGATAAACAAATTAGGCAGTATACCAAATTCCTCAAACTAGAAAATCCTAATCCTACACAGGACACTGTTTCCGCAGATCTTCGGCAACTATTTTAGTCGATGAAGGCGGGGATCTATTGAATTTGAAGAGACATGGTGGCTGGCAATCGTCTTCAGTAGCAGAAGGTTATGTTGACAATTCTAAAAAAAAAACAAAGCCTCATCGAGAATATCCTCCGCTATTTTACATAATAGTAATACAACCTCAACAAATGAAAATATTACAATGTCATGTGATTCGACATATCGAAATACTTCTAATACATTTAATAATTGTACAGTAACCATAAAGAATTATAATGTTCCTAATGTTAATTAAACCAACGTAGTAGTAAATAGAACGAATTATATCCTATATGATCATCAAATTAACATATATCCATAATTTGTAAAATCGTTCGAAATAAAATTGTTTAAAAAATCTAAAGATGCAATAATATACAGGGTATCCCATTTGAAGAAATGAAGTACCCTGTCATAACTAGTTTTTAGATATCTCTGTATACATGAAACGAACAACAAAAAACGACAACTAAAATAAAAAATCGACGTGTTAAGCATCATTTACAATACCTAATAATGAAAATATTAAAAGTAGTCCAGACTTTTTTGGCACACTGTATATGGCCGTAGGTAAAGAATAGTATGTAATGCGTGTTGTAACGCAATTACGCACTCATGGAATTACTAATTTTTCCATTCGTGCGTAATATGCTTTTTACAACACTTAATACGTAATATACTTTAAATATTTTGTTGTAAACTGGCCCAGATTGTAATGAAGAATATCACCATTTTTTTATTTTTACCTTACAATAAACTCTATTAAAAATTAAAAAATATGGTAAAAATATTTTTTTCTACGTCTTATAGTTTTCGAGATATTTAATTGTTTAGCTAGGCGAGCGACGACGCGGAGTCATGGCCGCTGTGACGTCACTGTACAACGGTCGTTTAGTGCGTGCTCTGCTTCTGAGCTGTGTGTATGAAGTTTGCGTCGACAATTGATAAAAATGCCGAATCCGGAAACTAGAAAATCGTGTATTGTGCCAAAGTGTTTAAATAAAACTACTAATGCACCCGAAAAGTTGTTTTTTATTGTTGTTTTCGAACCTAAAAGTCGAAAGAAATGGATGCAAATCATGATGTTCTGGGGTGATTCGGCATTTCACTGTACAAATATCTCTTTTAACTTTTACATATCCAATAGCGTCGTCGCCGAAGCTCTTTCTAGCCGATCTAAAATAAAATAAACATAAGTTGATCTAATATATAAAAAATAAAATACGGTAAATATAAAGTTACTCTACACATGCACTCTGAATATAGGGAAAAAACTTTTCTTACGTGTTTTTGCCTCCTGAACACGAAAAATGCGGCGGTCTCATAACGTTCCCGAGTAAGAAAACTTTAAAAAAAATTACTTCATTTTCAAGCACCGTTTTTTCGCACGAAAATCACTCACAATGCCCCTTTTTTTTCCTTTATTAATCTTATTTTTTATTGTTAAAAAATCCTCTTTCTTTCACAGTTCCAAATGAAGAAATGTCATACTTTGACAGATGGAATTTAGTAACTTTGGCTTATTTTTCATGTTGGTGATAAATGAATCCCCGCCAACTTTTCGAATTCAAATGTGAGCAATAGTTTCCCCTTCATTTATGTGTGCAATTGTTGTGGGCGGTGATTCATTTATTACCAACATGAAAAATAAGGCAAAGTTACTAAATTCCATCTGTCAAAGTGTAACATTTCTTTATTTGAAACTGTGTAAGAAGGAGGATTGTTTCGATAAAAACGACGATATTTTGTGCAAAGTTGTGCCGAATATAAGTGATTTAGGGTGTATTGTTTATGCTGTTAAGAAGAAGGAGGCATTTTGAGTGATTTTTGTGCGAGAAAACGGTGCTTGAAAATGAGGTAATTTTTTTTTAAAGTTCTCTAACTCGGGAACGGTATGAGACCGCCGCATTTTTCATTCGGAGTGCATGTGTAGAGTAACTTATATTATCCACGATCACATTAAAGAGGAAATTAATATGAGAGGTTTTTCATCTTGGCTTAATAATATTTCATAGGTGTAGTCCCGTGCATCCTAATAATAATCTACTTTTGAAAAAAATATTTCAAATTTTTTAAAGTTTTGTACCTCTGCGACATAATGTTCAGGTTAGGTTCACTATGTTCATTTTTTGTTACATTACATATTAAAAAAATACAAAATGTAAGTCATGAAACTATGTAGGCATTCTTCCTTCTCAGGAACTTAATGTCAAGTAAGATGTTCATAGTATCAATATGACGTATGACGTACATTTATAAAACACTAGTAATGAGAAATATGTACTTATAGGGATCAAAAGATTTATGATAAAAAGTAAAATGTTATTAAGTAATACTTACTTTTACATTTTTACTCCTCGCATCTCGGCGGCCAAGAAATCGGAGTTGTTTAAAAAATAGTGGGCAACCATTAACCCGTCTAATTCAGGCAAGATATCAGATTGTCCTTTTTTCAAAACCGTCATCCATATCTAATATTATACTTATAACACTATTGTAACACTGATTCACATAAAAACTTAAGTTAAAAACGTTATTGTGGTCGAAGATCCGATAGCAAAGCAATGATTGAGTGTACGGTGAGAACTTTGCGTTGTGGAATGACGTCACGCGAGCATGGCGCGCTCACCCGAAATATTTGAATAGAACGGAAACTAAAATTGTCGTAACTTGAACACTACTCGCTTGATTGAAATGAAACAAAAACATGAGTATTTCTAAACATTTAGGCTATACGGTCATCAAGTTTCAAGTCATTTAACAGACCCAGTGACATTCTTCATTCCCCAAACAAGCGCGTAAACAAGCACTCAAGGAGAACTATCTGCGAGAAACTTCACTAATGTCAATCGCTGTGTGATTTTATAGCCCCGGGCGGGTCAAAATGTGTTTCCCCCGAAAACACATCCCGGATTTTCTCGAGCTTCTTAAAAAAAAAAACCCGAAAATCGATTCCCCCTCCCCACAAATTGGCTCTGGATCCGCTACTAATGACTCAATTTCGTGCATTTTCGAAATTTGCCGTGTCAAAAAACATATTTTGTGCTATTTCGATTTTCTTCTCAAGTCGGTGATTTATTTTTAAATATAATTACGAAAATTTCATATTAAAATAGTACACCCGACCGAAACTAAAGTGCACTGAACCTCTCAGAGAAATGGGCGTAATGAAATTATCCCTGTATCCCATTTGGAGAGATAGAGGGTAATCTTGCATTAACACCCCATAGAGAAAGACTGGAAAAATAATATAAATACCAGAAGGATTTCTTTTCCACTTCATTCCCGAAGTTTTCCTTTGCTGAGATTTTCGTACAGGCTGACTGTTTTCCCGCAGCAAAAGTAAGTATTCAAATTACTTTTTATTCACATATCCACTTTAGCATTCAACCTCTGCCCTTTTTCGTAACATCTATGACATTTCTTGCACATGATTACAACTGTAGATTACTTTGTAAACCAATAAAAAAAACACCAAAATGTACCTTTGTGAAATGAAACAGTATTTAAGAAAGTTGACCAAATATTTTTAATATCTGCAAGATAAATTGGTAAGTTTGACAATCTTTGTTTTTTCGATTTATTTTTTTCCGATACTCAATTCAAGTTGTCAAGGAAAATCTCAGGTTTTTTCCGCAGCGAGTGATGTGATTCCCACAATTTCATCACGTCATCATTCGAATTATTCGGTACATGAATATTCTGCGGAGAATTTCTTATTCGAATGAGCTATTCAATAATAGACATTTCCGGCAATACGAGAAGAGACAAATGTAATTCCGGGTGTCTTAACCCACACGTCCTTGCCAAGAACTTGTCTATCAGCGTAAAAATTCACACGACTTTCGTTCGACTAATAATTCTATAGCACGGTAGATATGAACACTCGGCAATGTCTCGAATTATCAAAAAGATTCCATGGCACATGTTCATGAATGATATTTTTACAAATATTTTTCTGGCATTCGGCAGTTATTTTTTATTATGGGTCCATTTTAGAGGAAATCCGTGATATACAATTCTCGCCATAAAGAAAGATGTCAGCTGTTTCTCATTTTTTATTACAGTCTTTTGTTGCGATTGTCATCATGTTCTATTATACTCTGCGATCATCATTGTATAAGTAAATGAAAATTGTGGCATTGCAGTCAAATTTTTTAATTAAAGAAAAAACCATCCTCGAGCAGGAATCGAACCTGCGACCTTTGGATTTCTAGTCCATACTCTAACCATCTGAGCTATCGAGGCCACAGATTCCACTGCATTCCGATGATTTGGCTTTTCTCTAGAATTTAATGTTAGTTGTTGTGGGAATGGATAATGAAGGTGAGGGATCTCATGTACTATCAGTGGCCATCAAGACCAATTTGACTACCTTTTCCTAACAACGCCGTGGATTGACGGCTTCAGTAAAGGGTCAGGTGTTGATCTCCGACCACTGAACAAAGTTGCCAAATATAAATACAAAGGAGAAATATAGCGTCTGTGAATATATACAGAGTGGGCCATTGAAAACGAAACAGCGGCTCTGTAGGTCGGCAGAACCGAATTATATAAAAACGCTCGGACACGTCAACTACATTTTCGAGGGGGACATCGTTCGCGATGAAATTCACCCGAAATACATTCCATCCCTCGGAGCTGTGACCGCCACCCCTAAATTTTTAAATGGCGACATATGGCAAGTGATACCTCATTTGAAAGGTATTTTCCTTCCTAATATCAAACAACAAAATTAAATTAATTATATCGATTCGTTTTCGAGATATAGGAGCTTGAAGTTGGGAAATAACTTTTTATTCACTCAATCAATAAAAATAACATCTAACAATGCAACTGTTTAAAGATAATTATCATTGTCAAGGAATTAAATGATCTAACTGTTTACCAACAAATAACATGCAATTCCGTTTCGAATTTTTATTTCATCTTCATTTACTTGATCGAAATTTTTTTAAGGTTCTTAAGAATCGATAAAAAGACGTTTTCTCGAATTTGACTCAAATGCGAGTACAACAATTGTGGACATCTATCAGTGTCAAACTGATCTTTGATTGAACGACATCAGAGTGAATTACTTGACTAAAGCTGCTGAATATTTTCCGCAATAATGGTGTATACGATCACGGAAAGAGTTGAAATAATAATATTTTTTTTCAAGAATGATGAGTGCGGTAACCGTACAGCTAATTTGTTCAATGAAACGCATCCAGATAAACTTGTTGCTAGAAAACACGTTCTAGAATTAGTGCAAAAATTTTTTCAAACTGGATCAGTAGCCAACAAGAAACGAGGCCCCGAACGTGAATTTCTGTTGAGAAATGAAGCTGTTGAAGTTGCACTTTTAGGACAAGTTCATGCAGACCCAACATTGAGCACAAGGAAATTGGCCAGTGTTACCAATATCAGTAGAACCAGTATCCGCCGAATCCTGAAACATCATAAATTCCACCCCTACAAAATACATTTGGTACACCAATTGAATGAAGATGATTTTGATAGGCGACAGGAATTATGCTGATGAGAATTTCCTCTTCAACATCTGCTTTTCTGATGAGTCTACATTCTTTTTGAATTCGACTGTGAATCGTCATAATTGTCGTTATTGGTCAGATGTCAATCCACATGTTTTCCACGAAGTCCATACTCAAACTCCCCAAAAACTCAATGTCTGGGCCGGTATTTTTGGGGACCGTTCGATTGGACCAGTATTTCTCGACGGTAACCTGACAGGAAAAACTTATTTGGAATTATTGAATGAATTTGTTTAACCACAATTAGTAGACATAATTGAAAATGACGATCGTTACCATGAAGACCACTTGATATTTCAACAAGACGGGGCACCTCCACATTATGCACAGCCTGTTAGGGCGTTTTTGGATAGAATGTTTCCTGGAAGTTGGATTGGAAGAAGAGGCTCTATAGAGTGGCCAGCCAGATCTCCAGATTTAACCCCACTCGACTTTTTCCTGTGGGGTCACTTGAAAAACAAAATCTTTGCAACCGAACCAGAATCTCTGGAAGATTTACGAAGGAGAATTATTGAAGAATGCCGTCGAATAACGCCGGAAATGCTACGAAATGTGAGGTCTCGTTTTGAACAGAACTTGTACTATCGTATGGAAATCGGTGGTAGACAGTTTGAACATTTAGTTCATTGACAATAATAATTATTGCGACAGTTGCTTTATCAGATATTGTTTTTATTGATTGAGTGAATAAAAAGTTATTTCCCAACTTCAAGTTCCTATATCTCGAAAACGAATCGATATAATTAATTTATTTTTGTTGTTTGATATTGAGAAGGAAAATACCTTTCAAATGAGGTATCACTTGCCATATGTTGCCATTTAAAAATTTAGGGGTGGCGGTCACAGCTCCGAGGGATGGAATGTATTTCGGGTGAATTTCATCGCGAACGATGTCCCCCTCGAAAATGTAGTTGACGTGTCCGAGCGTTTTTATATAATTCGGTTCTGCCGACCTACAGAGCCGCTGTTTCGTTTTCAATGGCCCACTCTGTATATAAGTAAATGAAAATTGTGGCATTGCAGACAAATTTTTCAAATTAAAATTTAGGCCACTAGTCGAATTAATTCATGTCCATTTCTTCAAACGTACATTGGAAAAACTTATAGATTTATTGCACTCGCGCAATATTGTATTACTTGTACGCAATATTGATTTCAAACACAAAAAGTTTCATCAAAGCCGGTCCTGTAGTTTTTGCGTGATGCCCCAACGAACAAACAGGCAATTACACCTGTGAGCTACCTAGTGCGAACAAGGGTAAATTCGTCCACGTCGCAGCTATGTTTGCACATGTCTACTTTTTACTGTATACAGTGCTTTTCAAAAGTCCTCTCCCCCCCCTCTTATTTTTGGAACGATTATACATAAACAATTTGGAAACTGAATATTAAAGGTTGTAAACTTCCCTACTAGTGATGATAGATGACGAAATCGTCAAAGATGACGTCACAAGGCCATTGTGACCAATAATTTTAAATGGAACCCTACGGCAAGCGACACCTCTTTTAAAAGGTATCGAAAAAACCTATTCAATGGTACTAATTTTGTTTGTTTTCATGCAGTTTTGGCAACTCGCTTTTAAAAAACGCAAAGCTGTGATGAATTAAATCAGTTAATACTGAAATTCCAAATTCAATCTCCGCCTCTGGGTAGTTGCCAAATAAGCTGACGTTTTTGTTAGTCTCCCTAATTCGACGTTTTTGTAATTGTCCAAGTTTTTGTACATTTAATAATTTGTGTATTGTTGATCGAACGTTTAACTGTTTTAGCAGCTTTTGGTACTTTTAATATTTTTGTACATTTTAATAATTTGTTAAACTGTTGTGAGCCGAACGTTTAAGTGCTTCAAGAAGCGAAATGGTACGTGCTTTAGGTGATAAAGTAGAAGCGATCCTAATTATTGGTGAAACTGGACAAAATATTCATGCAGCAGAACGCATTTTTAATGAGAGGTTTCCCTATCGCCCCGTTTCGAGAACTTATTTGAGGGAGTTTCTTCGTAAGTTTGAAACAACGGGTAGTATTAATGATGAGAAACGATCTGGCAGACCACAAATTTCTGATGAGAAAAAAATTGATATACTGGCAGAAGTAATAGTTAATCCTACTTCTTCAACAACTCACGTTGCGTCTACCTGTGAAGTCAGTCGAAGTACAGTACACAGGGTGTTGAAAAAACACAAATTTCATCCATGCGAATTAAAAATGGCTCATCAACTTTCAGACGACGACCCAGACCGAAGAATAGAATTTTGTGAA
Source organism: Gonioctena quinquepunctata (assembly GCA_018342105.1). Lineage (NCBI taxonomy): Eukaryota > Metazoa > Arthropoda > Insecta > Coleoptera > Chrysomelidae > Gonioctena > Gonioctena quinquepunctata. The sequence goes on along the minus strand of JAFIRS010000234.1, from coordinate 517,641 downwards.
AATATGGAAACTAAAATTAACCAACAGTATGTAAATACACAGAATGTGAGGTATTGGGGTGACGCAAATCCTCACCCAATTTCCCCAGAAGGTGAATGTTTGGGCAGGTATCCTGGGAAACCACATCGTTAGGCCTCTTTTTTTAAATACTAAATTAACTGGTGAGGTTTTTCTGGAACTGTTGCAAAACGCAATAGATCCGTTAATCTTAGAAATTTTGGAAGATAATCCAGATGAATTCGGCAATTTGGAAATAACATTCCAACAGAATGGTGCTCCTCCACACTATTACGGTGCAGTAAGACGGTATTTGGATGAGGAGTATCGTGGTAGATGGATTGGACGACGAGGTTCAACGGAATGGCCAGCTCGATCACCGGACCTCACACCTTTGGATTTTTTTCTGTGGGGGTACCTTAAATCGAAGGTTTCCACTACTGAACCTGACAATATTGACGTTTTAAAACAACGTATTGTTGCAGAATGTGAGGCTGTTTCCGCAGACACATTTTCAAAAGTACGAGAAGAGTTTAAAAATAGGATATTTCACTGTCAGGGAGTAAATGGAGGTCACCTCGAGCAATTTCTTCAAGTAGATACTGATTCTTAAATCTGTAATTAATATCATACTGAATGGAATTTAAATTTTAATGTTTACTAATGAGCCATTAAAACTGCCATAAACACAAACAAAATTAGTATCATTGAATAGGTTTTTTCGATACCTTTTAAAAGAGGTGTCGCTTGCCGTAGGGTTCCATTTAAAATTTTTGGTCACAATGGCCTTGTGACGTCATCTTTGACGATTTCGTTGTCTATCATCACTAGTAGGGAAGTTTACAACCTTTAATATTCAGTTTCCAAATTTCACTTGTTTATGTATAATCGTTCCAAAAATAAGAGGGGGGGAGGGGACTTTTGAGAAGCACTGTAAAACAACTTTAGCAAATGGCAAACAGATTAAATATCAGACTTGAAACTGAGCCACGAAATTTCATACAAATTTTAACACGTATTTTTACTAGGTTCAGCAGACATTTCAGAGGTAATGCGCGCAGTACACTTTTTTTTTCAAAAGCAACCAAACTAAAATCGCATATCAATTTACTCCGATTGAAAGTAAAACAAGGAGAGTGATGTATGTAGTTATTCAATATTTTTTTGTTATTTAATTGTATCCCAAGTTGGAATAAAACGGATATTTCCCAGGTCTTTGTTCGAAAATTCCTTTTAAATACTTGTAAAATAGTTTTACTTTTAGTCATGATCTACCTGGCTAGATGTAAACATGATATTATTCTGATTTAATAACCACAAAAAATTTGCGGGGCCTGAATTTACTCATATAAATGAAATAACATTCCTTGAACTTATGCGTTTGGCCAGGTCTCTCGAGTAGTTCAAAATACACGTTCGCGACTGATATTTTCCATTTCCTAGAAATGGAAGGTGGCTTGAGATGTTTGGGAGTAGCTGTCCTTTGGGTTATGGCATGTTCTGTTTTCTGGGCCGAAGCTAATCCAGTTGTTGGTGAGTATTGATTGATTTTCCATAATTGTTAAATAATTGAATATTTCATACTCTCCCATCACTTCCGGTTTGATCGGAAACGACTCTAACTTGGGAACACCCTATATATTTTTACTTTTTTTGATTCTAGCGACGATTTTGAGTTCGATCGCATAGTTTTGAGACGAAAAATTGGTATATTTGATTTTTCAGAAGCATTTTTATTTTTGCATCTAGAGTGCGTTGTACCAACTTCAACTGATCTGATGAACATGAATGATGAGTAAAAAATATTATATGACACTTCTTCCCGCCTAGTTCAGTACCTATGGCGGTTTGATATTGCCAAAACCACGAATAGTGAAAAAAGTATTTTTTTTTTAAATGAGAACATCTCTTAGACACACAGTTCCTAGATTCTAATTTTCACGACGAATCCATTGATGGTTTAGAATCGAAAATCGGATAGATCACCATCCTAATACACTAATTAGTTGTTGAAAAATTATTAGGAAATTGGGGTATATCGCCCATCAAGTATATACTGTGGATACAAAATTGAATAAAACTGAAGTAAATAAAAAAGTTCATTTAAAAAATCAGAAAAACCTACTGCGTAAAAATTGTACTTTAAAAAAGATGGAAACAAGATTACCAGAAAATATTGTCAGAAAATTATGTTTTAAGAGGTCAACTATTAAACTTGATACTGTAAACAATCTCACGCAGTCGGAGACATCTTCTTTAGTTTAACAATGAAGATATATTATTGCCTCCGACTGCGTGAGATTGTTTACAGTATTGAGTTTAATAGTTAACCTTTCAAAACATAATTTTCTGACAATATTTTCTGGTCATCTTGTTTCCATCTTTTTTAAAGTACACTTTTTACGCAATCGGGTTTTTTTATTTTTTAAATTCACTTTTTTTATTTTACACTTTTTAGTTGGGATCATAAGACGGTAATAATCTAAAGTCATTATTTAAATTTACTTCTTTTATTTTACACTTTTTAGTTAGGATTATAAGACGGTAAATTTTTTGTTGGTGATTGGCTATTATAACTAAGACGAATTTGATGTCTAACGTTTTGCAATCGTTTCTGTCGCGATGCCGGAGACTGAGATTCGCGACGTGCACTTTCTTGTCGGGCTTTTTTGGTTTTACAAGAATGATTTGCACACGACCGACGACGTTTTCGAGCTCGTAGCATTTTTTATTTTATTTTTTATTTGAATTTTTTGAGTCGCATCTATCTATACAGTTATATTTTAGATTTAACATTTATATCCGTTAAGTATAATAATAAGTGATCGTTAGAGTCTTTGAAGATATCCGCTAAAGTTTCTTGAATTTGATATTTTTGTCTCTGCTTAATGTATTTCGTACACTCGATTAAAATGTGTTTCACTGTTAGACTTGTGGCACATACTTCACATAAAGGTTTTTCACTGTGTTTTAAGAGATATATAATACTCAGGTATACAACGAATAGATACAAACTCTCACCATGTGTACTGAATCATTCACTAGCAAAGTACATGAACGATTTCACTAATAACAAATGAATATACTACAACAACAAAGTAGATGGATAATTTAAGTCACTAACAAGATACTACGGAGGAAAGCAAGTGCCGATAAATTGCGAATTTTTTAATTATGATTACAAGCTTCGGTCTTAAGTTGGCGTATTGTCGAAATATTTCTAAAGTATTCACTCCGTCGCAAAGTTTGTCTGTAACTGTAAAAACTCGCCTTTTACCATTTTTTGAGTCTGGAATGGTTTTTACAAGCCTTGTCGCCTTGATCAATATATTTGTCGTTATTTTACGTAGTTCGTCTCTTCGATAAGCCCCAGCAATACCAATAATTAAACAGAGCAGTAATAATATTAGTATATTAAAGTATAAGTGGATAAAAAGGGCTTTAAAACACGCGCGATTTTTCGAAATAGAGCAAGTGTGTTTAAGACCAGTTATCCACGAATACTTTACGCTATTTTTTTTATTGGTGCACTTTGAAATCATATATACTGGTATTATTACTACAAAAAATTGACATAAAAACTAATAATGCAAAATGGTTGAATTCGTGATGTGACATCAGTATACCTTTAAATTATCGTGGAAATGAGAAAAACAGATATTAATTTGCAATTTGTTATCAAAGATCAATATTTGTTGTCAACAGAGCTCAAAAATGAATTATTCTAATATCGATTTTTGAATAGTGAGACAGAATCGCGGTTAATACCGCGAAAATCCAGTGATATATATAAAAAAGAATATGAAAAGTTCATCAAATGGATGGAGGAGCAAGAGGTATCACATATAAATGAACGAGTTGTGCTTGCTTACCTTCAGAAAATGTCGAAGCAGTACAAGGCGTCGACTATGTGGGCTATCCATTCGAAATCTTAATGTTTGTTGAGGATAAACAAAGGAGTCGATATAAAATCATTTGCGAAAGTGCATGCATTCATGAAGGCAATTATAGTAAGAATGACGTAGCCAAGAAGGCATAAATGTATTCAATGAAGATGCTTTGCGGAAGTTTTTCATAGATGCACCGGACATTACGTATTTATTTTTGAAGGTGGTAGCCATTTGCGGTATCTTTGGGTCTTGGAAGATGTGAATTATGCGTTTGCGCTTACATGACATCAAAGAAGAAGGAAGCGTATTGGTTATTACTGTCCGACCGTCTAAGACAAAGAAGGCTCGGCGTTTTGCTGTAGCCGACAGTGAAGCAATTAGTTATGTGCGTTTGGTGAAGCAGTATTTATCATTGCGCCCCCAAAATGTAAGCACAGACCGAGTTTCCTTACGATATGATAAGGGGAAATGTACCAATCAAGTGGTTGGTATTAATACATTTGGATCATGTCCCTTGCAAATTGCACGTTATCTTGAATTGGATGAACCTGAGAAATACACGGGACATGCTTTTCGACGTACGTCCGCTACCATTATGGCAAATAGTGGCATGACAATGGATCAAATCCAACGACAAGTAGGATGGAAATCGGCAGCTGTGGCGACTGGTTACGTTGAAGAGAGCATTAGCAATAAGAAGAATGTTTCAAATATTATTGGAAATGCCATTGATGGACGTTCAACCTCATTGCGTTCTGAGAATGTTAACAGTATTAATTTGAATTCCATTTCCTCCGATTTACAAAATCGAAATATTAATATATCAAATAACACCAATTGTACTTTCAATTTTCATTTATAAATATTAATTGTTATATAATGTTTGAATAAAGTTCTGCATTTGTTAATATTTTATTATTGAAATTATGAAAATGTTCATAAAATCAGATGTGGGCAATCATCTGCGACTGAAAGATGAACTTAAGTCACTATCTTTCATCGTTCAAGATAACCTCTTGTGGCGTATTCATGTTGAAAAGGGAAACATTCCCAATTGAATATTGAATAGAAAGATTTTTCTGTGAATTGAAAAATCCACGATAAAAATGAAGTTATTTTTTGTGAATGTCTAACAGAAAACAACTACTTCCCCGGCTAGAGCCACGCTAGACATTGAACTACATCTGATAGATATTCTGAAAGGACCCTAACTCAAAAGAAAAAATGTGAAATAGAAAATTTGCATTTTCATTCTGATAGATATTAGATTTTCTATTCCAGTCTTAATTAAGAACTCATATAGATGAATGAGGCAAAGAAGGTTTTCCAAAAAAGAGAAATCATTTGTAACATGGACGCAAGAGAGGCATCGCATTCACAATACATAACTTCATTTTTATCGTGGATTTTTCAATTCACAGAAAAATCTTTCTATTCAATATTCAATTGAGAATGTTTCCCTTTTCAACAAAAAATTGTCATTTAGACTTCACGTTTCTCGATTTGTTGATGTTGCCCTAGTAACTTTAAAAAACGCGCGTTTTTTTAAGTTCGATTTAAACACGCTGAGGCGTGCTTTAAATGGGTAAAATGGGGCACCAATAAAAAAACAATAAATACATCAGCAAAAAATCTGTTTATTTCATCTCGACTAAATACTCTAGATTTTTCGCTTTGTACCCAACGCTTTGTTTTTTCAAAAATGCAATAAGTTTCGGAAATTTGGATATGTTAACGTTTTCCTTAATGGCTAATGTGGATTTTAGCATAGAGTAGGTATATTGACCATAGCGATGAAGACTTATAATTATTGACAGCTTTACTAGAACAATAGGCCAGATGAACATTTTCTGAGAGATTCTCGACATTATGTTCCTGTCGCCAGTTCTTGAATGTGTTGTATTGTTTTTCGTATAAAATTCTTGATTTCTGGGGGAGTAAATCCAACGTGGCCGTAGTTGCCAATTCTCGCAGCGCCGGAGGAGTGTTACTGATATCCATATCGCTATCACTATCCATTCTTGATTATTATGCACACTAATATTCACACCACGGTCTTATTCACATGTAAAATCTAGCGGATTTCGTAGATAAATAATTTGACAACAGCAAATGGCAGTTATTGTCACAGGCACCTATGTTTTTATTAAATCGTGGATTTACGAAAATGACTCAATCGCCGCTCTCGCAACGGTCCGTATCATAGTGACCAAAACGGACGAAAAGAGTTTGCGGACGAAAAGTGTCTGCGGAAGAAAAATACTTGTCTTCAAAAATACTCGATTTTTCATTCCAAAATTAGTACGTAAAATGTCATTTTTTAGAGGTCGACGAAACAGTTATTTGCATGCTAAGGCCACGAAATACCTTTTTGCGGACGTGGCAGGATAATATTGAGGTCGCTAAAAAGTTTCGCGGACATGGCATACACACTATTTTGCGTGCAATCGTCAAAATCATTAAACTAGATATAACTGCAAATAGATAAAGTTATTGCTTTAAAATCAACAGCAGTTCATATTAATCAACGAAGTCACAGCGTTGCTATGGAAATGATATGTTTGAATATATAGAAAATATTTTGACAGTTCCTGATAAAACGCAAATATGTCCGATACTGCTAGTGATATTTTGGTATCTTGCACTCCTCCAGACCTAAAGATATTGTAAATTCGGCGCTTTCCGTTTTAATACCTGAAAATTCTAAACGGCAGTACGAAGAATGTTACAGCGAGTTTAAAGATTGGTGTGTCAAACAGAATGTCGTATTTAAGACCCAGACAGCACTGGATATTCCATGAATATTCATAGAACATTATTTTTGGGATATTGGAATATTCTTAAATGTGCCAGGAATATACATATATTTTTTGGAATATTCCTAGAATTTGCTGGTGGGGAAAATTTTAGATATTGCTTAAATATTCCCTGAGGAATATTCCCGGAATATCCAGAATATTCCCAGAATATTCCATGAATATTCCAGAAAGAATACTCCTGGAATATCCTCTGGGAATATTCCTTGTATATCCAGAATATACCTACGATATTCCTGAATATTCCAGAATGGATATTCCTAGAATATTCCATGAACATATTCTATGAATATTCCGAGAATATTCAAAGTAATTCAGGAATATGATAGTAATATTCCCTAAATATCCTGAAGGGTTTTCAGAACCAAATAACAATCCCCTGAAATTTCAGAAATTAAGAAAGTAAAGAAAAATACAACTGTTTCCCACATGAGTATCCTCAAATATAAAATCTTGAATGGCACTTTTACAATTATGCCTGACAATTCAAGCAATGTTTTTGCTTACATTCGCCAAAAAACAAAACTTAATTTCAAAAATTATGTAGTAGTGCAATACGTAATTGTTTTCCTCAGAGTATTTGTGGATTGGAATTGCAGGTTCCACTCAGAAAAAAAACATTTGATTTCCGCAGACTGCGCACCCCTTCCCTACAATGAAATAAAACAACATGAATTTGAACAGGTCTATTTCTATATAGTTATAATAATAATAACACATATTTTATTAACCCGTTTCTTCTATCACTCCAGGGATATCTCTGAAAAACAAGAATTGCAAGATCGCAGTACTTGAATCCATTCTATCACTAATAGTTTCTTACTGTCCTTTTGCATGAAGTGACGGAGTTTGTGTGAAAATTGTATTAAGAATATTTTCAGTTTCCAGGTGTACTTCCTTATACCAAGCACTGCTTCTTTTTCTTTTAGGCATTTTGTAGAAAACGCCTTGAAAATGAAATGATCAGTGATATACAAATGAAATTTTTATGGAATGAAATGAATGGTAACATAAAAGTGTACTTACCACACTGTGGTGATTATTAAGAATATTTGTTAAACAATTCCAAACACAGTAGTTTCACATAAAAATATGCAAAAGTAAACCATACCAGTAAAACCATAGACCTCATAACTGATGGACTGGCCGTCACGTGACTTTAACACACAGTTCCTGGCGGACTATATATGAGAGAGAGATGTTGAGAAGGATAGAAATACGACAAGGCAGAAGATACAAATTGGCTATGGCAATACATTGGAAAAACCTATTTCTTGTTATTTTTTCAAGGGAAATATTGACTACTTTGAATGAGATGAGTTTTGAAAAAGTTCAAGGAATCACAGTGAGGAACTTTATGCGACATATTTTCATGATATCTTTCAGAAACACAAGAATTCCATTGAGCCTCCATCTGAATGAAAATGATTTTTATATCTATTCCAAAGTTTTCAGAAAGTTCAGGAATGAAAAAAATTATTGATAATTAAATTTATATCCGATATCATGAAGTTAGAAGTGCAATTGAACTAAATTGGGAACTCCGGCGATTTCAAAATTTGTTATCAATAATGCCTACATAAAAAACGTTTATGCTGTAATCTATAAAATTTCGTGTCTGTAGAAAAAATGGCCCAATTAATTTTGGGAAATACTAAGGAAAATAGTTCGTGTTATTGGGAATGAAAGTGATATTTTTTCTATCGAGCGTGACGGAGGTCGACGGACAATCCGTAGGGAAGTCTGTTCCAGCCTGGCGCTGTAAAAGAATATCTTTACTCCGGCGGAGTAAAAGTATGCCGTTAGTCCAACGGAGTAAAAATTCCATGTATATTTAAAACGTTTGAAGAAAACATTATTCGATTTAAAAACATATATATCTGCGTTTGTTCTCGGAAAAAAAGGAAAATTTTGGAAATCAAATAAATCACATTATACTTTTATAAATATTATTAACCAACATTAGTTTAAGCAATTGCTCGGGAAAAACATCAAATTCTACCCCCGAATCAAACAAAATCCTACCAACCCACCTATGATACTAATAATAAATCTATTAACTTCAGCTACAATATAAATAGAGTCACAAAAATAAAACTAAGTTATACAAACAAGAGAAGTCACGTACAATGTTACCAGTTTGTGCGTGACTGAGAAATTAAATTAAAATTTCGGAAACCTGTGAAAATATGTTAAAAAAATCCACAAATCACTACCTACACTCCATGCTTACTCACCTATGAAATTTCACATCCAGCCCTTTTTTGTATATAACTACACAATTGTAGGCTACACACGAAGAAGGCATATATATTTAAGAATGTTTATTACTTGTCAAACAGTTCAGAAACACTGGATAAATTTATAAGAAACTTTCAAAACACCACTCGAAAACACATATTTAACAATATACGAAACCAATGTTATGCCTGAACTCATTCTGTCCTTCTTCACAGGTTCTGATATCGATGGTCTCTTTCTCACAACCAGTCCAATGAGTAAAACAAACAAAAGATGTCAAATGTCAATTTAAAATGCATTCAACTCAGGGTTCTTATAATAATAATTCTAATAATAAGAACCCTGATTCAACTTAACAGCTCTGATATCGGGTTAAGCTACGACTACCGGATGAACAACAGACGCTGACGCTCGCGGAATGGTTATGATTGGTCGTGAAAGTGTACCTCGATATTTTCCGACCAATTATAATTTGGTCAGTACAGTAGTACTGAACAAAAACTCTTTTTGCAAATCAAATACATCTATTCGCACTTTTTCTTATACTTTTCCCATATTTTGAACTCGAAACTAATTATTGGTGTTCATTCATTAGAAATAAGGGAGAATATTCCATGAATATACAATACAGAATATTCAATTTTGATTATTCTATGAATATTCATACATGATTATTCCATGAATATTCACACAGGAATATTCATACAGGAATATTCTCACGAGAATATTCGTGGTATATTCTCTCGAGAATATTCCAGGAATATGCATATTGGAATATTCCTGGAATATGCTAGAGGCATGTGAATATTCTAGGAATATTCCATGTATATTCGGAATATACTCTTCTTTTCGGATACTTAGAGAATATTCTAGGACTATTCCGTGCTGTCTGGGAAAATGTCAAATTTGGAAGCGACGTTTGGTTTGTCGTTGCCGTTGCTATGGGTAACGGCCGCGAAATTAAATTTCGCGGACTGTGTTGAGAATGCGAAATACTCACTTCGCGTGCGATTGCACGAAAAAATTATTTATGGACTCCCTTGGTATAGTAGGAGTCTCAGCTCTCTATAACTTATTGTACCTATGTCAGAGACCACCCTGTAAATACTGAAAATACCTTCGAAACATTGTGCAATTTTGAATCGGCAGTTCAATGCATGTGTGTGTCTGTCCAATTCAATGTCATCGTATACCTAGTTTTGGACTAGAGTTAAGTAAATACAAGTTTAATGTTCTAGGAATCTGCATAACGAACTGTGCTCAATGCAAGAAAATGTTTGGACCATACTTCGAGGGCCAGCTTTGTGCAGACACCTGCGTCAAATTCAAGGGGAAGATTATTCCCGACTGCGAAGACCTAGCCTCGATCGTGCCATTTTTGAATAAATTCGAGTAGGGGCGTATCAACTACTTCTCTGACTCCGTTGCTCTGTTTTCACGACTTTCCCGAAAATTCCTCTCAAAACATCTCGAATGGGATATCCGTACAATGGCTTCATATTTCGGAGAACGTTTTCATTGCGACAATAGGGAAAATGTCTAGTAAAGGCTCCCTGAGAATAGCTGTTTGGTTCTACTTACTTATTTTCGCCTCCTGAAAACGAATACGAAATACTTAAACACGCAGCGGTTCCGAGTTATAGCTAGATAATTCAGAATTGGTCATTTACAAACACAGCATAAACTACACGCATACTCAATTTCGGCACAATTTGGCACAAAATAGCCGGTTCTATCGAAAAAATCATGTTTTAACATTTATAAACAACCTAATAACCTATATATAACAAACTTTAGTAAATTTCTCTTTTAGCGTGTTGGTTACAACAAATAAATCAACGCCAACTTTTGGAATGCTAACATGAGCAACATAAATTTGATTTCAATAAAAATCATGTCTTAAACTTTCCCAGAATCACTATAATTCCTCATGCAACGACCATACCACGTTGAAAAGTGCCAGAACTCGTCCGATCTATGAAGCCAAGCAACGTCGGGCGTGATTAGTACTTGGATGGGTGACCGCTTGGGAACACCACGTGTCGTTGCTTTTTTTATTCTTTCTATTCACTGTTAATAGAAAATTAATTCGACATGAATCGGTTTTTCTTTTTCTGTGACAATAGAATACCTAAGTCGTGACGTCAGACACGATGTTGGGAGCTTTCCATCGAAAATGCAAATGCATGTTCAATGCCCATAAGGAATGTTTATTTAGTTTATTCGTGATTGTGTTATAAATAAGGGTGGAACTATTCATATTTTGTTAAAGTGAGGGTAAATGACTAGAGATCGTGCTCATGCTCCCTGAAAATAGCTGTTTGACTTTTCTTACCTGTTATTTTACCTCCGGAACACGAATCCGAAAGAAAAACGCGGCGGACTCGTACAGTTTCCGAGATATAATGACTTTCTCCTTCGAAAGGTAATTTTTAGGCACTATTTTCGCGCACAAAAATCACTCACACTGCCTCCTTCTTTTTACCACCTCAAACTACAAACACCAAATCACTCATTTTCGGTACAACTTTGCACAAAATATAGCCGGTTTTATCGAATAAAAATACTCCTTACTTCTGACAGTTGACAGATGAAATTTAGTAAATTTCACCTTTCTGCATGTTGGCAATAACAAATAAATCATCGCCAACTTTTCAAATTCAAATATAAGTAACAATTTCCCCTTCATTCATATTTGAATTTGTAAAGTTGGCGGTGATTTATTTGTCATCAGCGACATGCAGAAAAGTGAAAGTTACTAAATTTCATCTGTCAGATATTTGAGGTTTGTTTATTTGTAACCGTTCAAGAAGGATTATTTTTTCAATGAAACCGGCTATATTTTGTGCAAAGTTGTACCGAAAATGAGTGATTTGGTATTTGTAGTTTAAGCTGATAAAAAGAACATTGTGACTGATTTTTGTGCGCGAAAAAGGTTTCTAAAAACGACTTCTTGAAGAAGGAAAAAGTCAATATATCTCGGAAACGGTATGAGACCGCCGCGTTTTTCTTTCGGATTCGTGTTCAGGGGGCAAAAACACGTAAGAAAAGTTAAACAGCTTCATTCAGGGAGCATATGAACACGATATCTAGACATTTACCGATAGTTGAGGTTATGTCTTTTGTTCTAATTCAGTCACTTTTAGTGGCATTTTTTTTGTCATGGAGCATTCCAAGTACACTCTTTATCTGTAAGGGATATGTTGTAATGTCCAAACAGAGCCAGTGTGGCAATGTGTTTTATCGCCCTGGGACAAGAACAAATAAGATGATTTACTCAGGTGATTGACAATATAAATATGTTATTATAAAAAAAGTTAAATTTCAAAAGTAGGTACCTGACGTTTTATCTTTTATGCTAGCATGTACTCTCTGTTCTTTGCAATGGTTGGATTCCAAGGCATTTTCTCCTTTTTTAATTATTTAATTGTCATTTTCTAGGAACTCGTTAATGCAAGAAAGACTTAAAACGTGCTTTAAAGTCATTCTAAGTTAGAATTCAGAAAATAAAACGAAATATATAAGCAAAACATACAGAATAACAATCAAAACGAAACAATGACATAACTCTTTTAAATAAGCTATACAAATGTCACAATCCTTACCTCTCTACAAAATATGATGGAAATTCCTAAATTTGGGCCTTATTTCAACAAAATATTAGTATATCCACGCTTATTCATAATCACAATCACGAATAAACTGAAAAATTAAACATTTTTTATGGGCATTCAACATGCATTTGTATTTTCGATTTAAAGGTTAGGCAGTCTATTGTAAAATACTCATTACTTTGGCATTATAAAAACATTCTTCAATTCGATTTACGAGCTTCCAGTCTGAGGTGATATCAACAAATTTTGGTCCAGAGAAATAGGAAAAATTGCTATCATATTTGTTCGAAAAGTTGGCGGTGATTTTTTTGTTGTCACCAACATCAAAAGTGAAATTTACCAAAGTTTGTCTGACTATTCTGAGAGGTTAGGTTGTTTATAACAGTTTCTGTAGTTTGTGGTGGTAAAAAGAAGGGAGATGAGATCTTGGCGTGAGAAAATGGTGCTTGAAAATGAACTTGGAAGGGCTATAACTTGGAAAGGATATAAGAGCGGCACTTTTTCATTTCGGATTAATGTTCTAGAGGCAAAAATACGTAAGTACAACTAGATAGGCTATTCTCAGGGAGTAGTACAACTAGATAGGATATTCTCACTGAGAATGAGGTGGTCTTACTGACAGGTCTTACTGAAGGATAATAAATTTAGCTGGTAAATCTATGAACCAACTAAAGGGAAATTGCAGCCAAATGTACATACTTATTAGTAAATATTGAGTGTGACCCAGGATGATGATGATAAAATGTCTTGACAAATATTGTTGAATGATAAAACAAGAGGTTAGAGGTTTTTTTAAATTATCTTTCAGTTCATTATTCTCAGCAGATTTTGTTGAAATTACTATTGAAATAGTTCTAGATTTCTCTTTATTTATATACAAGCTGATCAGTATAGGAATACTTATTTTTAATTACTTGTTAACCAAAATTTTAATAAAAACTATGAAAGACTCTACCAATATATACCAAGAAATCAAATTATGTAGAACAAAATCTAAAATTACATATAGCCTAATATGAAAAATTTTGATTTCTTGCAATGATTCAAATTCTGAAAAATTCCAGATAACCTGACTATACCTTGGTAGGATAAAAATTTCATGCACAATCGTTATTTCAGACCACTTTTGTTCATTTCGCAACTATGTTTATTTTTTTTTGTATTTGTTCGTTGCAATTCTGGGTGTTTGAAAATGAATCGACAAGATCCTTAATATATAGAAATTGTATAATATCATTCAAAAATTATTCTTCGTGTTTTAACAGCTGGCTTTTTAATTTATCGGTAACTGTTTTTTTTTAAGAGTGGATATTGTTGAACAAATTCTCCTATATTTATTAGGGAATAGCTGATTCAAAAAAATTACAATTTTTGGGAAATAATTTGTGATTTCATATTTCATATTAAACAGAGATATTAAACAGAGAAATATAAATTGTTAAAAACACTGCCATTCCACATTTTCTGTATCCAAACATACTTTAGGATCGGTTTCATCCTACCTAGACTTAGGTCAAGATTCAATGTAATCATTATCTCTGTATTGCGTGGTGACAAGAGTGTACGTCCCTATGGTATCCACAACAGAGAACATATTGGAAAAATAGAGAGAAGTATATACGTGTCGCTCCCACCACTGTGCAGAATACACCAGTTTTTATGGGGTTAGGGACTACTACTTCTCTCTATTTCCCTAATGTGTTCTGTGTTGCAGACGTTATTGAAAGATATATAGAAGAATATTTTCCGAATATGTATGCCAGTTGAGAACTCAAGTATTTTTTTCATAAAAGCTTCGAAAGGATAATACATTCATTTTGCTGGATGACTAGTTCAAATAGGCTTCCCAATAAAATGCAGCATGACTCAGTCATATGAAAAATGGAATAATATAAATATGTCTTACCCAGAAGCTATATCATTCCATAATCCGTTGTGTACTTTTTCCCCTAATAAATCTGATTATTACCGTTGAAATATTATACCATCTAATTTCAATGAAGCAAATGTGAGATTGCCATTGTGAGACACTGTTCAAAGGCTGTAGAAATTATTAGCTGAGTACCTATAAAATATTTTGGATCTGTGATTTTTAGTTTAAGTATTTAATTTATTGTATTGAATGTATTAATTATACAAATAGATTGAAACAAGTTTTTTATTGTCCTATCCAGAGTTCGAGAGAAATGGAACCAGCACACAGACTATATCACAGTGTAATCGTCAGTTCTTTTAATTTCAATATGTTATACCTAAAAGTTAGGGATAAACTTGGCCTATTTGAGTATGCGAGATTACTGGTGCTGCAGATGGCGCCAACGTCGTATCTAATTTTTGAAAATTAATTCGAAGAAATATACTTCTTGCTCTGTCTGTAGATAATGTTCAACCATTGAATTTATGTATATTCTATCAATTGCTCAAAAAACACCGAAATCAAAGTTATGAACGTTTTCTTAATGTGTGTTTCGTGTAAAAACTGCATTATAAAAAATTGAAACTGCATATTTCTTGTGAGAAGCATTTTATAGGTTCTCAATGCGGTATTTGGCAACTATATCAGTTAGCTCAACTATTAGGCTAGAATAAGATATATTAGATATTAGTCAAGTCAAACCTAGTAGACTGCATCTCATATTTCGATAAAGGGGAGAGCTATGATCAAAAATGGATTAGGCCGTTATTTACACGCAATCAATTGCTTATTAATTAAAATTTTGTTTTCAACGATCTTTTTTGTAAATATCCATTTCATATTTTGAAGTGAACATTTTCCTCACTCTTCGATAAGTGGATAATTGAGTATTTTTCATAACGATGTCAACAAGCAGATTAATCAAGAAGAAGAATTAAAATACAAATCTTACAGTAAGGTACACGTTTATGCCCCTTTTCTATACTATTTTGATTTGCACTTAAAGATTACCGTCTAGAAAGTTCAGTCACCAACTTAGAAAAATATGTAATGTTTTCATAATTCGAAATTAAAAACGCCATTTTTCTCATCACCTTTCTAAAACGTACTCCTAGCGCCTCTGATAGACATATGCATCGTTACTCCACAAAGTTGAAACTTTTACTGCTAGTTGCTTCGAACTGTCAACTATAATTTTATCTTTCTTCGTTTATATATTGTACTAATATTTTTATCATCATTTTATTTTCGTTACCGCCGAAACAAATTGGGGTTGAATTTATGTTTGGGTTGTAAGAAATAGTATTGTCTATCAATGTTCCTAAAACAACCACAATTGGCGTTAGTGTTTGGGAGAAGTTAGTCAGTGAAGGTCAAATCAAATTTGAATTATGGAGCACATTTAAATTTGAAAATTTCGACAAAATTGTGGGAGTCACATTCAGCAGAATTTGCGTAACGGGACGCACCTTGTCCATAGAATAGGGGAGTCTCGCACAAGTTGCCAACTTAAAAAAAACTTCCAAAAACTTCTGCTGGGTTATCTAGAGAATCTTAAACTGAATATGCTGGATCATTCATTTTTAGTCCCGAAGTGTTTATATTTTTGTATATGAAAAAGTTATCTTAATAGGGAATTTTGTGTCTATATCTCGAGTGTTGGTGCCTGTCCCAATCTGATTCGTGCATTATCTACTGTCATTTGTCACGATGCCTTTTGAACCTTAACGCAGAAGAACGTCACTTCTTTCTCTTGTTGCTTGACTTCAGTTCATTGTTGCTTCAATTGTTATTGTGTAGTATCCTATTGAATTTTTTTCACAATATGTTTTACGCTACCAACTGTTCACATTTTTGGACACCAAATCTCTATGAATAATAATAATATTCTTTTAATAGCATTTGCTAAATGAAAAATCATGGGTATAAATGATGCAATCAATCATGAAAAAAATAGTCAAACATGGGAATAAAATACATTCACTATAACTTGAAACTTAAGTAGAATGACTCATTTGATATAAGAATCACAAATTAGTGATTTTCTATACAACCAAAGTCAAACAATAGGGGAGTGCCGCACAAGTAACCAACTTAAAAAAAACTTCAAAAGTTCTGCCTCTCCAATGGCAATTGTTTGACTTCGGTTGTTGTATAGAAAATCGCCAATCTTGATATACTAATTCAATTACTTTTGGTCATGAAGCCCTTATAAATTTCTAGTATCAAATGTGTCATTCATAGAGATTTTCTGTCTAAATATGTGAACAGTTGGTAGGACAAACAATATTCTGGGAAAAAACATTGACAGATGACAGTCGATAATGCACGAATCAGATTGGGACAGGCACCAACACTCGAGATATAGAGACGAAATTCCCAGAAGTTTTTTTGGAAGTTGGTAACATGTGCTATTGCCATTGGAGAGGCAGAACTTTTGAAGGTTTTTTTTAAGTTGGCAACTTGTGAGAATTACAATGCTATGTCCAATAAAATTTAGTGATATTTCTCGCGTATTTAATCTAGTGTTTGAATTTATCTCTAAGTAACGTCTTAATTTATAAATCTACCACATCCGAAGAAACGTTAAATTTGCACAGTTTGGGACATAAGATTGTGGAAAAATTAAAATATTATTCTATTGAAAAATTTGGATTTAAATAAAATGAAACTGTCGATATTTAGAATATCTACAGCAAGGTGGTAACAGATTATACCTTGGTGGGAGTGTTAATTTTGTGGTATGAAGATCATTTGCACAGCATTGTGACGTGCATGTTGAATTCTAATTTATCATCAATATAAATGCTGATAAATTCGTGGACATTATTGTTGTTTGAATCTCAATTAATTACATAAATGTTGCAACGATGATAAAAGGATTGTTTTTGTTAAATTGAAAATTAGCAAGTAGTCTTCCCAGATTCATAGAGTTTTGTATAGCCAATAAAATAAAGCATTAATATGGGCCCAGTTCTGAACCTTGTGGCACACCGCATCAAGTTGCTTCAGTACGTTAGTTCTAATCAATTGGCTACAAATTTTCAAATGGCTTCAAGTTCATTCCTCTGCAGATCCTTTGCAATATCGAAGCTAGCAAAGCAAAAGTCTGTGATTTATGCAGCCAACTGCTTTGGATAAATCACAAAACTCCGCTACAGCTGACTCCCCTTATTTATTTAACTGTAAACTTTGTCAATTAAGAAAACATGGCATATTTTTATTTTTTTTATTCATTTATTTTTTTATTTATTTATTATTCAGCCGTTTTGCTATACATTCCAATAATACAAATCAATTATAATACTAAAATTAAAAAAAAAAAAAAATTTTTTTTCCCCCCTTTTAAAAAAAAAAAAAAAAAATTTGACAATTTAAAGTCAGAAATAGGAAGAAGGAACGGAACAGTATAAACAATATAAAAATGGAGGGTTAATAGGAACAGAGTAAAACATACTACAATAGGCAGTAATTGTGTGAATCAAAATTCAACAGTGCAGTTAACATGGCTGTAAGTTGGTGAATAATAATAAATATACACATTTTTTATGTTTCTATAATTCTCAAGAAGTCCCTATAATTACTATAGATATAAAGTTTAATGGCTGAAGTGAATTTCTTGAGATTAGCATATTTTCGAATGGCGAGAGGTAATAGATTATATGCTTTAGGTTGAATATATGTTACAAAACACCACACGTGTATTGTAACCATGATTGAATGTTTGCTGACAATGACCACTCTTATAGGCAGATATTAAAATTGTGAAAAAATATAATGACCGAATATTAAGTATATCTGGAGAATACAGTGCATTTGTCGAAGGATCGTTTTTTTCGTCTAAAGATCATTTTTAATATAAAATTCTGGATCACTTTGAGATTTTGTAATGAGTTTTCATACAGACCACCCCACACTAGTATTCCATAGCGTAGGAGTGACTCCACAAGTGATTTGTATATTATAAGCAACAGTTTAATCGACAGTATCTCTCTCAGTATATAAAATTTATAAATCAGTTTTCTGAGTTTTGTTGTTAGATAATTGATGTCAGTTTCCCACCTGAGATTTTTGTCTTTAAATTTGGGAAATCCGCATTGATCCTTACTCACTTCTAAACTAACTTTTCTATTATCTTGGAAAAAGTAGGTGTTTGGTTCCTTTAAAGGCTATTAAGGTATTACAATACTTATCAAGGGTACCTGGGCTTGGTGATGATTCAGGATTCCTCCAAGATGGTTTACTTTTATCCAGCTTTCTTTGGTTTTGTTGGCAACTCTAGGAATTCTACTCTTGTAATTGTTCTCTTTTGCCACTCTTCACTTAACGATAAATGTTACGGTATTTAGAGTGGGAAAAATGGGTCATTGTATATTTTCCAAGTGTGTGTAGGGATCATAAATTTCTTGCAATATTTTTTATGTTCTTTATTAGTCTATGTTATATTTTTGCATTTTGGAAAAAGCTTTATTGAAGTTACCAAGGAGATGAGGAAAACTTTCTTGAAGGGTCGGGCAGGTGAAAATATACTTAATAATAATTAAAACACAAGTACAATAACCACATAATTTCACTATACTGACAGCCAAGAGCACCATGGCAAAAAAAATAGTAACATACAAGACCAAAATCATTATCTGTACATACAATATTCAGGACAGCTGTCAAAGTATTATTTCTATAAAAAAAGCTGCTGATTCAAATTTAAAAGAAGGGATATTCTAAACGTTCCAAAATCCTCATTGTATCCCAATGGCTTTCACTTACCCGAATTCCATATTTAAGTTCTGATTCAGTGATATTACA
Source organism: Gonioctena quinquepunctata (assembly GCA_018342105.1). Classification (NCBI taxonomy): domain Eukaryota; kingdom Metazoa; phylum Arthropoda; class Insecta; order Coleoptera; family Chrysomelidae; genus Gonioctena; species Gonioctena quinquepunctata. Next base: position 498,362 of record JAFIRS010000234.1, on the reverse strand, counting down.
GTCCAGAATTAAATGATTGAAAAGTTGAATAAAAGACTTATATTTGGTCAAGTTGCAACTTTATAACTGAATTTCTACATCTCAATGAAACCAGCCTTCATATACATACGGAATGAAATCAACAATGTAAATGAATTTTCCTAGAGATTCACCCTTTGTTCAATATTTCCATTACACTTCTAAGCATGTGAATTGCCAGCTCGATATAATCATACCCTTTTATATAGGTACAGATCTCGATACCAAAACAATAAGAACTAATTTTGTTGACGAAAAAAAAAACAGATCCAGATAAACTCAGCTTTCTCAAAATTGAAACAAAAAAAAAACATCGATGTGTATTAAGAAACGGCACGCAAGAGCTCAAGATGACTGTTCTTGGCTGTTGCTCTCTTGGGATTTCATAACGTCTGGCAGATCTGGAGGAGCGGAGTATGGGATCAAGTCTAGTTGTTCGAAGGCGCCATTGTCATCTCTGAAACAAAAAATTAATTCAACAACTCTTGGGGTAGGTAGGTATTTAAAAAAATATACGGAATGCTCATATACTTGGGGTAAAGGTGCTGAGACATATTAGTGAGTTGCAGAGGGTTGTGTATTTAGGGGGTATTGATTGTTGATCGATATAAAAATACTGACCTTATAGCAAGGCCAACGGTAGCAGGACTTTGAGCTTTCGCTGTAGTAGCTGTAAGCCCATAATCTTGCAACGTGTAGCTATCATCCATCACTGTGTTGTCCTTGTTGAAGAGTTGTTGATTCTGCGGGGGAATCTTGAGAATACCTAGAAAGCATTATTTGAATAATCCTTATCACCAGTTTAAAAAATATGTTTACCTTCAATAATTTTTTTCAGTTCTAATACGGTGGTAGTATCCTTTGCATCGGTGAAAATGGTTAATTTTTTTCTTCGGATCATCAAAAATACATCCTGAAAGTGGGAAAAATCAAAATGCGATAAATGTAGGTTAATGCTCGGAATCTCTTCCTGAACTGTGATTAAATATTATTATATTAATTCAAATACATACCATGGTGGGTAATTGCCTTTTTTATTTATATCGGAACTACCTGTGGTTTATTCAATGTCATTAATAATAATTAATTTATTTATAAACACCAAACACCTACAAGATGATTTTTCACAGTGGGTAAGAAATGGAAATACCAACTATTCTTCTTTTTCATCGTATACTTTGACACCACCATCACCCGTAGAGGGCGCTATTCAGCCAGCATCACCATCTTGTGAATTCGAAGTACGAATTATAGATGTCACAACCACAAATCTGTTGAATCATTAATCAACACTGAGATTAATCAGAAATTTTGTTTTTATCATTAACAATCTGTTGAGTATTTTACTCAAGCGAAAAAAGAGGTGATTAATTAATTTCCAGATCTTATCTATATCAGCTTACTTCAGTAAATCTCTATCTTTAAGAATTGTTCGATTGTATTTGAAACACAAATGGTTTTTTAGCAGAATCCGATCTAATGGAAGAATCAAGATTTAATTTGCATATTTTATATATAATCTCAAGTATATTTACTCGACTAAAACTAATTTTCCATTAAATGCCTACCACAAACACATCCATTTTTAAATATTGATGATATTGTTAAGTTCTATGGAGTTTTCTTTTTCGAAGAAGAATATAGACGGACAAATGCACCGATAAGGAAGAAAGAGCACAGAGCAAATAGGCTACCAATCAACTGAGAGATCAATTCCTTTCAGCGCAAGCTGGTTTATTCTCTATGGGTGGTAAAAAATCAATGGTCACCCTCTCGCTAAGTCAGAATACAGATAATAGATGGCGCCTACTTTCCGGTGCTTCTGAATATAAATGGCTCTAACTGACAGTTCAAAGCAACTAGCGGTAAAAGTTTAAACTGTGTAAAGTAACGATGCATATGCATACGTCCATCAGAGGCACTAGGAGTATGTGACCCAATGCCGTGAAAGAAACAGGAAATCGATGTTCGGAAATCTGCTTTTTCATAAGCTAACTATGACACTAGGATTTTTGTGCAATATCTTAGTTTCGACTGTTTCATATATTAGACTTTCACTAATGTCGAATCAGTACATTCGCCATATTTTCAAGACATCTTACTGGCCATCTTTTGAGCAACATGTTTACCCTACAAGTAAGATTACTTTCAGGCTACAGGGAGTGAGGGAATGTCAAATTGAATTTTCTGTATAAAATTATTTATTTAATTCATTTCAATTTTTATTTGCGAACACTGAAGTTATAACAAGGTTTTATATATTGATATAACCAAACCTACATTTGGAGTTTGAGGAAGCTTCTAATTTCTGGGTTCGCATTGGAGAGAAAGCTGAGTAAGTACGCCTGAAGAAAAGCATGGTCCAACAATTACAGAGAGAGAAGCATATATTAATTACCTACGAATATTGATAACTGGCCATAAGAGCAATGCAATCAAAGAGAAGTCGGGTTATATATATATATATATCTTTCGCGGAATTACTCTAACTCTTTTCGTTCTTGAGAAACGACCCATTTCCAACTAAAACTAAAATAAAGTATCCATACACTACCTATATTTGAAAGGAAAGATCCATAAATGATCTAAATTTGGAATGAAGGGTTCATACACTATTGAAGTACATATTTTTGGAATCTCCATGATGTGTTCTACATTCTGCTTCTAACCTGAAGGCGATTTCGATTTTCAGGTAAATTTTAGGGGTATACCCCTTATTGTGCGATTTTTTCGAGAAATCTTGTTTTTTCTGAGAATTGTCTTGAAATTATGAGCATATACTAAATCTACCATTCTGAATCGAATGCCGTTCGCGGAATTACTCTAACTCTGTTCGTTTTTGAGATACGACCCACTTCCAACTAAAACAAAAGATCCATACACTACCCATAATTGAAATGAAAGATCCATAAATTATCTAAATTTGAAATGAAGTTTCCATACACTACTGAAGTACATATTTTTGGAATCTCCATGATGTTTTCTACATTCTGCTTCTAACATGAAGGCGATCGGATGATTTCGTTTTTTTGGTGAATTTTAGGGGTATACCCCTTGTGCGATTTTTTCGAGAAATCTTGTTTTTTCTGAGAATCGTCTTGAAGTTATGAGAATATCCTTAATCAACCATTTTGAATCGAATGCTGTTCGCAGAATTACTCTAACTCTTTTCGTTCTTGAGATACTCCCAACTAAAATAAAGGAGCCATACACAACCTATATTTGAAATGGAAGATCCATATATTATCTAAATTTGAAATGAAGGGTGCATACACTACTGAAGTACATATTTTTGGAATCTCCATGATGTTTTGTACATTCTGCTTCTAACCTGAAGGCGATCGGACGATTTCGTTTTTTGGTGAATTTCAGGGGTATACCCCTTGTGCGATTTTTTCGAGTTTTTTTTTCTTTCTGAGAATCGTCTTGAAATTATGAGCATATACTAAATCAACCATTCTGAATCGAATGCCGTTCGCGGATTTACTCTAACTCTTTTCGTTTTTGAGATACGACCCACTTCCAACTGAAACTAAAATAAAAGATCCATACACTACCTATATTTGGAATGAAAGATCCATAAATGATCTAAATTTGAAATAAAGGGTCCATACACTACTGAAGTACATATTTATGGAATCTCCATGATGTTTTCTACATTCTGCTTCTAACATGAAGGCGATCGAATGATTTCGTTTTTTTTGTGAATTTTAGGGGTATACCCCTTGTGCGATTTTTTCAAAAAATCTTGTTTTTTCTGAGAATCGTCTTGAAATTATGGGAATATACTAAATCAACCATTCTGAATCGAATGCCATTAGCGGAATTACTCTAACTCTTTTCGTTCTTGAGATACGACCCACTTCCAACTAAAACTAAAATAAAGGATCCATACACTACCTATATTTAAGATGAAATATCCATAAATTATCTAAATTTGTAATGAAGGGTCCATACACTACCGAAGTACTTTTTTTTGGAATCTCCATGATGTTTTCTACATTCTGCTTCTAACCTGAAGGCGACCGGATGATTTCGTTTTTTTGGAGAATTTTAGGCGTGTGATTTTCTCGAGAAATATTTTTTTTCTGAGAATCGTATTGAAATTATGAGCATATACTAAATCAGCCATTCTGAATCGAATGCCGTTCGCGGAATTACTCTTTTCGTTTTTGAGATACGACCCACTTCCAACTAAAACTAAAATAAAGGATCCATACACTACCTATATTAAAAATGAATGATCCATAAATTATCTAAATTTGGAATGAAGGGTCCATACACTACTGAAGTAAATATCTCCCATGATGTTTTCTACATTCTGCTTCTAACCTGATTTTTGCTGATAAATTCCTTCAACATTATTTTCCACATTCATGTGTATGATTGGAATAAAAAATGAGAAAACCATGATAAATTGTCTGTTTCAGAGACAAAAATTATCTCGAAAATGCCTGCCAACACAATTGCTCTACCACATGATGGAAATATTTGTTTACATTGACAAATTGATGCATTTTAACAACTGAGATAAGAGCAATATAAAATGGATATATTGTGAAAAAGTTGATAAAAGGATTTAGAGTATAAAATTTATATTAAGGATATTTGAGACCACATTATAATTCTACGATAAACTATTACTAATCCAGTTCAATAACACAGTTCTTAGTGTGCCACTGCTTCTTATTTTCATAATAATTGATAACAATCTCCGGACATCGCACATTCATTTGATTTGCAGGAACTAAATCCGCTTCTTTGCAATTTTTCCACATCATTAGGAACATCAGCTCACCACTAGCATCAGTGGCACCTACGATTTTGTCAGGTTCGAGTCCTCTATCAAATCCTCTCGCTCGGTTATCTTCTGTTATATTCTTACGCTTCGATTTGTCAGCTTCTTCTGCCCTCAGGGCAGACGTCAATTCAAATTGTGATTCGTACCCGGCGATCAAGTCGGGGCAGTCCAGGTTCTCTTCTGGTTCCCAAGTATTATCCTCTCTAAAATATAAAGAAGTTAGGAAGTCATTTAAGATACAAGCTATAGATCGATATATTGCTTAAAACAGGGATCCCTGTTATTGTGTAGAAATAAGAAAGCAAGGATGTACCCTATTACTTACTCATTATATCCTTTCCATTTCAGGAGATACTCTACTTTGCCGTCTCGTGTTCGTTTATCTAATATTTTTTCAACAGAAAACTCCTCGGGACCTCCAGCAACGCTAGTAGGAGTTGCTGAGGTTGGAGTTGGGGCTGGAGCATCGTGAAGTTCATCTTTCGCTCGAGCTAAAATACATTTATCGAAGTTTTTGCTACTTGGACCACAAGCTTATTACTTACTTTTAACCATTATTTATATTCTTGATCGCCTCCTCCTCTTTGGTATTTGAATTACAAAAGTATCATATAAACATTCAAAACATTGAGCAATATAAACAGCTTGAAGCTTGTTCGTTTTCCCAGATTTATTAGCTTCGATTAGATTTTAAAAAGAAATAGAGTCACAGGTTACGTGAGTGGAAGAAGAACAAACTATTTCCAAGAAGAACTAGGTAAATAAACGAACCAACCTATTATTTTGTTTGCAGAGATATTCAAAGAGAGTAACGTTATATGAATAGGAGGTACTAATAAGCTCTACCCAATCAGAATCTTGTAGCATTAACCCATCATAGTGACGTACATGGACATGAGTACAGGTGGCCCAAAGAGAGTAAACGTTATCTGAATAGGAGGTACTAATAAGCTTTAGCCAATCGGAATCTTGTAGCATTAACCCATCATAGTGACGTACATGGACATGAGTATATGTGGCCACGTAACATACAGAGTGGTCCAATATACATTCAAGAGCCTGTAACTCTCAGACACCAGATTTTGGAGAGCGCTAGTCCACATACGTCACTATGACTCACAAATGATTTTTTATCTATTTCTATTAGTGTCACCATTGTCTTATGGGGAATAGACTCTCCTACTCAGATAACATTTACTCTCTTTGTGAGAGTCTATTCCCCATAAGACAATGGTGACACTAATAGAAAGAGATGAAAGATCATTTTTGAGTCATAGTGACGTATATGGACATGTCATGGCCACTATTCTCTCTGGACAGTGGCCGACAAGCGCACTCTGGTATCTTCTTCACGTTTGAATTAACCTTGAATAACTTTCCTCAGACAAAGTCTTACTCGTTTTATTGCACCGACATAACCTTAATCTAGACTGCTGATCCCGTATGATGAGAATTCATACAATTACAAGATATCAAAGAGCATGCGTGTTTTGTGTCTGTGACGATTCAAAATCGCATTATGGCTCCTCGTTAGATGTCAATGTCTGAAATGACATTATTTGTGCTTTCTGCGCAGACACGTTCACGTAAATTCTATTTGGATGAATTTTTCGAGTGGTGTGAATATGACCTCTAGCCATAGAATTGTAATTATAATATACTGACTAGAATGCGTTTCAAGCTGCGCTAAATGTCCCATGCATGGTGGCCGCCATTGTTGTTTATGTCCTCCTCGCAGTAGCGGAACAATTCCAGTGGCATTGCTTGTAATGGAAAATAGGGTATATCATAATAAAACGTTTTTTTTTTATAAATGATGCATCAAAGGTACAGAGAATTGTGAATATAAATGTTATATACCAATGTAAAAAATGTTTACTCTTCCACCCATCTATTATATGAAGATATATGAGACATGTTTTACATATCCTTATAATTGAATAGGTATTTCTATCAAGATTTTTTATTGCACTATTACATCAATATTTGAAAAATGAGTAAGTTATAAGGTCACATTTGATGTGGGTGCCAGATCTTAGGGGGTTCAGAGATAACAAAGAAACAGATTGCCTCGCCAAAGAATAACAAACACACAATTTCCTGACTCAGGAACCTTCTGTGGAATCTCTCAAGTCCATAAGAGAGAAGAGTTTCGAGGCTGGGAAACATGAAATGAAATCTCACGGGAATAAAGTGCAAGGATAAAGACAATAAGCGAAAAGGCTAGTGAGCCTATCGCCAAAGAAAGTTGAACAGCTTCTCGAGTTGGACAAGAAATACTTGAAATTGGTAACGGGACTCTCACTGGACACTGCCCTCTGAGGTATATTTTTAACATTGTATTTATCCATTTTTCAACCGACGAAACCAAAAAGGAGGAGGTTCTTTAGTCGACGCGTATATTTTTTTTATGTATGACCACGCATAACTTTTACTGAGATGTCCGAATCCGATGATTCTTTTTTCATTGCATAGGGCATACTCCGAAGTTGGTCCCATTTGAATTTGAAAAAAAATCCAATCCTAAGGGTAGCAAAATGGAAAATATTTATCGTTCACCCTCTGAATTCTGGTCCGTTAACCGATTCTATCAGGCATAACTTTGTACTGGGTTTTCCGATTTGGGTGATTTTTTTTATTACCTAGGGTATACCTCATAGTTGATCATATTTGGGTTCGGAATGAATTAATCCATCCCTATGGGTAGAAAAATAGGGGATGATTGATTTTTCACTTGTGAACATTGGCACACATATGTAGTCGACATTGACAGATCGCTATTGTCATTATTTTTGTTCTCCTACATCCGTCACAATAATAACATCCTATGGAAGGATGGAATTATATACAAAGTGATGAAATGAACTTACCAGAACTATCAAAAATAATTTATATCATATACCAATAAATAGTTGAAGTAGATAATCGTATTATTTAACTGTTATTAGTTGGAGTAAGGTGGGTAAGTGAGTATTTTGGAATTAATCAAAAGTTAAGTGGGTAGTAATTAGTATATTTCAGCCACAAAAAATTGAAAAATAAAAACTTTTTAACTTCCTCAGTCTTGATAACTAAGCTCCTAAACTAATGCAAGTAACTAATTTCGTGTCGGCGCCAAACGAATTATCAACGAAGATCATTAAATTACTTCAAAAAAATTATCAGAATGTCACCGTGCATCTCGATGCAATCTTTTTACGTTTTACCTAGCTTGTTTGTTTGGCGCCGACTCAAAATTAGTTACTTACATTAGTTTAGGAGCTTAGTTATTGGGACTAAGGAGGTTTATTTAATTTTTTGCTTTTCAGTTCCGTTTTTCGTCGGTTTAATTTTTTGTTAAAAAGTTTTTATATTAGTGATCTTTGCCTCTCGACTATACCATATACTTTCATTGTTTGAGAATATTTTTTGCCATTTGTTTAATTCTGTATTGTTGACGCTTCAAAATGTATCATATTAAAAGTGTTTTTTGAAAATGCCTTCATCTGAAAGGGAAAGGATTGAAATTTTAATTATGATTGGTGTTGGCGATATGATGCGGACTCAACAAGAGGTATGCAGATTATTCCATGAAATGCACCCAGATAGTGAACCTATTTCACAATCTACTGTAAGCAGAATAGAGCGAAAATATAGAGAATTAGGAGACGTGAGGGATGCACCAAACCAAGGTAGACCTACAATTAATGAAAATAATCAACAAGACGGGACGTAATTTTGTCGGCATATGGATTTCTTACAAAATACATTAATTCCTGATTTGACCCAGCTTTTTCCTGATATTCAAATAGCCAATAATTTAGACCGCAGAAGGCGCACCGCAACATTTTGATGCAACTTTGGTAGTGTATCCAGTAGCTGCATAACTAAGTAATTTCATAGGTATAATAATTCTTAATACGTTTATTCTTCATTTCGTTTTTTGTAAAAATAGAGTATCGTATAACTTCCTAATAAAATTTTGAAAACACCTTTTGTACTGTTGCCTACCCTCTACCAATTTGAAGCAGCTTGTGATATATTTTTGGAATCAGCTCAGCAAGTTAACTCATAAATTAAAAAAAATGGGGGTGTTCATTTAATAAAACCACCGCTGATGACGTTATCACTCGAAGGTAGATCACCCTGTATATTCGATTATTATTTAAAAAACAGTAAATTAAAATAAAAAATCGACCTGTTTCGGGAATTTTTAATGATATTGTTTATTTAGCTAATAATGAATGTATGCGTTACTTTATGGACACACTGAAAAGGCGATATGTATGAATAAGCATGGCCACATATCATTACCTACTACTACAAACTAATGTAACACTTCATTATATATAACAGTTTTTAATTTATCCACTATGATCACTATAACAAAAAAGACAACAAAGTACAAAGACACATCCAAACCGAACACAAAGAAATTAAAGAAAATTGGAATGATTTGGCAATGCTTATAAGTGTCAACCGACAACGCCGTTATGTTTACAAATAGATGATATAAATACCACCGTCATACGTTCAGTTGATTATCTTCGTCGCACGCATGTTATATGATTATGAAGTCATACTTTTCTTCATTGTTTGGTGTCCTCCTTGCCTATCGCATAAGGGTGCCACAAAATTTGGGTGCGCAGTAGACTAAGCGCGTTCTAGTCAGTATATTATAATTACAATTCTATGCCTCTAGCGGTCTAGATTAAGGTTATGTCGGTGTTTTATTGACAGAGTTGAATTATTTTCAAGTGTCTTCATCTACGAGTACAAATGAACAGATCTAAGTTTAAACCAACAGAAAACGTCCAGTAATGCTACATTTTTCAAGAGCTATAGCATTAAATATTCAAACATCAGGTGAAACTTAAGTATTAACAAACTCATTAGGAAAAACGCATGTGTCCTATTCTGAAATATTTCGATTTGCGATATAATAGTGTTGGCCAAACATCGATAGTATTTTACTATCGGTACTATCGATAACTACGGGGTTATTATGGATCGTCAACGAAAACTATTGCCACAGAATATAGCTGTGCTATGGCATTCCGGACACAAAATATGTCGTACATCTGAAGTCAACATTATTTTCGAGGATGAACCTTACACAGACTAGAGTTTCCAAGCACATGTTCACGATTGGTGGAATTTGACAAATGCCACTTTTCAACCAATAGCATCGCTCGAATTACAAACCTCTGTATAATTCGCTCTCAAAACAAAAGGCAGCTCCATTGAGAATTTAAGTTTCGTAGCTGATCTGAGGATGTCCTTCGACGATTCGCTGTTGCGTTCAAATTAACAGTGCTGCTCCTAGGTGGCGTATGGAGTTAGTAACAAGGCCTACCCAGGACACTGTTTGCGAGTCCCGCCGTCATAGACGTGCATTGCAAAAATAAATATGGGGGTGTGTCCATATTGCGCCGAGTGGAAGCAGGACAAAAAAAGAAGTGAGAGAGAAGCTCCAATCCCAATAGGTAACACGCATTTTATTTTTTATTTGCATCATTTCGGTCCCCAAAAATTACTTCTCAATTCCAATTGAAATTTCGAAATTCAAAGGTGTTCATTTCAAACCCGATTTGACCTTCATTTGAATAACTTTCCCCAAACACTAGCACTAATTGTGGTTGTTCCAGGAATATATAGACAATACTATTTCTCACAACCCAAACATAAATTCAACTCGCTTTCAATATGACGTTTCAGTTACCATTGAAAATACTATAAAGTTTCAACTGTGTGAAGTAACGATGCATACGTCCATTAGAGGCGCTAGGAGTACGTTTTCGAATATGATGAAAAGTTTGGCGTTCTAAATTTCGAATTATAAAAAACATTTAAAGATTTCTTCGAATTCCAAATTTGTTGCGGAGCTTTTTGGATGGTATTCTTTGTGCTGTTCAAAATATTTCATCAGAAAAGAGTAACCTGTGTGTTTCCTACTCTGTATTGTTCATCCTCCGCTATTTATTTTGTAAAAAAATATTTATTTTTCATACAAATGTAATAAGAGATTATTTTACCAAAGATTATATGTTGCTTTAGTTACCGCTTACTTGCTCATATTCTAGGACTAGTTGAAATTATCGTGGGACTAGTTAAAATGATAGATGTTAAGCCATACATTTTCAAATAAGGTTCTACAGGGCGTTTTCACAAGACTTTTGATTTGTCACCAGGAAAATTATGTTTATCAATACATATTCATTCTCAAAAGGCTTTGGATTACCTCACTATATATAATTTCAACATAAACTACTGAAATCGGGAAGGTTTTTTGTAAATAAAACTCTGTTTCAAGTTGAATTGATTTTTATTACAATATATTGAAAACATTGATTAGTCCAAATCGATGCTTCCTATTTTGGAAGCATCGATTGATCAATGTTTTGAATAGTCCTTTTGATATTCTTCATTATCTTTTCATATTTTTCTTTCATGTTCCTTGGATCTTTTATCAATAAATTTCGCACTTCGTGCTACGGAATCCTTTAAATCTCCAATATATAAATTGTGCATCATGTCTTCTTGTTGAATGTCCACATCCTCGTTGAATGTCATATTTGGAGTTGTAGAGACGGGATGCCATTCTTCTCTTCCGCAATGGATTATGGAACTGATTCGCGATATTGAACACCAACCATTACGATGTCACTTTCGCTGGAGACAGGTATGAAAAATGTTTCATTATTCATCCTTCCCAGGTGATTTTGAATCTTGATACTCAAGAGTTGGAGGTGCTGGTTGAATCATCCTAGTGTTGCTGGAATTGGTCTGGTTGCTTGCGTAGAGTACTAATTTTTTACTTGTGACATAGTTTTCCGTCGTTTTCAAATACTGAAATAACTGACTCCACTTTTATACATCAACTCCATACTCTCTCATAAACATGGGGCGGTACAAAAACCAATCATTTCGTTGACTTGTATAAAAATATTTCCCCAACCAATAGCCGATTTTCGTAGTGCAATAATTTCCCACTATCTGCTTGCAACAAATAACTCCTAGGGATTGAAACTTCTATACGGGGATTTTCAACTAATTATGATGCTAGGAAATTTTCATTTCATCCTCAAGTTATATTGACGTTTACCCAATATTTTGTTTGGTTTCAAAACAACTACTTGTAACCCCATAAGATTTCTGATATTTCATAATTGAATGGCGATTGAAAATTCGAGGAAATTTTTGGGAGTAATAATTTTATCAAAAACAATTACTTGAGAAATTTCTTCAATTATGAATTTCAGAAATTTGAATTAACCACTACACATGCTGGAATAGTTATTCAAAAGCATTTGGTGTGGGCTCATTCATAATTACTTTCACTATTCATCAATTTACGAACCTGAAAAGTTCTGTTAAATTTTTTTTCAATGGATTCGTTTTTCCAAAGCATAAAATTTGATCTCTCATCTATTAGGTTGAAATTACTATTTAACTGTTACTCGTTACAAACCTGAAAAATCCGGCTATGGGATTTTTCAATTGATTAGTTTTGCAAATAAAAGGATTCAGTCTCCCACCTGAAAAATTTTCCGTTACTTGTCCAGTCATTCAATCCTGGTGTCCCGGAAGGATTTTAGAACTCTCATATACCCTGGAATCCGAAAAGGATTTCAGAACTGTCAATAAGACTACTATTTTTCTTTTTTTATAGCAACAAGTTGGAAAACACCTTGTATGTTACGACAAATTCACCCTTTAACACACATTGCTTTGTATGAATGATAGTTTAGAATCATCAATATGCTGCATGAGCTATTCAGATAATTTTTACCTTGACCACAAGGATTCATGATTTTTTTGATAGATTGATTTTTGTACCAAAAGGTGCCGAAATCTTTCTTCTTGCTGACAAAAAATATGGTAATATATCAAACATTCAAATTTCTCATTCGCACATGTACCCCTAAAAAGTCAAACTCCTCAAAAATTTCATTTTGTTACCTTTTTCCAAATTCCTATATCTCGATATCTCGATACTCACCAAGGCGCATGGTTCCGGGATTCATTTTCTCACAGCTACCGGAAAAGGAAAAACATATATTAATATAAAATCCATTATACATTTGAATCAATACTGCTTTGCAAAATTATTGAGAATAGGGGAATCAAATAGTTTGGAAAAATTACAATGTCCTCAAAAATTATACTGCACAAAATTTCAAATAATACAAGTAGTTCATGAAATATACTGAGTGTCAACATTATGTGAGTACAATCCATCATTTTGCCTGGATGAAGATTTCAGAGTGAAGCCATGTATAAAAATTATAAGGAGGTCCAGAATTGGAGCACTTTTCTATCAGGTACATTATGGAATATGTTGTTTCTATTTCCAATCCCATCTTATGGTTGAATGTTCTCAAACCAGAAATGATTTGTGATGGGATCTTGAAAGGATTTCTACCCAACTTAAATGTATATATCACACAGTGCAATTTGGAAAAAGAAGTTAATATTAATACAAACAAAAGACAATCACTTCACTAAATGATTTTCACCGAACTGGTTTAACAAAACCATGACGTGTTTCACTATACAATAGCTTCTTCAGAAGCTATTGCATAGCGAAACAAATGTCATGGTTTTGTGAACCAAATTTAGTGAAATGTATTTTGTTTGCTTTAATATGGATTTTCGTCAGGTATCGGCAGCAACTATTCAAAATTTAAAGACGAAATGGCAGATTGTATCACAAATAGTCACTCGAAACAATCAAATTGAATGGAATGAAACGTAGAGAAAAGAGATTATCAGAAATTTTCAACCAATTACAAAATATTCACATCTTCGAAGGTTAGTTTTACTTTGTTGTAATAAATTGACATCAATACTGAGCCATGGAAAACAATCAGTATTCCCTTGATTTTATAAATTGAAACGAAAGAAGTAACTTCCATCCCCTATTACACGAGAAATGTTAAGTGAAAGATGAGTTTACCCATGAAATAATCAATTTGCTAGCTTGTAGTTAATAATATTGGTTTTGAGGTATATGAAATATACTTATTGGTTAGTACTTAGCCAAACTTTAAAGGGCCATTTTAGACACAGGAGCATTCACAGGATAATTTAAAAAAAGGTTACAGAAGGCCACTATTATCAAAACTTCCAGTACTAATTTTCTTATGAGCTCTCGTATGTCTAAAGTGGCTATAAAGAAGAAAAAAATAGCCATAATTTGCAAATTTCACTAGTCAATTTGTGTAATTTTGATTATTCTACTATTGTTTGAGGTTGTAGTTTAATTGATAAGTTTGTACGTTTGAACTACTCTGTATATAACTTAGCCTACCAATATCTAAAACTATACATACCTAGTTAATTCTAACCTCACGAACTATCTCCTGTCATAAGCATTTCCTGTCTACGCTAAAACTTCTCTGCCTTTCCTAACAATAATTTCCTAGACATGAATCAAGTTGCATCTTCATTGACGTAGAATTCATATCACTTGGTAGTAGCTTCCTAAAGATTTCCTAGAGACCTACCTACCTTCTTCACTTATCAATCCTGACACTATTAAATTCTCATCTACCACGAACTTCTCAGTTCTTTCCAAAAGGGAGATTTCATAGTAATATTGGTCATTGTTATTGAAATGTATACGTTCTTTTTCTCGCTGCACTTTCTGGATGATTTTTCCTCATAGACAAATCTCCAAAACAAAATAGAATTTGAGGAACTTTCATAGCGACAAAAAGGTTAGTTATTAGGTCGTACACCTGTCAAACAGATCTATAATAAAAAAGATCTTGATAATATGCAGTATGCAATCAACATCTACCTTTGAAAAATTTTGACGTCAGTGTTTTTAATCGACAAAAAAAGGAGATTCTCTATTTTACAAGTACCTCATAACAGATCTAACTTGGCTTGTTTTTGAGTGTTTACACGTACAGGGTGAGTCAAAGTATGTGTTCGCAATTATTATGCTTATAGACCCAGAATATGTTCTATAATGGTATTTTCCTATCATTATATAATACAGGGTGTAATCAAACTTCTTGCACACCCATGAATGACGAGTGTATAATGCCATTTCATAACGAATTACAGTGGTTGAATATCTGAAAAAAAATTGAAAATATGTTTTGTTCTTTGTAAAATTTTGGGTAGAGCCATCCGCCTAATTTCAGGTGACCTGCTCAGAGGAAGAACTGTGGTAAATGTATACATTGCAGGCTGTCCGAGATGGATATTCAATTTCAAAGTGAAGAAACCATCTAACCTAGTTATATCCAAACTGGTGATAAAGTCAGAACTAGTTGACTTCATACTCTGCTTTGAGGCACTTATCATAATTATAAGTCACCGGTAAGAAACAAACAAAAGTTTGTTAGATTCTACTAGTGTTTTCTGATTGGCTGGTGAATAAAAGATAGTAATTAGCAACCAATCAGAAAACAGTACGTGATGTGTAGGAGAATCAATTTATGCGGGTGGCTCTATAAAAAAATTTGGCGAATTTTACAAGGAACAAAACACGTTTTCAAGAACTTTTAATTTGTTATAAAATGTCATTATACACTCGTCATTCACCGGTGTGCAAGAAGTTAGATTACACCCTGTATGTATGGGGTGTGTCAGCTTCTCGTAGAACAATCCTACAGATCCAGGAAATATTTTAGCCTATTTTTTATCATAAAAAAAAATCTATTTTCTCTGTATATTTTTATCTAGGAATGTCCTCGATTTTATCAAATACTATCACACTAATTTGAATGCAATTTTTTGCACAGTGCTCCTACAGTCCCAGAGAAGGATCTCAGCTTGTTTTTGTGTGTTTATACATACAAGGCGAGTCGGAAGTATGTGTCTGCAATTATTTTTTTTATAGACCCAGAATGTACTATAGTGATACTTTCCATTCATTAAAAATACAGGGTGTGTCAGCTTTTTGTAAAACAATCCTACAGATCCAGGAAATATTATAGTCTATTTTTGTTTGACAAAATAATGTTTTTTTCCTGTATATTTTTATGTACGAATATCCTCGATTTTATCGAATACTAGGGGCGTCACACAGCTGATTTTTTTTGCATATATTTACCTCTCGCAGAACAATTATGGTGGTACGTATCCTATAATTTTGGTTTTGATTTCAAGGACACATGCAGAAAAATGAATCGTAGCCTAACCTATGTTCTCCAACATTTTGCGCGGTATTTTGTTACAAGTTGATTTTATTTCTCTTAGTTGGGAACGTTGAGTAGTTGGTGTTGCCACATCACAATACAAACTTCACTCTCTTGCAAAAAAGCTGTAAAATCTCTGTTACGTCTTCAAGATATTTATTTTCTTCAAAATTGATAGTGACAGAACACCGAGGCCACACTTCATTATCTACAGTGATTATCCCGATGAATCATGTCAATTTTTACATGCAGTGAATGAAAGCCTCGATTTTTTTCTGTTGAAGTGCCGAATGAAGCCAAAAAATCACTTCAAACCCCACCAGCTTTGCTACCAGTTCACATTGTGTTAAAGGGAAAATTATTTCGCTTGGCCATACTTTTGTATACTGTATAATTTTTCACATGGTGTTAATCACTAATACTTTTTGGTCTTCTAGCACCTCACTCAAATTTAGGTTAGAATGCTCCCAATCAACTTGTAACATTTAATAAACATGAATATAAAAAAATATGAATTTTTGGATAATTTTAGGGGCATACACAGGGCAAATTTATATTTTTTTCTGTACTGATTGTAGATAGCTATTGCATACAAAATGAAAAGGTATTATCTTCTCATGACAAACTATCTCTTTATTACTGTTGGTGTTTTCCTCACCTCCATTTTATCACTACTAGGTTAGTTGGATATTCACAAAAAAAAATCAGGTTAATTTCTTATATTTTCCATATTTTTGTTTTGTCCCCCTGGAAGAAAAAAAATGTCAAGCTATTTGTTCTAAAAAGAGCAAATTACTTATTGATACCATGCACCCCACGCTTTTTTTAAATTTTTTTTTTTTTATTTTCTATTTTTTTAGTCTGGATTTTTATAAAAGCGTTTTTTAGTTTTTTTAAACTATTATTTATTTTCAACTTTTTAGTTTAGTTTTCTATTAACGCGTGTTTTTAGTTTTTCAAACTATTATTATTATTTTTTTTTAACTCTCATTCTCCAATATTGAATAGAATTGGACCATAATCTTGAATCTTTCATAATCTCCGACCCCAAAAACCCCCATATACCAATTTTGAATAGAATCGGACCATAATCTCAAAACTCGGCTGCCATCTTGAATTTTTCAATTTTTACAAAAGAATCATAATATTCGACCCCAAAAACCCCCACATACCAATTTTGAATAGAATCAGACCATAATCACAAAACTCGTCCACCATTTTGGAGCCGCCATCTTGAATTTTTCAATTTTTACAAAAGAATCATAATATTCGACCCCAAAAACCCCCACATACCAATTTTGAATAGAATCAGTCCATGATCACAAAACTCGGCCGCCATCTTGAATTTCAATTTTTACAAAAGAATCATAATATTCGACCCCAAAAACCCCCACATACCAATTTTGAATAGAATCAGACCATAATCACAAAACTCGCACCATTTTGGAGCCGCCATCCTGAATTTTTCAATTTTCACGAAAGAATCATAATATTCGACTCCAAAAACCCTCACACACCAATTTTGAATAGAATTGGACCATAATCACAAAACCCGTCCACCATTTTGGAGCCGCCATCTTGAATTTTTCTCCGACCATGAAAACCCTCAGATACCAATTTTGAAGCGAATCGGACCATAATCACAAAACTCGTCCGCCATATTGGAGCCGCCATTTTGTTTTTTTTTTCACACAAAAATTTCTCAATGCATTGTCACCGGAATTATGTACACCTGCCAATTTTCAAATCATTCGGACGTCTGGAAGTGGGCCAAAATCGCGCCCAAAGGAGTCGGTCACAAACAAACATCAATCAAGTGAAGCTAATATAAAGCGTGTAAAAAGAGCAAATTACTAAATTTGCCCCAATACGTTACTGAGTTTCTGCAGTCAAAAATAAACTAAGAAAATTGCAGTAGCGTACAGTTTGAATATTATTTGCCTAAAATGTTTCACAACAAAAGTTATATTGGAAATTCTCAACACAAAATCGTGAATCACCTCCGTTCCCTTTCCTAAATTCCAGTTTTTGGAAAATAATCACGGCAAGATACCACAGAACTTCAAGAGCGATTTAAAATTGCAATTAATTTCCAAAAACTAGGCATTTGAGAAGGAGAACCGAGCTGATTCCAGAAATGTCATCAAAGGAAATCTATTTTGTATTGAGAATTTCCAATATAACTTATGCTGTGTAATATTTTCGGCAAATAATTTTCAAATGGTACATTACTGACAAATATGAAATTTTCACTTTTGATGCGACAACAAAAAGAATGATATGATAGCGTGAGTAATAGATAGTTAATTATTTAATAATCTAGACTAGGAAATTCACGATAAAACAATTGTTCAGTATACGGAATAGGATAAAGTAAGCCCCCATTTACCCTATTATCAGCTATTTTACCCAACTTAGAAATGAGGATAAATAATTATGGACGAATTTAATGTGCATGAATGTTCGTCTTGTAACAGTAGAAAATATATTTAAAATCATCGCTAAAAAATTGCTATTACAGGCACGGCCGTCAACGACGTCTGCCCTCACGTGCCTGATTTTTTGTAATTTGCCTTTCTTAGAACAGATAACTCACATTTTTTACTTCCAGGGGAGAAGAAAACCCAAAACATGGAAAACAATATTCCAATACCTTCCCAAAAAAACTTACGTTAATTTCAAATAACATCGCAACATACCGCAAAAAAACAATATGAAAACTTTCAAATTACTTTATAGACATTAGAAAATAACTCGATCACAAAGTGGGAAATTGTTGAGGGTCCAACTCTCCTCCTAAAGCAAAACACATTCAAGTAGTTGTTATAATCCCAATTTAATCTTACCCCCCGTTTGCTTGAAGTTTTCCTGATTTCAATATGAAAAACTGCATACTAACTTTACTATCGTAAAATGTATGACCCTTAAAAAAAATACCTACCATCAACAAATTGTTGAAACCCTATTCCTATCCTATCGACAAAAAACAATTAGTAGAATGATTACATCTTTAATAAATATATCCAAATACAATTACAATGGCAACCTACATCTACCGTGAAGTCAGAGAACTAAAAATTAAAAAAAAAACATTGTGGAGTAACATCCCAATTATACTGTCACAGAACACTAAATTTCCTAAATCAAAGAGCATTGAACAAAACGTGAAATCACACAATCTACTTTAGAACACTGATGCCATACATGTGGAATTTTTCAGAAATCGTGAGAATATCCACCATTCCGGCCTCCACAAAATGAATGAAAAAGATATATATACTAAATCAATAATTAAGATACTGTTGCTATCTCGGAATACTTTCAGAGGAATTGGATCGAGATATTGTGGTGCTCTTAGAGCGATACGCATTGGTACGTTGTACACCTGGCACTGGCTTCAACACTTTCTTAAAAGCAGTGTATCAGTGCACTTACGTTTTAAAACCTCCTAGAGCCTCCCTGACCGCCGCCATTCGAAAAGCCACCTCCATAACCTCCGGTATCTATAACAAAACACAATATAACTAAATTCACGAAATTATTTCGACAGAGTGGCCATTTACAGAAAAACCTTCAAAATCATCAATCAGTTTACCTTTTTAAATATATTTATCACATTTTATTAATATCTCCCAAAGAGGTTATGATCGTATTTTCTTGGGTTGCCTCCATGAAAAGTTATTAAGGTAGTTCTGCCACGAGACAGTTGAATTAAGAAATTATTTTCGACGAAATCAAAAAATTTCAAAGGACTTTTCAATTTGAAACGCGAAAAAATTTTTTTTTGAAGGGGGGCACTTGATTTCACAATCGACTCTAGAAAATTTTTTTGTTATAGAAAGTCGGCGACTCAAAAAATTGATGTCCCGAAGAGTGCAGCAAAAAAAAATGTTCAGACCCCCCACACTAGAAATCATACGTCATGGGAAAAAATTATAGTTTTTTGATAAAACTTCAATAGACTTTTTTGTAGTAATCTTTTTGAACTTTTTTTTGGGGGGAAGGGGGGGATTGTTAAAATCGATGGGGTCAACTAGGAGAAGGAGTTTTTTTTCGCGTTCAGACCCTCAAATGGTCCCCCGTCCTTTAAAAAGTCCCCTGGCACAATCCGCATTTCTCTACGACCCTCCCCTTTAGGCTGTGCGCTTCCCCGTGGACTATTTTGGATAAGAGAGTAGTTTTGATTATATCTGTCAAACTAGATGGTCAATCACTTTGATTTTTTTTTCACAATATCTGTGATATCCTGCTCTAGCTCCTCCTTGTTTTTCATAAACTTCTTAATTTTAGTACTAACGGTAGAATTAATAATGTGCTGTTTGCCTATGCATGGTCCATATGTTACGTGTTAATTGAGTCAACTTCAATTATATATATCTCGGGTTCGGGATGATGAAACTCTAAAAAAATTTATAGAGGTGTTGTTCACATGTTAAACAATACGTATGCCAAATTTTAATAATTTCCTAATTCAACTGTCTCGTGGCGGAACTACCTCAAAGTTGGTATGGGGAATTCAAATTGCATAATGCAGTAGTTTTATTTTTGTGGTTAGGGGGGGCTAAAACCCACTTATTATCGGTCAATAAGTGTCTATTATTTTAAAATGCTATAACAAATATGTGTGGTAGGGTGTTGAAAGTTTTTTAATATGATAATTAAATTACTCATTACTGCATATGATTATTTCAAATGCCTAAAATGTTATCTAAATCAACTGCAAGAAGTATCATTTATTTAATATGTATTCCTAACCACAAAAGGAAACTTCATAAACTGCATGGAATTCAACACAATCTGCAGAGAAAAAAAATAATTTACAATATATGGTTCCACCTCATTTAAAATAGACACAAATTTAAAAATAGGAGAATACTCAATAACTGCTTACGAACCTTTCCATCGAAAATGCAAATGCATGTTAAATGCCCATAAGAACTTTTTATTTGTCAGTTTGAGTTATAAATAAGAATGGGTATCCTAATATTTCGTTAAAGTAAGGCCAAATTTAGGAATTTCTATCATATTTTGTGTAGAGAGGTAAGGATAACATATTTATGGCTAATTTAAAAGAGTTGAGGTTATGTCATAGTTTTTGATTGTTATTCTGTATGTTTTGCTTAAATATTTCGTTTTATTTTCCGAATTCTAGCTTAGAATGAATTAAAGCATGTTTCAAAACTTTCTAGCATTAACAAGTTCCTGGAAAATGACAACAAAATAATTAAAAAAAGGAGAACATGCATTGGAATCCAACCATTGCAAAACAATGCAATTTGATGATTATCAGAGGAAAAATACATGCTTGCGTGAAAGATAAAACATATAATAAACATATTTATATTGTAGATCACACTGAGTAAATCAGCTGATATTACCTCTGCCACTTGTTCATGCCCACTGGCTCCGTTTTGACATTACAATTTATCCTTTACAGATAAAGAGTGTACTTTGAACGCTCCAAAACAAAAATGCCAGTATTATTATTTTTGAATTAAATAGAACCAAAGAATGACATAACCTCAACTCTCTTAAATAATGCATAAATATATTACCTCTCTATAAAATATGAGAAAACCTAAATTTGGCCTCACTATAACAACATATTAATATTTCCACCCTTATTCATAACAAATAAAATAAACTAAAAATAAATAAATAATAGTTTAAAAAAACTAAAAAACACGCTTTTATAGAAAACCAAACTAAAAAAATATAAAATAAATTTTAATAAATTTGAATTGAGAATAGTGTAAAAAAAAATAAATATAAATTAATAATAATGTAAACAAGAAAAAAAAATTTTATTTAAAAAAAAGCTTGGGGTGCTTTTTAAGATGTAGATTAAGCACCCCACGCTTTTTTTAAATAAAATAATTATTTGTCTTATTTACATTATTTAAAATAAAATAAATTTTTGTCTTATTTACATTATTATTTAATTTTTTTTTTTTAAACTATTATTTATTTTCTACTTTTTAGTTTGGTTTATTTATAAAAGCGTGTTTTTTAATTTTTTAAACTATTATTTGTTCTAATCTATTACTAATTCCGTGATTACTATAAGTAACTGTAATTATTTTCCAAATCATTAATGTGTACAGCTGTATTAATAGTCAAATCTCGATTTTAGAAGTCATTCAAAGATTTTAACATTGTCAATATATACAGTGAGCCGCCATCTTGAATTTTTCAATTTTCACGAAAGAATCATAATATTCGACTCCAAAAACCCCCACATACCAATTTTGAATAGAATCGGACCATAATCACAAAACTCGTCCACCATTTTGGAGCCGCCATCTTGAATTTTTTAATTTTTACGAAAGAATCATAATATTTGACTCCAAAAAACCCCACATACCAATTTTGAATAAAATCAGACCATAATCTCAAAACTCGTCGTTCACACAAACATTTCTTAATGCATTATCACCGGAATTATGTACACTGGCCAAATTTCAAATCATTCGGACGTCTGGAAGTGGGTGAAAATCAAGTCCAAAGGAGTCAGTTACAAACCAACATACAAGTGAAGCTAATATAAAGCGTGTAAAAATAAAAATTCCTTATGGGCATTTATTTAACAAGCATTTGCATTTTCGATGGAAAGGTTCGTAAGCTCCACCCATCATGTCTGAAGTCACGACTTCGGCAGTTTATTAGAATTGCATCTTTAGAGATATTTATTAGGAATAATAAAAACTATTACACAATAACCACAACCTCCAATCAAGTGACATAGACTAGATGAGTAACACACAAATATACTTGAAGGCAACATCGATTTATAATATCATTCAATTTCATGCATTGTTGTCATGTCGCATTTCAAGAAGTTATACAGGTTGGTCTCAAAGGCAAGGTGTTTTAAACAACATGTACAACTCAACAAAAATGAATCGTTTCACAAAAACGTAGCAGAATAACAGAAATATTGTTAATTGAAAACGTTAGAAGAGCTTGTTTTGAACGAACGTTAAAATACACCCCACTAAGGTAAAGACAGCACCGTCAGTCAGTAGCCAACCTGACTTGGGGGGCATGTGTGTTCAGCTAATCAACAAGTATTCGTTCTTTTCACACAACAGCAATAAACTTTAAATGTTATTTTTTTTATTGGTGCCCCTTTTTACCCATTTAAAGCACGCCTCAGCGTGTTTAAATCGAACTTTAAAAAACGCGCGTTTTTTAAAGGTAACCATGACAACATCAACAAATCGAGAAACGTGAAGTCTAAATGACAAATTTTTGATTATTGATCTGTAACGTTAAATAAAATATTACTCACAATTCGTTCATTTATATGTGCTCCTCCATCCATTTGATGAACTTTTCATATTCTTTTTTATATATATCACTGGATTTTCGCGGTATTAACCGCGATTCTG
Organism: Gonioctena quinquepunctata; assembly: GCA_018342105.1. Taxonomy (NCBI): domain Eukaryota; kingdom Metazoa; phylum Arthropoda; class Insecta; order Coleoptera; family Chrysomelidae; genus Gonioctena; species Gonioctena quinquepunctata. Next base: position 475,017 of record JAFIRS010000234.1, on the reverse strand, counting down.
CCTAACTATTCAAAAAATCGATATTAGAATAATTCATTTTTGAGCTCTGGTGACAACAAATATTGATCTTTGATAACAAATTGCAAATGAATATGTTTTTCTCATTTCCATGACAACGAAAGGTATACTGATGTCACATCACGAATTCAACCATTTTGCATTATTAGTTCTTATTTCTATTTTTTGTAGTAATAATACCAGTATATATAATTTCAAAGTGCACCAATAAAAAAAAATAGCGTAAAGTATTCGTGGATAACTGGTCTTAAAAACACTTGCTCTATTTCGAGCACTCCGGCTGCGCCGTCGTGCTCGAAAAATCGCGCGTGTTTTAAAGCCCTTTTTATCCACTTATACTTTAATATACTATTATATGCCGAATTATTCCCCTCAAGACATCACCAAACACCTCGAATCTTTGTAAATTTAGTGCAAAGGGGTCATGATGATATGGAATATGTATTTAAGAAACCAGAAAGGACACGTATTTACCACCTGAAATGGCTGACAATGAGGATGTAATCGTAGAAATTGTCAAAGATCCATAAAAAAGAAGCACTAGGTAATTGTTGGTTAACTTTAGCTTTCAACTCACGACAAAGTGAATTTACTTCAAAGGTCTGTGATACGTGGTGATCAAATCGGCCTGTACCACTCATTCTAGCCACAGAAAAGCAGGATGTTGATATCTTAGAAACAATTTTATCCACAACATTTACAAAGTGAACAATTTTTATAATATACTCATTTAAGTAGTAGAGAATCCTTTTGCTGCACATTTTCAGCAAATAAAGTGGAAGAAAATGTGAGTGAAGTTGTTCGTGCACAAAAATATTTCAAACAAATGGTGATAACTGAACAGTTTTTGTAAATAAACCAGGATGGTAACAAGGCAATTTTTTTGCAAATTTAATGTTTTTTGCAAAATGATAATATTTTTTAAGAGTTCTACATCTTGTTGAAAAAGATGCCCCACCTCTGAGAACCTATATAATGGCATTAGCTTGAAATTGGTTTAGTTATATTTACATCTTAAAAAAAAACTACAAATATTAGGTTGTAATTGTAAGAAATTGATGGCGATGTTTCATCTCAATAAAAACATGTAATCAAAAATTGCACACGTAACCCCTTCACCACACTTCACACCTATATGCGCGTTTCGATAACTAAGTTATCATCATCATTAAGTAAAACTGCACTGAATAAATTGTTACATGTTATTACAATATATACCGGGTGTTTCTAATTGGGTTATTTTATACTTATTACTGTTCCTCAAGTCATTAATGGGATCTTGATGGTTCTATCTTTTATCTTTAAACGAGCAATTCTTTTATATCTATAAATATTCGTGTATCTCAGAAACCTCTAACAATTTGGATGAAATTTTGTATTTAGTTAGGGTTTTGCTTTATAAGTCTATCTATATAGGCGTATTAATCAAATTTCATTTTATTATGAATTGACAGAGCGATCACTATCTGCTCTTATGCTAACAATGTATAGCGCCATTACGTAAATTTTTGTAATGGTACCTCTAAACTCTGTAAGATGGCACTATAATGTCATTATCCGAATACGAATAACCTTACCGAATTTGGGCATCAAATCAATGTTATGTATGTTTTTCTTTGGATAGCCCAAGGGACTCATATGGTTTATTTAAAATATTTATTTCTGTGATTTGTATCTAAACAAACACGATTTTACAGAGAGAAAAAAAACACCGAGCAAAACTCGGTCGCCCAGGTACTGGCGATTTAAGTAAACAAGGTAGAATACATCGGCACATTATCCTCAGTAAGTTAATTTTTATTATGAATTTTGTGGATAACTATACTCTCCAGGCAATATAATTTTTTAGAGTTGTTGACCGGTTTGGTCATTTTCAAATTATGAATATTAATTTTGTGATCAGATTCGATCTTACACTAGACTTATTCTTCCTTCGATAGGTAACATGGGCCAAATGTTCATGGTACCTTTTAGAAATTGAACGTTTTGTCTTACCGTAGTAGACTTTGTCACAATTTTGACAAGTAATTTCATAAATTCCCGACTTACCTAGCATGTCAGTTTTGTCCTTCGGGTTTCCTAATAACCTTAGCAAGTTATTTCTATTGCTATAAACTGTTTGCGAGATTTACATCCCAGAATATAGTGTTGAGACCATTCCGAGATGTAAATCTTCAAGCAGTTTATAGCAATAGAAATAACTTGCAAACGTTATTAGGAAACCCCAAGGACAAAACTGAAATGCTAGATAAGTCGGGAATTTAGGAATGAATAACAGGCCGATGTATTCTACCTTGTTTACTTTAATCCCCATAAAACCTTGAATATCCCATTAGCGACTTGAGGAACAGTAATTAGTATAAAATAACCCAATTAGAAACAACAGGTATATATTGTAACATGTAACAATTTGTTTAGTGTAGTTTTACATACTGATGATAAACTTATTTGTCAAAATGTGCATATAAGTGTGAAGTGAGTAAGTTTGGTGAAGGGGCTACTTGTGCAATTTATGAGTGTGTGACACCACAGCAACTAGCCAGTCTTCAAAAGCATGTAAAAAAATATAGTATTCATACTTTATGGCCGGAACAGCAATGCTGCAGTTGATATTGGACAGAACAATAACAGATCATTTTTGTGATGTTTTGATTATTTTGGTTGTTGGATGCATATTATTTTATCTACCAACTACTGAGAAAAATCTAATTGTTATTGTCCAATAGCGAAGTATTAGAGTAGTTTTGTTTGTATTTTTGAACAGGGTGCAGTCTATGTTATTTGATTGGAGGTCATAGCCTAATCTCATCAAATAATTGTTAAGGACATAATTTTTATGGAAAAACCAGTAAAAACAGAATATAACGACATCGTTTATAACGTCAGAGCGGTTATAACAACCAAATGGCAAGGTCCCGGCCGAATCTATATAAACTAATCAGTACACATACCGCCTATAACGACATTGGATACAGCGACATATCGCTTAAAACGACGAAACTTTATCGATATCCATCGGCTATAAGGACCAACCTTTTACCTATTCCAGCAAAACAAAACATTACGAACAATTTTCACCTTTATACTAATAATATGAAGGAATATTTTGCTATAGAACCTCTTTCCCGCTCTTTGCCATTTGACCTTGCATGTTTTACGACTTATTCAGTGCGATAGTTGACCGCGTGAATTACAGGTTGATTTTAAAAGTTTAGGTTTAGATCGTGTGTTTACGCGTTACTATGTCGTAAAAAAGAAATAGGAAAGTATTTAATATTGAAGAAAAATCACATATTATATGGAGATTAGAAAATGGTGAGTCAAATAGTGAAATTGCAAAGGAATGTGGAGTCTCACACTCTACGATATCAACGATTTGGAAGGATAGAGATAAAATAAAAGCTCTTTTCGAGAACAACTCTTTGAAAATTAAACGATGGAGGACATCTGAACATAGTTATTTGAAAAAAAGTTCATATGCATAACCTATCTCCATACTACAAACAGACATAATATATACATACATACTTGTGTATATTGCTTATAACAACTATCGGACATAACGTCCGAAGTATACGGTCCCTTCAATGTCGTTATATCCGGTTTTTACTATATATATATGTTGAAGTTTAATAACTCCAAAAATCAACAGCAAGATATTGAGCAAACTGAACAAGGTAATTAATTATAAGATGAGAATTACAAAAAAAATGGATCAGAATTTGATTGAAAACAGACATATTTCTCGATTTTTGTCAATATTTTGTCACATCATGCCAGTCCAAGTCGAATTTAGTCTTCTCAAAGTGTAGATCCCATTTGGGAATACCAGAAAAAAAATCTATCAGGAAGTATGTTCCATATTTGATTGGAATATATGTAATTTTTCATTTTTTTAAACCCTGTATATACAGTATGTGTGCTATTTTAGATAGAAATATCCCTAAATTATATTTTTAAATGGAAAAACCTAACCTGAAGAACCCAATCTAATCTATTTACATTATTATTTCACAGTATGTAACAATTAAAAAATTTAACTTTGAAAATGTAGAGTTGACTTTAAAAAAAAAGTAATTTTGCATGTGTTCAATAACAAAAAAAAATCTATGGCTTTGAAAATTTCCAAATTGGGCGAAAAAGTATGTGTGTTCATTTGTCTTTGACTATAGAGAAAAACATAATTAATTGTCCAAATTGGAAATATTGCAATTCAACTGGTATTTTTCCCGTAAAAAATGCATTGTCTGTGATATTTATCCTATATTCTCTCCTGTAATCCACACCATGTTAAAAAACGTGTTTTAAATAATTTTGCATCATAAAACAAATATGCAATTTTCAACAAGTCATGATCCTTCCCTGCACTTTTCATTTTAAATGATATAAAGCTACACAAGAATCTGAAATCGTTTGCAGAGTTGCTGGACTTCTGATTTTGCCAATTTTGGACCCATATTTCCTCAACACCCTGTGGACCTGCCCAAAAATGGTCCCAACAGTATTTGAAAAACAGGATCCCGATACAAAAGTCATTGGACTGGATGTATTTTTTTAGTGGGAGCCAAATCTGAACATTTTTCTTGTAATATTGTGCTCAATGTAATGAAACAGTTCAACAAATGAGTTGGATTCAAGAAAATGTATACCCAACTAGTTGAATAATTTTCACTATTTTTACACACACTACAAAATTGGCCATCTGACCTTAAACCAGCACCAAAAATAAAAAAATAGCCTGAATTTTCATTATTCAATCTTAGCTAATCATAAAGAAATACAAACTATCTTGACCGATTCGAATGAAAACTTTTTCAATTCTATAAATGAAAGAACAAATGCTCGTTTTCTTTTAAAAAATTCAATTATTTTTTCTTTTATTCACATTCCAGTGATTCAATATACTGTATAATTTTCGCGCTAAAACATTTGAAAGAGGAAAATATCAAGATATTACGGTTAAGTTCAAACACATAACTGCAATTGAATTTTAAATAAATGAGATCTCCGTTATTTTACAACTTTAATATAAGTGATTTTGAATTCAATCACAAGGCAAGCTTTCAAATAATAACTGACACCACAGACATAAAATTATTTTTTTTGGGGTATTTCTGTAGTTTTCTTCTTAGTGCTTGTGAGGATCAGATTATAATTTTACTGTCAAAATTGCAAAAAAGTTTTATGATTTGAAGTCCGATTCCATTATACAACATTGGTAGTATCTGGTGGGTTTAGGGGACAAGAACAAAAGGTCCTGCTTGTTTTCTGGTCGGGTCCAAGAAAACAAGCAGGACCTTTTGTTCTTGTCCCCTAAACCCACCAGATACTACCAATGTATAATGGAATCGGACTTCATCATAAAACTTTTTTGCAATTTTGACAGTAAAGTTATAATCTGATCCTACAAACACATTGAATAGATCCATACCATAAATAAACACAAAGCATGGCTGCCATCTTGAATTCCTTCATTGTAATTTATAACAGTAATTATGACAAAAAAAAACACTTCAAATTTTACAATGCCAATTTTCCTACAGCTGGATAGCTAAATTTGCTAACCAATTACCACCAAAGAAAAAAAAAACTTATGGTTTTCTTCTACGAAATTCAAGGGTTAGTAGAAAAAACTGTGAACAAAAAAATAGTATATAACGTATTTTATTGTTATATTAAACTACTTTCCAGGCAATATACCAAAACCAGAATATGACAATCGGAGATTATTTAAAATAAAAAGAAAATTTGTGTTTTTTTCCAGATTGTTAAATTTCATTTATCCAGTCTCAACTGAGTAGACCTACATGAATTTAAAAAAAAAGCAATCAAATGAAAGTTGATGAGTTAATTTCAAGAAATCTATAGGACTTATAAACCAAGAGCCAGCAAAAAAAACACATATGATTAGCTCAAAGCTAAAACTTTTTGAGAAGTAAGCTAGTGTTATAAATAACAGATCAGCCCAAGTATGGCGGTTCGTAGGTGTCGGCGTTGCGTTGAGCAATTTTTGAATGTGTAAAAAAAACGATGATCTTGGAGAATGAGCTCAAAGGTAATTCTTGTTTTATATTATACATAAGACACCCAAAGTATGAAGGAGTTGTTTGCCATAACGATGCAGCGTCGCAAACTGTCCGCCATACTCAATTAAAAGTGTCATTTTTTATGCTCTCTTGAAATACGAGCTCAAAGCTAATTTTTTCACCCAATGATAGAAAAAAATGTCTCATCACCGATTATGACCGTGCCATACTGTTTCGGTGTCGCTAAGTACCCAAATTACCGATTCAAAAATGTCAAATTTTTCACTAACCATGTATCATAGGCACAAGTATATGATATCATGGGTAAGTTTAGGAAAATAATTTTCTAGTCTTTTACATTAATGAAGAAGTGATGTGAAATTAAAAGAAATAAAATACAGTAAATTATTTAATTTCTTTTAATAAATTATTAAGGTCCTAATTTTTCATAAAACGTTGCAAATGTAAACTTAACCACAATATTGTGGATATTTTGCAAAAAAAAATATTTTTTTAGTATGCCGGCCATTTAAAGACCTATGTATGGCATTGCTTCTATTCATCAAAATGGTCACAGGGGTCATAAAAACGGACCGCCATACTTATGCCTATGATACATAATTAGTGAAAAATTTGACATTTTTGAATCAGTATGGCTGGTACTTAGCGACACCGAAACAATATGGCATGGTCATAATCGGTGATGAGACATTTTTTTCTATCATTCGGTGAAAAAATTAGCTTTGAGCTCTTATTTCAAGAGAACATAAAAAAATGACACTTTTAATTGAGTATGGCGGACAGTGTGAGACGCTGCATCGGTATGGCATACAACTCCTTCATACTTTGACTGTCTTATAATATAAAACAAGAATTAGCTTTGAGCTCATTCCCCAAGAGCATGTTTTTTTTTTGACACATTCAAAAGATTGCGCAGCGCAACCCGATACACTTGCGCTGCCCTGTTATTTATAACACTGGCTTACTTCTCAAAAAGTTTCAGCTTTGAGCTAATCATACGTGTTTTTATTTGCTGGCTCTTGGTCTACTAGGACTGTTGTTATAATTTTCTTGTAAACTTCAAGGCATTATACAGGGTGATTCACCATAACAGCCAGAAAATAAAATGGTGAACTCTTCTTGCATGTGGAAAAGCATCTGCGAAATTTTAGAGCAATACAAAGTAATTCAACTTTTTTTTTGTTTTTTTATAAAAACCTGCAACGGTACACAGTAGAATTGCCGAAACATTAACGTTATCCCAACGCGAATGCAGTTGTGTTTTGCGATCACAAATACAATGTAGATTGTATAGTTTATAAACTGATTTCGTGGATTTCTTCAATTAAAGTAATTGTTTACATAGCAGGCATACTGTGATATGATCATCACATAACACCCTAATGTGTTTTTGAGGAATTTCTTTTAATACTTACTTGTCGATTGTTTGTTCAGTGTAATCGCGAATCATATTCAATTTTAATTTGCAACTTACTCTTAAGTGTGCGAATACAATGTGTTTTATTATATATATATATATATATATATATATATATATATATGTGTGTATATCCCGATGTTTGACCTGTTGAATTAGTCAGTATTTTGTAATGTTATGAATTTTCTTCTTTTGTTCTGATATTTATTGTGAAAAAACACTTATTCAATAAAAGTTTGATTGATATGGTGCAGTGAAATAAAAGAACAATTTTGTGCAATTCAGTGACAATAAGGCTACTTCTGTTACAGCTAATGAAGACATCCTAAACCTACCGAATGAAAATACCCAAGTTACAATAAGTAACGGAGTTGTGAGTCAATCGCACTGTCTCAGATTAATTGAGATCATTGGCGGCGAATTTCTACAAAAAAATTTGGTAACTTCAGATTTTTTTCGAGTTAGGCTCTTCAGAGTTGGCATAGTGCAGGGAAAATAGCTTTCAATCACAGATTTTTCCATTCGAGCAATTGACATTTTCAGGTCAAATACCTTTTCGAATAAGAGAACCATGTCGTAAATCCCACTGACAAAAACAATCCATCAGAAATGTTTTGAATTCGATTCCGTCAAGATAGTTACAAGTTCCTTAATGCCACGCTTTTCTGCCCAATTCGATTACCACTAACTAAAAATATATGTGTGCTACTCACCTTTAAAATGGCTTGCTACCTACTGGCTTTAATGATTCTTAACATATACAACACAAAAATTAGAAAGCGCACAGATTTAGGAGGAATCAATCAATACTTACTGTACGGAGCAGGTCTCTGTTGTTGGTAGTTGTTCCGCATCGGACCACCGCCGCCTCCGCCCCCATAACTCTGCTGATAATTGTTGCCGAAGGCATCGGCACCAGTTCCGCCGCCGCCCCCGCCCTGGTTCCACGCTCCGGGGGCAGTGTAACCACCTTCAACAAATCATAATTTCCCATTAATTCCCAAAATTCCGTTTTTGAACACGATGCATAACTTATCAATGTGATTTTACAAAAAAAATATACAAAAGTTGCAAAATAACGAATTTACAAAACTTACTGATGAAACTATGCAGCAGAATGTGTGTAAAAAACTGGGGGCTACAATCGAAAATGATCATTTGGCTATATAGCAGGGTGACTAGACCCGAGATAGCATACGGTTGGTTGACATGGCAGGGATGATCCGAAGGCTCAGCGGCATCCAAAGGCAAGCCTGCCTGGCTACCCCGGGAGCTATGATGACCACCCCAACAGCAGCCTTAGAAGTCTTGCTGAACCTACCACCACTTCATGTATACATACAAGGCGAAGCCAGGTCAGTTGCCAGCAGATTGACCAGACAGCAAGCGCCCATAAATAGACTGCACGGCAAGGTGTATAATGCTATGCAGAGTTGGAAACCAACCCCATAATGGGAATGCCATCGGACGAGATGCTTCCTAAGTATAGTTTCCAGAAAAACTTCAAAACAGCCATAGCAGACAGAGAGGGACCTCCAATCAATGCACTAATTGCCTGCTACACAGACGGCTCAAAAACCAAAGAAGGTGTAGGAGCAGAAATATATTTAGCCAAGCCAAAGACAGGAGTCTCACTGAGCTTAGGCAAATATGTGACGATATTCCAAGCAGAAGTTGCAGCAATACATCACTGCGCAGAGGAGTTACTAAGGCAAGCGTTTAAGGGAATTACCATTGCCATATACCAAGCGGCTATTCAAGAAATCAGCTCCATGCAAGTTAACTCTAAGCTTGCAAACCCTACAAAAGGTAGGCAGTCAAAAAACAGACTATTCTAATGGACAAGTTGAAAATGGTCTAAAATAGAGATACTGCTCTTAAAATTATGTGTGATAGCTCATGGATCCGGAATAACAACGCCTAGAAAAATGTGCCAAAAGCGTGTATTAGCACATAAGAAATTGCAAAAGTTATAAACAATTGAAGATGAAAAAAAAATGGCATTTCGTTTTTTGCCAATATTTCATAAACTATTAATATTTAAGAAATTTCAAAAAATGATTCTGAAAGAGGAGGAAATTTCCAATAAAAAACTCCCAGCTCCCAGAACTCTATCTCCATTATTTATAATTTTAATTCAACTCTGAAAATGGGTCCTCCGCGCGACATTTTTAGGTTGCGCGCGCGGCGTCAAAAGCGAGTACGACACATTAATTAATTTATTTAAAGTATTAAATATTTTTTTTTTATTTGAAAAAATTATGGTGTATTTGGAACACTATAAATAATTTATTCCCGTTGAAAATTTTACTTAAAGTTAATTTTCAACAAGTTAAACGATTGTTAACTAACAAAATTTTCTCAAACTTCTGTTGTAATTGTAAATTTAAAAAAATTTTAAATAATTGTCGTAAATTTTTTTCGCTTCAGAGAGCCTTTCTTATATACATACTTAACAAGATCACGCCATAAAAGTTAAAAAAATATTCATACTTTGTTTAATAATTTTTGTACTTTAACAAAAAAAAAAAAATCCAAGTGATGTTAAAAAAATATATTTTTTTCTTTATCATCATATTAACGATTTTTTATTAATGCAAGATATAAATTGATTTGCAAAAAAAACTTTTCCCGCCATTTGTTGATAAATTGTTTATAAACAAATTGATTATTTCAATATTTTTGAAATTTTTTTTTCACAACTTCATTATATTACAAATATTTTATTTTATATAATAATTTTAAATATTTTTTTCATCAACAATTCCATTGTTTATTAACTTACCAATTTGTTATAAACAAATTTTTAACTTTGTTAGATTTTTTTTCTGAAACTTCTAAAATTTACAAAAACAACCATATATAACAAAGTATAGAAAAAAAAAATCCTCAATTCCAATTCCCAAAGTACAATAAAAAATTGGAATTTTTTTCTATACTTTGTTATATATGGTTGTTTTTGTGAATTTTAGAAGTATCAGAAAAAAATCTAACAAAGTTAAAAATTTGTTTATAACAAATTGGTAAGTTAATAAACAATGGAATTGTTGATGAAAAAATATTTTTTTTTGTTACTTCATAGGGGACTGGCAATTATGATTTTTAGAAAAAAAAATATTTCTCAACTAATTATTTAAACAATAGAAATATAAAAAAAGACTTTTTTTTAAAAAATTTTAAAAATAAAAAAGGTTTTTTTTAAACAATATATATTTGTATTAAAAAAAAACGATATGATGATTAAGAAAAAAAATAATTTTTTTAACAACATTACTTGGATTTTTTTGTTTTTGTTCAAGTACAAAAATTATTATAAACAAAGTATGAATATTTTTTTAACTTTTATGGCCTGATCTTGTTGAGTATGTATATAAGAAAGGCTCTACGAAGCGAAAAATCTTTACGACAATTATTCAAACTTTTTTTTTCATTTACAATTAAGACAGAAGTTCGAGAAAATTTTATTAGTTAACAATCGTTTAACTTGTTGAAAAATTACCGTTAAGTAAAATTTCCAACGGGAATAAATTATTCATAGTGTTCCGAATACACCATGATTTTTTCAAATTAAAAAAAACATATTTAATACCTTAAATAAAGTGATTAATGTGTCGTACTCGCTTTTGACGCCGCGCGCGCAACCTAAAAATGTCGCTTGGAGACCCATTTTCAGCGTTAAATTAAAATTATAAATAATGGGGATAGAGTTCTGGGAGCTGGGAGTTTTTTATTGGAAATTTCCTCCTCTTTCAGAATCTTTTTTTGAAATTTCTCAAATGTCAATAGTTCATGAAATATTGGCAAAAAACGAAATGCCATTTTTTTTTCATCTTCAATTGTTTATAACTTTTGAAATTTTTTATGTGCTAATACACGCTTTCGGCACATTTTTCTATGCGTTATTCCGGATCCAATGAGTTATCACACATAATTTTACGAGCAATATCTCTATTTTAGACCATTTTCAACTTGTCGATTAGACTATATCTTTAGCTTGGCTGTGTGGCCTGGCAACACAGGTTACAAGGGCAAAGAAGAGGCCGATTCATTAGCCCAAGAAGGAGCATGACGTGCCCCAATTGGCACAGAACCTTTTTGTGGCACAGCAAAAGCGCTGCGAATAACACAATCTCAATAATGTTGGAACAAGTCGCTGGGCACGAGACAGGCCAAAGAGTTCATTAAGGAACCATCGCCAAAATCCATAGAGTACCTGATAAACCAGAATAGGAGATCAACCAGGATCATGGTTAGGCTCCTGTTAGGGCACTGTAGACTCAACAAACATATGAATAACATCGGACTGGCAGACACAACCACATGTAGGTTCTGCCAGGAGGAGGAGGAAACCTCAGCGCACATACTGTGCTACTGTAAAGGCCTTACAAGGCTAAGGTTTTCAATGATAGGGGAGGAAATACCCCAACCCCCTTATATATGGAGGACTCAAGGTATGGCCTATGGAGTCTCGTAATAAGGATGGGCCTAGACAGGAAACTGTAACACAACATGAGGGCATACACAAAGGTCGAGTCAAGTGGCTCCTAGCCCATAAAGCCCGTACAAATCTAATCTAATGAAACTGGTGGTGGTATGTACCAGTTAACATGGGAAGGCAGAGAGTAGAACACATTTAAAATCGTTTTTTAACAGATTTTATTTTCAATTAGTCTTGTTAGAAACAATAATAGTTTAAAAAAACTAAAAAACACGCTTTTATAGAAGACCAGACTAAAAAAATTGAAAATAAGAAAAAAAACAAGTTTTATTTAAAAAAAATCTGAGACATTTTTTACTTTACTGCCCTAGGTGTGTAATGTACTATATAATTATTTATACCATGCACCCCACGCTTTTTTTTAAATAAAATAATGTTATTTCTTATTTTTAATTATTTTAGTTTGGTTTTTTATAAAAGCGTGTTTTTTAGTTCCTTTAAACTATTATTTATTTCCTACTTTTTAGTGTGGTTTATTTATAAAAGCGTGTTTTTTTTAGTTTTTTTTAAACTATTATTTTTATTATTTTATGCAAATAAAAAAATGGAATAATCTTATCAAATTAGGTAATCAAAATATCTGACCCCAAAAACCCCCACATACCAATTTTGAATAGAATCAGACCATAATCACAAAACTCGGCAGCCATTTTGAAGCCGCCATCTTGAATTTTTACAAAAGAATCATAATATTTGACCCCAAAAACCCCCACAAACCAATTTTGAATAGAAACAGACCATAATCACAAAACTCGGCCGCCATTTTGAAGCAGCCATCTTGAATTTTTCAATTTTTACAAAAGAATCAGAATCTCCAACTACGAAAACCCTCAGATACCAATTTTGAAGCGAATCAGACCATAATCACAAAACTCGTCCACCATTTTGGAGCCGCCATCTTGAATTTTTCAATTTTGACAAAAGAATCATAATATTCGACCCCAAAAACCCCCACATACCAATTTTGAATAGAATCAGACCATAATCACAAAACTCGTCCACCATTTTGGAGCCGCCATCTTGAATTTTTCAATTTTGACAAAAGAATCAGAATATCCGACCCGAAAACCCTCGGATACCAATTTTGAAGCGAATCGGACCATAATCACAAAACTCGTACGCCATATTGGAGACGCAATTTTGTTTTTTTTTCACACAAAAATTTCATAATGCATTGTCACCGTATTATGTACACCTACCAAATTTAAAATCATTCGGACGTCTGGAAGTGGGTGAAAATCAGGTCCAAAGGAGTCGGTTACAAACAAACATACAAGTGAAGCTAATATAAATCTTGTAAAAAAGAATACAATTCAATTAAAAAAAAATTAAATTGTTTCTTGGATGAAATAGTGTCAAAGTATTCAAGAGTAATTAAAAAAAAAAACTGTTGTATTGTTAACTAATGGTTAACAGATTGTGGTAACTGTGAACAACTGCTTGATTCCTATGAACATACCAGGAACATAATAGAACCAATTTAATCTGAAAGTTATGTTTCTTCATTATTTTGCAACTTTTAAATCATGTTGAAAAAAAAAACTTCAATTAATCCTCTATATTATACATGTACACTAACCTCCTCCCTGTTGTCCCCCCCACACTCCGCTACTCTGGTTATCCCAAGGCCCCTGCGGTTGGCTCCACGGACCGCCACCGCCGCCTCCTCCGCCACTTCCGTATCCAACAGAAGCTTGCGGAGCATTCCAATCTCCTTGTCCGCCTCTGCTGTTCCAGCTGCCGCCGCCACCGCCGCCGCCTTGGTTGAAGTTACTTCTGCCGCCGCCGCCACCGCGTCCGCCGCCACCTCGCGGACCTCCGGGACCCCCGCCGCCTCCTGATCGGTCCATTTCCGCCTTGCTCAAGGCCTTCTTGACATCGACGTGCTTGCCCTTGATGTTGTGGCTGCGTTGCACTGAAAACGGGTAATATAATGACTCGGTTCGCAAACTAATAATGTTACCAGAATTGGACATTATACTCACAAACGATCTTGTCGACTGAATCATAATCTTCGAATTCGATGAAAGCGAAGCCCCTCTTCTTTCCAGTCTCCTTGTCAGTAACAATCGTGCAAGATAGAATGTTTCCAAATTTCTCGAAGTGGTCTTTCAAATCGTCTTCCTCGACATCCTCCTTCATTCCCCCGACGAATAGTTTTTTAACCGTTGCGCCCGACTCAGGTCGGCCAATTTCTTGTCTCGGAACGGCTCGTTTAGGTTCCACCACTCTTCCGTCGACTCTGTGGGGTCGCGCGTTTTGTGCATCGTCCACCATGTGAGCTTTGGAGTAAGTTATGAATCCAAAGCCCCTGGAACGCTTTGTCGTTGGGTCTTTCATCACTACGACGTCGACGATATCGCCCCATTGTTCAAAGTGTTTTTTCAGGGAGTCGTCGGTGGTGCGGAAATCCAAACCACCGATGAAAAGTTTTCGAAATTGCTCAGGCTCGAGCCTATCACCCTAGAAATAAATTTGGAATGAAAGCCTGTATTGCATTACCAAATTGTTTATTTACAACTGGCTTTACAATAATTATTTAACAATTCAACAAATTCGAAAGGCAATATTTCAATGTACTTATAAACCAGCCGATTATTATTTTTCTATGAGCGGCGTTATTGATGAAATCATCAAATTACAACAAATTCAAGGTTAATCTTTGTCAAGAAAAATACCCCGAATTATATGTCGAAATACCGCTAATATGTCCTCAAACAGCACAAAGCCCCAAGGAATCAACATGTCAATTATTCCTTATGAATTTATTAACCAAAATGTGTATTCACAGATATTTAATCGGAAATCTTTGAGCACTCTTTGTATTATAATTGGATTTTATATGATATTTGAAACTATAGTCAAGGTGTCATTTGACTCGTAATTGCATCTAGAAACTTTTTGAAAAAATTTGAAGGCTTGCTCCAAAAACTACAAAAGTTATAAACAATTTAATAAAAAAAAGGTTTTGTTTTTTAGCAAATATCTCAAAAACTATTGCAAATATCTGAAATTGAAAAAAAAAATCCTTAAAGAGCAGGAAATTTCCTAAAAGTCCCATTTTCCGGAATTCTACCACCAATATTTATAATTTTAATTCATAGGTAAAAATAGGGCTAAAAATAGGTGATGTGGCTCTGCGCGCTGCCCATGGGTCTTAAACAAATTATTTTTTTACCCATTGAATATGAATATTAAGGAACAAAAAAATGCATGTACCATTTGGATACATGAATAAACAATAACACCGGCCGACATGATTTTCCTTGTTTAAAATATTATTAATTTTTTCTACCAATTTTGTGGTGTTGACGTCTCATGACCTCATTTTTTCGTATCACGTCATGTTTTTAATAAAATTAATATATTGGCAATTTTATTTGTTTTAATAAAAATAAGATAAATTATCAAGTTTTGGCACTTTTTTTTAAATTTTTTGAAAATTATTGTTGCAACAGCGACACACCCAGTTATTAAGGTGTTACATGAGAATAAGCAGTTACAGTAACTTTGTTTATAAAATTTATACTGAAATATTAGTGCTTATTTAAAAAAAGTGTTAGTGTTTCACTTTTGATATTTATTGAATCTTATCAATGATTTGTGGCTGAACAACATTACCAAAACAAAATGTCAAAATAGTGTGGATACATTTTGGTACATTTGTAGAAATTTTATGATTTCAAAGCAAACACAAAAAGTTTCTGATTTTGTGCAAAATGCATATAATGCTTACTCAAATCGTATGATGAAACAATTTGTTGAAGCATTGAACAAAGACAATGATGGTTTTAAATACCTGGGTCCGAAATTCCCAAGATTATCTAATGCAAAAATAAAAGAAGGCGTATTCGATGGACCACAAATCAGATCTTTGATGAAAGACGGGGAATTTGATGCAACAATGAATACTACTGAATTAGAAGCTTGGCTGGCTTTTAAAAACGTTAACGATTTCTTAGGGAATCAAAAACACCCTGACTATAAAAATATCGTGGCAACTTTATTGTATAAATATAAAAAATAGGGATGCAATATGAGTATAAAACTCCACTTTCTATATTTACATCTGGATTTTTTTCCTGAAAATCTTGGTGATTTTCGTGAAGAACATGGAGAACGGTTTCATCAAGACACCAAATCTATGGAAACAAGGTACAAAGGGCGATGGAATGTGAATATGATGGCTGATTACTGCTGGTCACTGAAACGTGATATTCCTGATGATATTCACAAAAAATCAAACCACCCAGACGTAATTTTACAGAAAAGCGCAAAAGAAATCACTCCAAATAGTCCTATGATTGTACTTGATATTTTCTTCATAAATGTTTAAATATAGGTATTTGTAAATGTTGTAAATGTAATTGATTTTTCTTAAAATTATAAAATAAACGTTTTTTTCCTTTTATAGAAAAACCTGATGTGACAGAGCAAATATGGAGGTATTTCTGTGTTCAGAACACTCAAAATTAACGATATATAACTCTCAAATAAAAACAACGTTCCAAAAATTTCAATTTTTCTATTAGTTGTGCTTTTGTTAATTAGTTATTGTAAATTAACATAAAAACCCTGATAATTTTCAAACTAAAAAAACCTGAGTTTTTTTCCACTTCCTGGATCTATTCTTTAAAGGTTTTAAAAAAGATCCCCGTTGGAAAAAAAATATTTTCCACTTTTTTATTTTGAAGGCATTAAAAAATAAAAAGTTCAAATAAAGTTATAAATTAATATTTTTTTATATCTTGATTATTTTATTTTCTTATTGTTAAAAACTACATGATTTCTTTCATTTTTTACTTCCATTGTTCTATCAATTTATTCACATACAATTTGATACATTAGATGATAGTATATAATTTATACAGTAAACTTAATTTTTTTACAAATACATAATGCACCTAGACCTAGTATGTGCTCAAATCAGAGATATTCATTAGGTATACTCAATTCTTATTTTACAATATGTTTTAGTCAAAATGCCAACACATAAAGTAGGTGTGAATTACTCTAGAACTATATAGAATCAGATATTATCAATAACAACCTCAAAGTCCAGGCACAAAGAGTCACACGACCCTTCCCCCTCCACAAATGTAACTATAACAATTTCAAATATATATGATGAACAATTTTCATATAAATGACATCTGCGAAACTTAGAGAACTTTTTTTATAATTTTTATTTCTAGCGGTAGTGTTAAACATTTTTGGGGCTAAATTGGATAAAAATCTTTGATTAGCATCTTTGTTATAAAAAGGAACCTGAATATGCAAGTTTGTAACCAGTCTAGTTTTGTGACAGCGGGAAATAGGGTTTTTTAATTTTTTATCCTTATACCTACATGAAGAGGCATATATAGAAAATATAACATTCTAACATTAAGAATATAAGCATTATACAAATCAGTTTATTGAAAATAATGTTTAAAATGTAATTTTGTATAACTTTTAACGATAATAATGCGTTCATTCTATGAATGAAACAGAACTTGTGTCAGCATCTCTTATATTGAAATGAAGACTTCTCATTTGATAGCTGTTCTTGATTTAGTTATTCTTGAATAATATGTATGTATACCGAGTGCTGTCATTATTTTTTCGGCATGTTCACATTGTAAAAAAATATTATGAATAACGCTTGGCATACTCTCTAATTATCTTACACTCTCAGAGATCGGCAATAGAACTGAACTTGTTACGTGCGGTTTCCGCAGTGTTCAAACAAGAACATTTCTTTAGGATTTTTTTTTTTGGAAAAACTGCATGGAAAAAAAAACAACAACTTTTCTCATCGTTCTGGACATTGTGTTATTTTTCCAGAAATTAGTGATTTCGCCTATTATGAATCGAATTACACCTTGATCATAATTTTCAATGAAGCTGAACTCAAATTCGAAAAAAAGGCACATGTTGCACAGACTACTAGTCTCATGTGAAAGATGGGAATTTTTTCTACATTTCATGTGTTTCGGATTTTTTTTCAAGCAGCTTTTAGTAGCGAGGAACATCGACTGACTAGTCCGGTTATATCAAAACTGGGGCCATTTTTCGTTGCCACACAGACTACAAGTGGAAAAATGATTTATTGCAAAATGTATAGGGAACATTTTTGTAGAAAAAATTACTAGTTACAACTTTTATGCAAGACACTTTTTCATATTTCCAATACTTCTGGAGTTTTAGATTAAAATATGAAAATTCGCAGAATTTTTTATTTTATTTTTAGTCCATGGCATGGTAAATAATTGCTTAATGGATACTTCATACATTTAACTACCTGAATCTGGAATTTCAGCTGCTTTGTAATTTTTATTAGATTTTGGTGAAATTTTGTTTTTATTGTATTATTGTCCTTGGAATTTTTCAGAACAATTACACACATGCTATAAGGGGATGGGTTAAGTAAAGGAGCTATGGTCTTCATCCAAAAAATATATAGGTAAGCTAGAAGAGTAAATCTGTAAGGATTTTAATAGTTGAAAAATTCTTAAAAAGGTGTTTAATTAATACTAGTGGGAGTTCGATCCCCCCCAAATGTATTAACTACCGCGATTTTCATTCATATGAGAGTTTGGCTGACCATAATACTTACTTAACAGTAATTATTGTGAGGAAACTCAACTATGGTGTGTCGGCGAAAGCCACACGGAGCTCCAATTTAGTTACCGTTAAGAAAATGAACGCATTCTAATGAATCGCAAATTATAGTACCAAACAAACAACCGGGAACCCAGGAGTAACTTAAATTCGTTTTTTGAGATCAATTATACGCATTTATGCATGAAAAAAATGAGAATGCTTGAAAAAGCTCCCGAATAAAACTGACGCGTCATCGATTCCATTGGAGCGTCCATTTTTAAATTTGATAAATTTCTATTTCTCAATTCACTCACCTTATCGTCCTGGTCTCTCCTCATATCTGATTTCTAAAAAGCTTCGTGACAAAATTCAATACTGTATAAAATAAACAAAATACCTATTTTCTGATTAACTAAGTGAAACACAAACCGGCTGACGCTGACCTAAGCGTTCATGAGACGATTGAGATTGAAAATGAAAGACCACAAACCACGACAGAAAGAACAAAGAACAGAGAACAGACACAAACCATAGAAT
This sequence comes from Gonioctena quinquepunctata, assembly GCA_018342105.1. Classification (NCBI taxonomy): domain Eukaryota; kingdom Metazoa; phylum Arthropoda; class Insecta; order Coleoptera; family Chrysomelidae; genus Gonioctena; species Gonioctena quinquepunctata. The sequence goes on along the minus strand of JAFIRS010000234.1, from coordinate 455,915 downwards.
CAGAGTCACAGACACGATAACCGAGTGACGGAACAGATAACAAAAATAACACGGAACATTCGGAACAACGACTAAAGTTATTATTTTGCAATCGAGAATTGGTTCAGTTTTTATAGCTAAGAAAATTGACCTTAGTTCATGTGACTCGCTTAAGCAATAATTTCCAGATGTCAAAAGTTTATTCATTTATTTTACGAAACATTATTTTGGTAAACACCTACAATAATACATAAATTCATGCTGAGAATAGGAACTTTGTTATATTGTGAAATCTACTAGCAAATTTTCCGCTTGGGGGAAATTCGCATCTACTTGTTATTTATCTCGTGGAGCAGCCCTTACATTATATGGTTCGTTCGCTTGTGATTCCTAGCAGCTGTTTGGATAGAGTTTAACTTTACTAATATTCGTTCTTGAAACAACCACTGTGTTGCTAGAGTTTTAGAGAACACGCATGTGTCTCTTTTCTCAAATATTTTTATTTGCACATCAATATTACCACCTAGAAAGCTCAGCAACAAACTCAGAAATTGTTTTTTTTTAATGTTTTTTTATAATTCGAAATTGAAAATCCGAAGTTTCCTAGTGCCTCTGATGGACGTATGCATCGTTACTTCACACAGCTCAATCTTTTACCACTAGTCGAACTGTCAACTATAATTTCATCTGTCTTCGTTTATATGTTGTACTATTATTTCTATTATCATCCTATTTTTGATTTGTTACTGGAAAATCGCATTGAAAGTGAGGTTGAATTTATGTTTGAGTTGTAAGAAATGGTATTGTCTATCATTATTCTTGAAACAACCTACTATGACGGGTTAATGATACACGATTCTAATTGGCTAGAGCTCATTAGTACCCCCTATTCAGATTCGAAACATTTGTTAACCTCAAATTTTGTCAAATAAAAGAGTATTTTGTTTTAATAATTTTTATATAAAATAAAAGAAACACCGAATTGTGAATGCGGCCAGTACGAAGACCTACAGCACATATTTTTTGAATTCCCAAACAATGTTATCCCAAACTATAATCTATACTTTGAACTCCAGGAGCAAGGTGTCCCCTCCCCAATGAACATCAACATAATCCTAGCCCACCTAAACCAAAATGTCATCAAAATATTACTGCAATTCCTCAATTTTAACAAAATTATACTATAAATTATACCCAATTCCCTGTCTATACCTGGGTGCTTATAACCGAGGTAATATTTCTGGGTGTGTAATGCTTCGCCGTTGCTCCAGAGCGAGAAAAGTCTTTACATATGTTGTGTTCTATGTCTTTAATAACTCCTCCTCACCCCTATATATCTATATATATATATATATATATATATATATATATATATATATATATATATATAATCATTCATACATAAATAACATATGAAATGCAGGAATCTGTAAAGTAGTATCGCTTAAAGCGAGACAACACTACCTTCCACAGGAAGATCGGCCTGACCAACTTCCCAAAGGGAAAAGGCCAAATATCAGGAAGAAGAAGAAGAATAATAATTATTTTTATGTTAGCAAGCAAATTAACATGGACCAAAAAAATAATGATGAAAAAAAGGAAAATCTTATTTATCTGGATTTCAATGGCAAACTACCTTTGGATGTTTTGAAAAAAGATGTTTTTATACGAATAGCCAATCTTCACAAAAAAGATCCTTTTGTCCAAGTGAATGACAGTGTTTATAAAGGTGATGTATTTTTAGGGTTTCAAAACACCCCTTGCAGTGAAGTTTCTTGTTCAATGCCGTGTTCCAATTTCAGGCACCTTGGACCATGCCATGGGCACCAATTTATATTTTGATACTGTTCTGAATTCATCTCGACAGATTGATAATTTTGACAAAAAAGGATCAATTAAATTTGATTTTATTTCACGCAACACAAAGATAATCAACCTGAAACAGGTGAAAGTTCCCCCCAAGAAAGTAAAGCTACCGAAGGAAATTAAAAACATTGAATTCAACTTGGACGTGGACTATAACACGTTATTGAAAAAATTTGCAGATCGTACACTGGGAATTGAAGATATCATTGTAAGTGAGCAAAAAAATTCAGCAAATGACGAATCTGAAAAAGTTGAAGAGGACAATGCCAATGTTGAATCTTCAAAAAAAAAATTCATGAAGTCAATGCTGAAGTTAAATCTTCTCATATGGAAATAGAACATGAAATATCAACAAATGAACATGTTTTAGATGCTTTGGTGCCTTCAACGATTTTGGAAGAAAAATATAACAAACTCCAAGCTTTGGCACGAAAACCAATGCGAATAGAGACTTTTCCAGAAATTATGGAAGAATGTGATCAAAAATATAAAAAATCTCATGAATTTGATAGCCTCAAACGTCAGGTAATATTATTTGTACTGCCAAAAGAGTTTTCAAAGTGATTCCAACGACAATCAATAAATTATTATTGATATTTTTAAATGAAAGCAATTCCTCCTTTCCAGTTATTTTTTTTAATGTTCTTCAAGATGATAATTTCCCTTGTTTCGCCTTCTTATCAATAAAACAATATACTCTTTGATACAACTGTCAAAATAGCACTTTTGCATCTTTATTTTGATGCGTAAACGTTTTCTCTTTTTCACCGTGAAAAAAGTTTTTTTTTTTCATCGCGAAAAAAAAGATGTTTTTTACTGCAAAAATGATTTACAAAAAAAACATTACTTTTTGAAGAATTTATTTTCAACAAAGTTAATTAACTTTATTATAAAACAATTTATTTATTAGAATAATAATAGGTAAATTAAACATTTACTTCCAAATAAATTCCTGAAGATGTTTCGCCTTGCTGCTGCTCAGAAACGTTAGATATTTCTCGAAAAGTTGATTCCACAATTAATAATAATCTGTTCATATATGTGACTTTGGTAGTTTATTGTAACAAGTAATATTGTATCAGCGACAGTTCTTACTAAATTTAACATTAAATTGACATATGTTTCGCAATATACCTCTTCCATACACAATTTTCAGTATTTCAATTTGTTTGGAAGCAGAAGGACAATTCCAAAATATCACTAGAAATATCAATTTTGTTATTCAAACTGTCTTCTAAATATGCGTCTGCTACAGTAATAGATTTCCAGCCAGTGCGACATTTTATGGAGGTAATGTCACCCCCTGCATTTGCCACGAGAGTAACGGAGCTTTACCTAAAACAGTGACCTATGTAGCTCATATACAGGTCTTTTTCCAGCCATTTTACGTCATGCTCGGAATTTCTCCTATTTTATTTATCCCCACATGTTGGTTAACATATTTCGTCGGCCTAATTTGTTAACCTGCTAAGTCCATTTCTGTATAGTTTACAGGAGGAAGAAAAATCTGAATAATATCATTTCATTTTTAACAATCAAGATTCTGAGAATCCCGTTGGTTCCTATAACTTTCCTTGACATTTTGTAAGTGTTAATAGTTATGTCTATTGCAGAGCTCAAAAAATTAAGGAAAATAAGTACTTAGCAGCTTTTCCTGGTGAAGTTCCAATTTGGTTGAGGACATAGCAGTTTTTAGACTTGAATGAGTATGGAATGTAAATTAGTTAAGTTTATAATAAAATTAATTCAATTAGTATAACCAAATTTATATTTATTATCAACAATTAAACAATCAGTCTTCTTCAACAAGGAACAGTATTATATCTAAAATAGACTATTTCATAAACAATATGTAATCCAACATCAAGTGTAGTATTCATCAGTAGTTCAACGTTAAAATTTAGTGTTAAAAAACAATGTTCTAAATACTCTAAATTAACAATTCAAAATCACAAAAATTAGTAAAACAAATCTGAAACTTTGGTGAAATATAGAGTTTTAATGAAAAAGATTCAGATGATTGTTTTGGACATCTCAATGCTCCTGTAGAGTCCATCTTCCTGAATCTAAAGTGTTCAAAAACATATTTCGACATACTTTGACCCTTCCATCATTCACTTGTAGATGATAAACAAAGGTTTCAGCCCTCTTTATTGTCTCTTGGCGTTGCATCTGGGGTATTAGAAATAGTTTGAAGTGGATTTAGGCTTTGTCCATGAGATATTGTCCCAAATATTTGAGTGGTATGCATATCTGAACTATTTATGTTGTCTGATGTGAAAATATTGTTGCTTGTGATTCTATTTCAATTTGTGATGGTACTTCAATAGAAATCTCATTTGTAATGGAAGTGTTGTCAACATTATAAACTGAGCTTGTAGAGCTGGAGTACGGAACACAAGAACGAATTGTATCCATGTATTTGATAAATCAGCCAGGGATATATTGTTGATATCGTCATTTATCTCGTAATAAATTTTGTTTGCATTGTCATTTGAAGTTTCTGATGTAAACTCCCTTGATTTTGGATACTGTAACATCGATAGTACATTTTGTAATCCATCCAATAATTTATAAGCCTCAGTAGCCAAATCTACCATTTTTCCCCCGGAACATATTGAAAACAAGTGATTTTTTTATATAATGATATGACAAAACAAATGATATTTAATGAACAGACAGACCTAAAACATATTTGAACTTCAACTATCTATTTATATATCATAGTTGTATAAGTAATTTAATGCGTGAAATCTTTAAACTAATTATTGTAATAATTTGATAATTAAATCAATAAAAAATATTAAATTGATAAATTGCTAATCCGTTTTCAAATAGGATATTAGAGTATGTAAACCTGTCCCTAATGTTTAGGTTATAAGTTGAATGTGTTTAAAAACACTTGATTAGGACACTAAATGAAAAAACTTACAGATAAAACAAAATAAACATACCTTGGTTACAATTTGTTGTTCACTCAGCCAAATATAACTGGAATATTTAACTAAAACATCTGAGCATCGCACTAGGTACGTGGGTTGCGGAACATTGTCAGTGCAAAACTAAGGTCCCATTAGGATTTAGCAGTTTTTCTTTGTGTAGATTTGCTATTGGTCAGAAAGCAGGTTTTCGGGCATGGCATTTCTAACTATTGTAGATAGAGATATCGTCGTTATTACTTTACCATAAGGTAGGTAATCGTCTGAACTTTTTGACCGGTATAAAAAGTAAAATTGCCTAAAAAATGGACTTAGCAGGTTAACGAATTAGGCCGACGATTTTCCTCTTGAATATTTTAAAAATAATCTATTACTTTTTGTATGGTTCGGCCATAGTGTTCTATATTTGCTGTATATCTCCATATAATAAAAAATTGAAACAGTAAATGATCATGCGGAACAGGTCTTTGTTTCCGGTATTTTAACAATAAATATAGACCCAGCATCTGGAGGAAATTCACTTCTTGACATAAAATAAAGAATTAGTTATTTTTTATCCTTGTCAAGATGTATAGGAAGTATTTATTTATGACATATTTTAGACAATATTAATTTAATTTTACAGTTGTACAAAAAATCTTGTTTGTATTTCGTTTATAAAATTCGTGTTTTTATGGCAAATTCAAGATAATTTTTGCAGTCTTGGCCTTAACACTCATATGCCATTAAAAAAAACACTAATTTTATGCACTTGATACAAAAATAACTATTTTCAGAAGTTTACTTTTTTTTCCTTCAAACTGACAAGTGTAAAAAACTCAACAACATACTTTTCATGTAACTTGGAAAAGAAAGTGATTACACAGGATGTGAAATAAACTCTAATATCACTCATAAACGTTAGTGGGAACATTTTACGAAATCCAATTAATTATACAGGATTATGTGTATTCAAATGGATATGTATAAATTATTTGTTGTCAGTATCTACCATTCCCCTCAAGGTGATATAGATATTTTCTTAAAACTACTATATGAGTTAATAAATGAAATCTACATAACAAATTGCTACTATATCGTATGTGGTGATATAAACATCAATTTATTAATGGATAATAACACACCCCGACAAATTTTAAATATTTTTCATGAATTCAATATGGCTAATCTAGTGACAGAGCCCACTCGTACCACAACTACTTCATGTACTCTTATTGATATCATATTTACAAATTTGACAGCAAAACATACAATTGTACAAGATACTCACCTATCTGATCACACATTTCAGATTAGTTCTCTGCAGTTAGATATAGAAAAAGAAAAAAATGAAACTGGAAAAATTATTATCCAAAGAGATTTCTCTGAAAGTAATGACCTTACGTTCATCCATTTCCTAAAAAATGAATAGTGGGCGGAAATGTACAAGGCCCAACAATTCAATGATAAATTTGACGCTTTCTATAACACTTTCCTCTATCATTTCTTCAATGCATTCCCATATAAACAGAAAAAAATCAGAGCAAACAAGAAAAATTCTTGGTATACTCAAGAATTGAAGCTGATGCATAGTACCTTATGTGGATTGTTGAAAAATTATAAATCATCAGGAAATGAAATAATAAAAACTAGATATATGTTTAAAAAAAAATTATAATGAAAAAGTAAAGCAAACCAAAAAAACATAATGACAACAGATTAATTCATGCTAAAAACATTTCGAAAGAATCATGGAAAATCATTGGGGAAATGAGAGGAAAAAATCACAAAAACAATGAAATTCCAAATGAAATCATCCTACATAATGGACATACCATACATAGTACTGATGAAATTGTTAATGCTTTTAGTGACCATTTCATGAATATTGATTGTGCTAGCCCAAACTATGTAAATTTGAAGCTCACAGATTTCAAGGTAGAAACATTATTTCTATATCCCACGACACCTGAGGAAATAGTAACACTGATTCAGAAAACATCTTCCAAACCTGCAGCAGGTATTGATGAGGTCGGTGGTCGTATTTTACAAGCAGTTTCAGAGATTGTGAACAGACAGCTATCCTATCTTATAAACATATCATTCATTGAAGGAGAATACCCAAACAGTATAAAACTATCAAAGTCAATACCAGTATATAAGAATAAGGGACCTAGAAATGAAATTGCAAACTATAGAAATATATGTTTGCAGAGTCAGTTTTCAAAGTTATTTGAAACATGCATGAAAGGGCAGTAAATTTTTTAGAAACATTTAATCTCAATTCTTCTAACCAACATGGCTTCAGAAAGAAAAAGTCGACAACATCGGCGATTAGTGAGCTGTCCTCATTTATATATGATTCACTGAACAAAAAGACATCACCGATAACTATATTTTTTGACCTCAGTAGGGCTTTCGATACCAATGATCACACACTCTTACTTGAAAAACTTTACAGAATAGGAATACGAGGGAATGCCAACAGATGGATTGAATCATATTTAAATGAGAGAAAACAAATAGTAGTAATCAATCACCTTAAATCGGATGAAGCTCATGTGAGAGTTGGAGTGCCTCAGGAATCTATTCTAGGACCCTTACTCTTTATATTATTTATGAATGATATAGAGAAAACCTGTAAGACTCCCAATCTTGTAGTAGCATATGCAGATGACACAAATTTTTGTGTCAATGGAGAATCTCAAGACTCTGTCTCTAAAGCAAATTCGAGTGTATAGGAATTTCATCAGTATTGTCAGAGCAATATATAATCAATAACAGTAAAACTGTATTCATGTCTTTCGCTACGAAAAACTCATACCAAAATTATAATAATTTAGTGAGATTGAATGGACACTCAATAGAAGAAGTTAACCCTACTAAATTCTTGGGAATCACTCTTGATAAGAAACTGATATGGGAAAAACACATTGACAACATTGTATCTAAATTGAGCTCTATATGTTTTCTTATCAGACAATTAAAAAACACTGTCTCAATAAATGTTCTAAGGATTGCATATTTTGGTCTGGTCCAGTCTATACTTTCCTATGGCCTTATATTTTGGGGGCATCAGCCCATTTCGATAAAGCATTTACACTTCAGAAAAGGATTTTACGATGCATGAGAGGTGTACATCCTCGTGAGTCTTGTAAGAAATTATTTATTGAATTGGAAATCATGACATTGCCATCACTCTATATATATCTTCTTATCGTGAATATAACTAACAATAACATAATGAGAAAAAATGACTTTCATAATCATGACACGCAGCAGCAAACAGTTTCATCAGACATATTCCACTCACGATTGGTCAAGACTCTTATACTTACCAACAAATAAAATTCTACAACAAATTTGTAAATCTTGTCGGTAATGTAGAAAGTGAAAAGAATAAAAAAAAAAATTAAATGAATATCTTCTGAACAACCCATTTTACTCCACAGACGAATTTTAAAAAATGTGACTTCATATAGTTGTATTATAATGTATTTTTTATATATCCTTTATATCTTTTGTATGTATTGTATATTATATACTAATTTTAAATTTTAAAGTTGTGCCATTTTCTGATTTTGACTAGTCCGATAAGCTTTGTATGTAATGTATTTTATATTCTGTACAAGAGTTTCAGTGATGAATAATAAATTTGTATTGTATTGTATACATTTCTACAGTATTTTGAGAAAATTATACTTTTCTTTTTCAGATTATGAAGAAGAACGACTATTTTCGTGAAGAACCTTTGTTGGAAGAAATTGAGTCAATATCAAGTTCCAAGTACGTGGACATTGACCGTTGTGTTCTTTATGGTATTTTGAAAAAATCTTCCGAATATCCTCGTGAACTTACTGAAGAGGAAAAAGTCGCAGTTTTAACCCTCAGCAATTTCGATAATCTTTCTTTAGTTGCACGCCTCTACGTATTGAAAAATCAAGTGGATAATTTAGAAAGAGATTTGGAAAACAAAAGTAAAAGTGAACTCTTAATCGAAGACGAATTTGGAAGGAATCCTTTGGAAACCTTGGAAATTTATCGAAGGTTGAGAGATGCCTTGAAAAAGCACTTGGAGGATATTAGTAATGGTCTGAAAAATTCTGGATTGAGTTGAGACTGAATTAAGATTATGCATCTAACATGGCACATCTGCTAGCGATGATTAAGGGATATTGAAGTGTGATGATTAAACAATATTGCTGTCCAATCAGCAAAGAGTTATCCATAAGGCTTCTATAGATATTTCTATCAGTCATAGGTTAACCAAAGATAAGTCTACAGATAGAGCAGAATTTTATCAGTGCTTTTGAACAAAAATTGCTGCACAAGTCAGGTTGATCAAGTCGGTTTATAAATAAAATCATAATAAAATAATCCTATTACTTTTTTTATATTTCATTCCATTAGCTGATTGTTTTTATGATTACTATTAAGTTAAATTTCCTGATTGATTTTTATACCATTTTTATGTAATATATTTTTTAAATACTATATATAAATATGCTCTTGTGAATTTCCAGGTCATAATTTCATACGCTTTTTTTTCTAACTTCAAAATGAATGGAACCCCTTTACAAATTTTACCCCTTTATTTAATCCATTTAGGGATTTAATTTCAAAAAACACAATATGGCACTAGCATACGTTATCAAGTACTGTGTTTTGATTGGCCGAGAAAGAACTTTCAATCAGAAAAATGTCAAAACACAGAACAAGTGTTCTGTGGCTTAAACGCATGTGATTACATTGTGAATTGGGAGTACAGTGTTTTCAACGTTTTCAAATAATGAAATATTGAAAAGATCGGATACAAAAAAATTACTCGGTTGTACTTTCTCTTGATTACAAGGATTTACATCGAAAATATCACTATACAGCAGCAATTGGCAGCATTGCTCAGGATGTAAGAGGCTGTTCTATTTCTTAGGATATCCCACAGAATTATAATTCTGTATCACAAGAGGTATAATATGAAAGACAATGAACAATGACAGGAGACCTTGATCAGATATAGCCAATCAGAAATAATTCAGTTCAAACGCGTCATAGTGAGGATATGAGACTCGTGTGGAAGACGGCTATGACATACACGGTTTCGCCACAATATGTCTATTGGTGCCACCATTGCCTTGTAGGGACTGAGGTCTCCTTGTCAGATTATTGTTTATTCTCTTTGGTAAACTATTTGGTAGAGCTCATCCAGTATTGAAACGACCGTTTGGTAGGTAGAGAGGGGGAAAACACGAGTGGACACGATTTGCTGTGCTACGGCGAATCTTCACCAGTGTCTTGGCCTGCAGCGTTTGAAAGGTTAGGTTTGTTTAATTAATAAATAGGTAGTGTGGTTATTTATTCAACTTTGCAATAGTTTACTCGTTACCTTGCCAAAATGCCCAGTGGTAAGTACTATTCAGTAGCGGAAAAAGAAATAGGAGTGTTAGGAAAGTTATAGGAGTGTTAGTTCTCTACGTCTCGTGAATCGCCTATACCAAATAATTTGGTACGCCTATGGAATTTCTATTAATAGCCATAGTTAGACAATGGTTCGGGTATCTTCGATAAAAATTGGTTGTTAGGTGGGGGAAGGCCAAAGTGGTCGTTTCAATACTGGATGAGCTCTAACTCGAAGTAGTTTCCAGTACATTTGTCCCAGTGTTTTTACTTCTGGGACACATAGTTTTTAGAAAAAATGGAAACTGTTGTAAGTGAAAGGAGCACGATTCATTATTGTGAATTTCAGTAGCTCTACAGTATCTGCATCACGCCAGTCTCTTGCTGCTTCTTTTTCTGAACAGTCCTGTCAACAGCCGGAGATTTCAAACCTTTCCATATAATAAATCATCTGCCTGTTAGGAACAGCTACAATTCAAAAGTCTATTGACCTCGGGCCTTTATTTTTCATAATGTTTATCAATGACATTGTAGCTACTCTCTCCGTCGCTCACTTACTGTATGCCGATGATCTTAAGATATACCATGAAATTAACACCACAGAAGACTGTACTCTTCTCCAAAATAATCTGGATCGCCGCAATCTCTGGTGCATCGAGAATAGCTTATTCCTAAATGTTTCTAAATGCCAGGTTATGTCTTTCACCGCCAAGCGGAATCCAATTCTTCACAGTTATAAACTGGACAATGTCGTATTGAAAAGACCCGACACTTTCAAAGATCTAGGAGTAACATTCGACAAAAAACTCTCTTTCGCAAAACATATCGAACTAGTCACCAAAAAAAACTTATAGGTCATTAGGATTCATAATCAGAGTTTCAAAAGATTTTGGAAGGAATGAGAAAACTCTTCTTCAATTATATTTTACATTTGTTAGATCAAATTCAGAGTATGCATCAATTGTTTGGGCACCATATTATCAGGTATATATATCTAATTTAGAAAATATCCAACGAAAATTTTTGAAGTATCTATGTTTCAAACTTGATGGCAACTACCCAGACGTAGGTTATCCACATGAACAACTAATTTCCAGATTTTCAATCGATTCACTTGAATCTCGTCGAAATAGGTCACATGTTATATTCCTTTTCAACCTTATTCACAACAATTTGGACTGCAGCTGCATTTTGGATATATTGAAGTTTCATATTCCTAGACTCAAATCTCGGAGAAACATTACTTTCTACCTTCCACTTTGTCACACCAATGTTAAATTGAATGCACCTGTTTATAAGATGTGCAATACATATAATAAGATGAATGAAACCATTGACATTTTTTGTTGCAGTGTGGCCTCCATAAAAAAACTGGACTGTTCTGTTTTTGTCTAATGATTTATATTAACGTATATAGCTAATAGTTCATACTGTATATTCCTATTCTGTAATTGGATCTTGTATCTGTTGAATAGTGTAAAAAAAAAAAAAAAAAAAAAAAATTCTTAGTAAAAATAAAAGTTTCAAGCAATTCGCAGAATTTTCAACTACCATTTTACGATCTGAATTTTTTCTTGGGAGGTATGAATATATATTTTGGGAATTTGTATAGTTGACAGTATAGCTAAAACCAAAAATAATGCTCAGAGATATAACAGCCCACCCATGCTTATGGTGTATTGTTTTGTGATTGGCTGCTGATTGAGAACTTCTCATTGTGTGTTATTGAGTAACCATTCGGAAATTAATGGAAACAAGTATCAATATTCCAATAGATAAACATTAGTGAGGTTAGGTGGGAATTTTGAATAACGATCCATCTGTGGATCCGACCACTGAATTTCCCATGCATTTCTTATGGTTCTAAAAATTACGTGTGTTTTAAGAAGCTTTGGAAAATTTCTTAAGATCTGTTTCTGTTGAAATAGATCCAATGAACCTTTTTCTCAACAAGCTATAATCAAAATTATACATTAAAATTGCATATTTTCAAAATAGTTGATGAATATAAAATTGGTGGACAAATTCGATGGAAGTTTGTCTTAGCTTCATTTTGTTATTGATTGGCGGAGTCAAAGTTTGGCGGGAAATTCAATTTTATAAACATACATGAGATTTTAGGTCTCGCAGACATTCATTATGATGAAGTGTAGATCTCGAAGCCATTATTTATTGGTACTAACTAAACAGATCACAGTCATAAATAATACCATTACTTTAAACGGATATATAATGATTAATGATTGACGCACACCAGAAATCATCTTTGACATACTAATCTTGTGAACAACACTACTGGTTTCAATTTTAAATTAAGGATATGTAGAAGTAGATTTTGAGTGGAATGGACTTGAAAACACGCACTAATGATGAAGGCACCCAATATTTGATGTCTCTATACCAACATTCATTTCTACATACCGTAGTTCAACCTCCATAAGATTCCCATATTAAAAAATATTAATATGGATCTCCCGCCAAGAGAGTGATTTTAACCTCACTAATATGGTCTATATCTATGATTCTAATTTTGAGTGTTATGATGGCGATTCATAGTGTCATCTGGTGGTGATAACGCCTTTAAATAATTTGTGTTTATAAAAGAAGGAGAACGTAGGTTACGTTTTTCTCTTCCCGCCAGTTCTATTTGTGCGTTCAATTTGTTTTGAATATTGTTTTTTTCTTTTGTGTTTGTGAACCCGTTAATTATGTCTCAAAGGGTAAGAATAGTTATTCTTTTGCATTCCTCTTGAAATAGATATTTATTTCTTTCAAGTCGGTGGAAGAATCGCCTGTGCCTACTCCCCGATCAAATGTATCCTCACCAGGACCTGATATGGAGCCCTTCGAAGATGAAGGTGCTCTTCTTGGAGATATGGATGCAGACATGGAGGAGGAAGACGGCGAAGAACTGTTCGGTGACAACATGGAGAAGTAATTCAATCATATGTCTTCAAAATTACTCAGATTTCCAAAATTTCAAAAGATATTTGTCAACCTTCAGTAAAATTCGTTCAGTCCAAGATTCGATTTTTTTCAACTACAAACGATGGTAACCCCATATTTTTCCACTCCAAACATTGTTACTACTTATAGTCAATTCAATGTTTGAAGACAAGTAGCATCGAAACAAATGCATGCCGTTAATGCCGATTGAAATCAATGAACTAAATTAGCAGTGATTTCGTAATGAAAAATTTTCCCTGTAAATGTGACCTGTACCACACACAATTATTATAATTGTCTGTAATAATCTGCTGTTATTGGTACCCATTAAAATTCTATTCATTCCAGCGACTATCGACCTATGCCTCATCTAGATCGTTATGATGATCGTATACTGGATGAGGATGACTATGATCAAATGTCAGTTGGAGAAAGGCTAGCGGCAGAAGATGATCTTCGAGAAAGAGATAGAGAAATGGGTATATTCCGGAGAGATGACAGAGAACTCTTCTATGATCGAAGCGACGATGAGGAAGATCCGAGGCAGAGAAGACGTAAGGAAGCCGAAAAGGCAGCAACAGGGGAGGTGGATGATTCCGAAATGATTGAGTCTATCGAGAACTTGGAAGATACCAAGGGATATTCCATAAAAGAATGGGTTATCATGATGGGGCCCAGGACTGAAATAGCTAATAGGTTCAAAAACTTCTTGAGAACGTTTGTTAACAATAGAGGACAGTATGTGTACAAGGAAAAAATCAGGAGAATGTGTGAAAATAACCAGGTAAAACTACATATTGTTTCATCTATGAATGTTTTAGTAGTAGTAGTACTTTATTGAACTAGTTAAATCTAATTTAGAAACATTCACGTAATCACCAAAGCATTCAAGTTTTTTGAGAACAATAACAATTATAAATAATTCTTGAATTAAAAAAAATATAATTGGTAACATTGAGTTTTTTTGCTTAATTCTCCAGATTTAATGATCATTTCATTTGATATTATTTCATTTTGCAGTCCAGTTTCAGTGTGGAGTTCCCAAACCTTGCCAACAAAGAACACGTGCTTGCATATTTTCTTCCAGAGGCCCCCTTTCCGATGTTGGAGATTTTCGATGAAGTTGCTAAAGATATTGTGCTCTCCATGTATCCCAGTTATGATAGAGTAACAAATGAAATTCATTGAGAATATCTGATCTTCCCCTTATCGAAGAGCTTCGCACTTTCAGGTGAATATTTTCTGGGATTTGTCGAATAACAGAATTATCTTCAATGTATTCTAGGACACAAAAAAATCATTGTATATTGAATTGTGTAAGAATTTGTCAATGATATTTCAGAAAACTTCACGTAAACCAGCTAGTCAGAACTTTGGGGGTAGTAACTGCAACTACAGGTGTTCTCCCACAACTGTCCATTGTTAAATTTGATTGTAACAAGTGTGGTTTTATTTTGGGGCCTTTCACCCAGTCACAAGATTCAGAAGTTCAGCCGGGTGTTTGCCCTGAATGTCAAAGTCGAGGGCCGTTCATGGTGAGTATAGTTTCGTTGATGGTGTTAGGTTATCGTCTGAGTGGGGCGATAACCGCCCCTTACACCATCACCTTTCCGGATCTGCTATTCGAATCTTCACTATTTTTAGATAAATATGGAACAAACCGTTTACCGCAACTACCAGAAGATAACCCTGCAAGAGTCGCCAGGGCGTATACCCGCCGGTAGGGTGCCCCGCTCGAAAGACTGCGTTCTTTTAGCCGATTTATGCGACCGTTGCAAACCAGGAGATGAAGTCGATATCACGGGCATTTACACCAACACGTACGACGGTTCTCTCAACACCGATTACGGGTTCCCGGTGTTTTCCACCGTCATTTTCGCCAATCACTTGATCGTGAAGGACTGTAAACAGATCGTACAATCGCTCACGGATGATGACATCAACTCGATAATTAAAATGAGCAAGGATCACAGAATAGCGGATAGGATTATAACGTCTATTGCGCCGTCCATTTATGGACATGAGTACATCAAGAGGGCGCTGGCTCTGACTTTGTTTGGCGGTGAATCAAAAAACCCAGGTATGAAAAGTAGTGGGGGACACAAAGTAAAACAATAAAATGACTGTTTTTTTTTCAGGGGCGAAACACAAAGTTAGGGGCGACATAAACGTGCTCATTTGCGGCGATCCCGGTACGGCGAAATCTCAGTTTCTTAAGTTTGTGGAGAAAATCGCGCCCCGAGCCGTGTTCACAACAGGACAGGGAGCGAGCGCCGTTGGTTTGACGGCGTACGTGAGGAGGAATCCGACCAGCAGGGAGTGGACTCTGGAAGCTGGAGCTTTAGTGTTGGCCGATCAAGGGGTCTGTTTGATAGATGAGTTCGATAAGGTAAGCATGCCTACGTTCATCGTTTATGGAGAAAATTCTGCATGCCAAATGCAGTTATGTATAAAAATAAATTCTGGAAGTTTGACTGGGAACTAAGAGTTCGTTAATGTAGTATTTTATTTACATGATTGTGAAACACAAAGTACTTTATTTTGCAAGGTCAAATTCCAAGTTTACAGTCGGAATCTTCAATTTAGTGCTGGAATCCCCAATTTAAAGTCGAAATTTTCGAGTTTGATTACTGAACTATATTTTGCGGACCTGAAACGCAAAAATTACGTCTGAAAATCACAGATCAAAGTCAGAATCTCCGATTTAACACGTTAAGCCCCGCATGACATTTAACTGATGCCTCACTTCAATGCACCCTTGGGACCGCGAGGTATCAGGGTAATGACACATTTAGTTTGAGACCGGGAAACCCCCAGTCCCAAGTGTACATCGCTGTTTGCAGGTTGTGAATATTTCAGTATACAAAAAAGTTACATCAATTTTTGTATTTAATTGGATTATTTTAGCAAATAATCATTTTTGTTGCATTGTGAGTTTTAAAAAACAAGAAACACTACATTAGAGATACGTAGCCCAACTGGTCGTATTTTTTTGTCCAAACCATGTAGCATCCATGCAATGCCTCGTTTTTTTTTTCAAAAATTAGCTGTTCAAAATGTTTTTTTTGTACGACTTCAATGGTATTTATATTTTTATTGACAAAATTAGGGCTCTTGGAAAAAAACTCTATCCTCTATTTAAATGTCGAAACACTCGATTTAATGTCGAAATCCCCGATCTAATGTCGATCCCCTTTAATTCCATATCCCCGATTTAATGTCGATATCCCCGATTTAATGTCGCTATCCCCGATTTAATGTCGATATCCCCGATTTAATGTAGATATCCCCGATTTAATATCGATATCCCCGATTTAATGTCTGTATCCCCGATTTAATGTCGGAATCCCCGATTTAATGTCGAAATTCCCGATTTAATGTAGAGATTTCCGTATTTTTTTTTAGGCAAGACAAATAGACATCCATGATCTGAGAATCCCCGATATAATGTCGAAATCCCCGATTTGATATCAAAATCCCCGATTTGATATCAAAATCCCCGATTTGATATCAAAACCCCGATCCCCATAATGTCAAAACCCCCGATTTAATTTCAAAATCCCCGAATTAATTTCAAAACCCTCGACTTGATTTTAAAACCCCCGATTTTATTTCATAATCCCCGATTTAATTTCAAAACCCTCGACTTGATTTTAAAACCCCCGATTTTATTTCATAATCCCCGATTAATTTCAAAACCCTCGACTTATTAAAACCCCCGATTTATTAAATCCCCCATTTAATGTCGATATCCCCGATTTAATGTCGATATCCCCGATTTAATGTCGATATCCCCGATTTAATGTCGATATCCCCCATTTAATGTCAGTATCCCCGATTTAATGTCGGAATCCTCGATTTAATGTCGAAATTCCCGATTTAATGTAAAGATTTCCGTATTTTTTTAGGCAAGACAAATAGACATCCATGATCTGAGAACCCCGATATAAATGTCGAAATCCCCGATTTTTTAAAACCCCGATTTTTTACCCATTAAAAAAAAAATCCCGATTTCATGTTGATTTAATATCGAAAACCCCGATTTAATGAGAAATCCCCGATTTAATGTCGAAATCCCCGATTTAATGTCGATATCCCCGATTTAATGTCGAAATCCCCGATTTAATGTCTGAGAATCCCCGATTTAATGTCGAAACCCCGATTTAATTTCAAAATCCCCGATTTAATTTCAAAACCCCCGATTTAATTTTAAAACCCCCGATTTTATTTCATATCCTAGATTCAATAGAAAAATCCCCCATTTCATCCTGATTTAACATCGAAAACCCCCGATTTAGTTACGAAATCCCCGATTTAAAGGCAAAATCCCCCATTTCATGTTGATTTAACATCGAAAACCCCGATTTAGTTACGAAATCCCCGATTTAAAGGCAAAATCCCCCATTTAATGTCGATATCCCCGATTTAATGTCGATATCCCCGATTTAATGTCGATATTCCCGATTTAATGACAGAATCTCCGATTTAATGCCGGAATCCCCGATTTAATATCGAAATTCCCCATTTAATTTGAAAATCCCCGATTTAATTTTAAAATCCCCGATTTCATTTCAAAAACCCGATTTCATTTCGAAATCCCCGATTTAATTTCAAAATCCCCGATTTAATTTCAAAATCCCCGATTTCATGTTGAATCCCGATTTAATGTCGAAATCCCCGATTTAATGTCGAAATTCCGATTTAATGTCGAAATTCCCGATTTAATGTCGAAATTCCCGATTTAATGTCGAAATTACCGATTTAATGTCGAAATTACCGATTTAATGTCGATAACCCCGATTTAATGATGAAATCCCCGATTTAATGTCGAAATCCCCGATTTAAATGTCAAAATTCCCGATTTAATGTCGAAATTCCCGATTTAATGTCGAAATCCCCGATTTAATGTCGAAATTCCCGATTTAATGACGAAATTCCCGATTTAATGTCGAAATTCCCGATTTAATGTCGAAATTCCCGATTTAATGTGGAAATTTCCGATTTAATGTCGAAATCACCGATTTAATGTCGAAATCCCGATTTAATGTCGAAATCCCCGATTTAATGTCGAAATCCCCGATTTAATGTCGAAATTCCCGATTTAATGTCGAAATCCCCGATTTAATGTCGAAATCCCCGATTTAATGTCGAAATCCCCGATTTAATGTCGAAATCCCCGATTTAATGTCGAAATCCCCGATTTAATGTCGAAATCCCCGATTTAATGTCGAAATGCTCTATTCAATGTCGAAATCCCCGATTCAATGTCGAAATCCCCGATTCAATGTCGAAATCCCCGATTCAATGTCGAAATCCCCGATTCAATGTCGAAATCCCCGATTCAATGTCGAAATCCCCGATTCAATGTCGAAATCCCCGATTCAATGTCGAAATCCCCGATTCAATGTCGAAATCCCTGATTTAATGTCGAAATCCCTGATTTGATGTCGAAATTCCCTATTTAAATGACAAAATCCTCGATTCAATGACAATCCCCGATTTTATGACAAAATCCTCGATTTAATAACAAAATCCTCGATTTAATGACAAAATCCCCGATTTAATGTTGGAACTTTCCATTATTTAATTATGAAATTCCCTATTTAATGACAAAATTCCCGATTTAATGTCAGAATCCTCGATTTAATGTGGGAAGTTTCGGATTCAAGGTTGAAAGCTCCTAGTTTGAGGCCGGAATATAATTTTTCTGAATTGAATCTCAGAAATGATTTATTTTTCAGACCTGAAACTTGGAAATTATTTTTTCAAAGTTGGAAATTCCAAGTTTGAATTTTGGGTTACAGAAACTGTATTATCATTACTAATCATTAGCTTTTTTCTTTTTCAGATGAACGATCAAGACCGTACGTCAATACACGAAGCAATGGAACAGCAATCGATTTCGATATCAAAAGCCGGTATCGTCACCAGTCTGCAAGCTCGATGCTCTGTGATAGCAGCTTCCAATCCAATTGGCGGTCGATACGACGCTAGTATGACGTTTGCAGAAAACGTAGCCTTGTCAGATCCCATACTGTCACGTTTCGATATTCTATGTGTTGTGCGAGACGAGGTCGATCCAATCCAAGATCAACATTTGGCTAGGTGAGTATTTTATAATTTTTGTTTAATACTTTGCAGTCTTTCTGCGGTTTTGTACATTCTGTGCTAACACAGGAAAAGCAATTTTAAATTAAATTTTCAAAAGTAATGAATCTATTGATCTTCGCAGAAGGAAAGTAAATCAGTTGGTATATGAGAAATTTTTGTTGAGAGAGTTTGAAAATTCTCCCTTTTATCCAATAAAATTTGTCCTAACATGATTTCATTTTTTTTAAACTGGTTGTGCACTTCCTCTGAAAATTGACGAACCGAGAGTTTTAGGATTGTGGATAACAAATGCCTGTTCATTATCAGTAATGGTTTGATTGGATATCCGGCTATTTAAAAGTCACTGATTACAAATGTCTATCAGAATTTTGAAATTCAAGATGGCGGTGGCAATATAGTAGTAAATGTTATCAATTATGTCCCGATTTAGGATGAAGGTTTAGGAATTTCAAATTTTTTGCAGATTCGTCGTCGACTCCCACATTCGTCATCATCCTTCGAAAAAACACGAGGATAAAGTTGAAGAACCAGAAAACGAACTGCAAATACCTCAAGAAATGTTGAAGAAGTACTTGGTGTATGCAAGAGAAAATATCCACCCTAAACTGCAGAATATGGATCAAGACAAAGTCGCAAACATCTATAGCCAGTTGAGGCAGGAATCTCTGGTAAAATTCATAAATTTAAATTCCATTTAGCTTTTTATATTACTAGCAGAAAATTATATAGTGTGTTACTAAAAAAGTCAAGAGGAGAACGCGCTGGCCAATGTATCAATGGGCTGTTTAGAAACTCGCAGATTTACCCCCTTTCTCAAAATATTTTCTTTTCAAGGCGACCGGTAGTCTTCCCATAACAGTTCGTCACATTGAAAGTATCATAAGGATGAGCGAGGCTCACGCGAAAATGCACCTGAGAGGGTATGTTCAAGAGGACGACGTAAACATGGCTGTGAGAATGATGCTGGAGAGTTTCGTTGAGACGCAGAAGTACAGTGTTATGAAGTCTATGAGACAGGTAGGGTACTGTTGTGTCTGGCTCCAGCATGAGACGCTCATCGATTGTATTTGCAGATATTCCGGAGGTACCTGCTCTTCAAAAAGGATCATAGCGAGCTTCTATTTTATATTTTGCGGCAACTGGTACAGGATCAACTTACGTTCCAGAGGGGTACTACAGAAATGGAAACACTCACAATACAGATAGATGAAAAAGATCTGACAGACAAGGTAAATGTCTTTGGTTGGATTTTCATTATTTTTTGTAGGTCAACAGGCTGGTTTCGTTGGAATATTGTTGTTTGCTGGTTTAAGTCCGGCTCGGAGGACCAATTAATATAGCTCTCATTAGTGATATCAGGATTTGATGTTGCTTTTAAAAGTTCATTAACATTTGATTGTTTTTTGTCAGACTGACCTGTTGAAATTGATGTCATTTGGTTATATTTTTAGGCGAGACAAATTGACTTCCATGATCTGAAACCATTCTATCAGAGCAAGATATTTGACGACAACTTCAAGTATAATGCAAATAATAAGATCTTTCTTCATACGAAATCCCCTATTTAATTTCGGAATCCCCAATGTTATGTCGAAATCCCCGATGTAATGTCGAAATCCCGATGTTATGTCGACATTACCGATTTAATGCCGAAATCCCCGGTTTTCGAATCCCCGATTTAATGTCGAAATCCCCGATTTAATGTCAAATTCCCGATTTAATGCCGAAATCCCCGATTTATGCGAAATCCCCGATTTAATGTCGAAATCCCCGATTTAATGTCGAAATTCCCGATTTAATGTCGAAATTCTCGATTTAATGTCGGAATCCCCGATTTAATGTCGGAATCCCCGATTTAATGACGGAATCCTCGATTTAATGTAGACATTCTCGATTTAATGTCGACATTCTCGATTTAATGTCGAAATCCCCGATTTAATGTTGGAATTCCCGATTTAATCGCGAAATCCTCGGATTTGATGTCAAAATCTCCAAATTTCATGACGAAATCCCCGATTTAATCTCGAAAATTTCGAGTTTGGTTGCCGAACTTTATTTTTCTGACCTGAAACTTGATGTCTTAAAGTCGGAAATTGAGTTTAAAATCGGAATCTATGATTCAAAGTTAGAATCTCCAATGTAAAGACGGAATCCCGATTTAAAGACGGAATCCCGATTTAATGTCGGAATCCCGATTTAATCTCGGAGTTCCGATTTAATGTCGGAATCCCTGATTTAATGTCGAAATCCCCGATTTAATGTCGGAATCCCCGATTTAAAGCGAAATCCCCGATTTAATTCGAAATTCCGATTTAATGTAAAATTCCCGATTTAATGTCGAAATTCCCGATTTAATGTCGAAATCCCCGATTTAATGTCGAAATTCCCGATTTAATGTCGAAATTCCCGATTTAATGTCGAAATTCCCGATTTAATGTCGAAATTTCCGATTTAATGTCAAAATTCCCGATTTAATGTCGAAATTCCCGATTTAATGTCGAAATTCCCGATTTAATGTCGAAATTCCCGATTTAATGTCGAAATTCCCGATTTAATGTCGAAATTCCCGATTTAATGTCGAAATTCCCGATTTAATGTCGAAATTCCCGATTTAATGTCGAAATCCCCGATTTAATGTCGAAATTCCCGATTTAATGTCGAAATCCCCGATTTAATGTCGAAATTTCCGATTTGATGTCAAAATTCCCGATTTAATGTCGAAATTCCGATTTAATGTCGAAATTCCGATTTAATGTCGATATTCCCGATTTAATGTCGAAATTCCCGATTTAATGTCGAAATCTCCAGTTGAATGTCGAAATCCCCGATTTAATGTCGAAATCCCCGATTTAATGTCGAAATCCCCGATTTAATGTCGAAATCCCCGATTTAATGTCGAAATCCCCGATTTAATGTCGAAATCTCCGATTTAATGTCGAAATCCCCGATTTAATGTCGAAATCCCTGATTTAATGTCGGAATCCCTGATTTAATGTCGGAATCCCTGATTTAATGTCGGAATCCCGATTTAATGTCAAAATCCCCGATTTAATCTCTGAAATTTCGAGTTTGATCGCTGAACTTTATTTTTCTAACCTGAAACTCAGAAATGCCTCGAAGTTGGAAGTTCACAGTTTAAAATTGCAATCTATTATTCAAAGTCGGAATCTCCAAGTTTAAAATCACAATCTATGATTCAAAGTCGGAATCTCCAATTTAAAGTAGGTATTCTCCATTCAATGTCGTTATCCCCGATTTAATGTCAAAATCCCCAATCATCTTGATGAAATCCCCGATTTAATTTCGAAATCATTAATTTAATTGTTGAAATTCTCGATTTTTTTTTAGGCAAGACAAATAGACATCCATGATCTGAAACCGTTCTATCAGAGCAAGCTTTTTGAAGACAACAACTTCATGTATGATGCAAAAAATAAGATTATTCTTCATACGGTTCCTGTTACCGATACTGCAGAAGACTGATACATAGAATTCCACATGATCTAATTTGTGAATTGATTGAAATTGCCAAGCCCTTTCCGTTTTTGTAAAAAAGTAGGTATAGTTTTATTGTGTAAAATTATGCCAAAAAACAAAAAAACTCAAATATCACATATTGTCCTTTATGGACATTTCAGTATTTATAGATTTTAAATGTGCCTAGTTGAAATGTACAAAATGAAACATACACAAAATAAATAAAAATGAATCTTGTTTAGTATTTTTCTCTTGTTTTTATTCACTAAAACATGCATTATGGTAAGAATAATGAGCAATATGAGCATTCATATGTGGACTTCTTTTCGGAAAAAATTAAAAATGCCTTCACAAATTTAGCACTCCTGTTTTTTTCGAAATTATTACTTCAATACACTGAAGAAGAGAGCATATACTTGGAACTGTCTTTTCAGGCTATTATAAAAACACTAAAGTGAAAACCTTCGAGCTAATTCATTGCCTAAAAAAATATAACAATAAAAACATCAAAAATGAATACACTGCACTCATAATCATAAAAAATAGTCACCATCTCCGTGTTTTAGAATGCAGATAATAGGCTTCTTTGCAGCGGTTCCGGTTGCCAACTTGAAAAAAAACTTCTGCCTCTCCTATGGCAATAGGGAACACGCATGTAACCGTTTTCTAGAATATTTCAATTTGCATCTAGAAAGCTCGGTAACATAATTCGAAATTGAAAACGGCAATTTTTTCATCTCATTCAAAAAAGTACTACTAGCGCCTCTGGTGGACGTATGTATCGTTACTTCACACAGTTCAAACTTTTAGCGCTAGTTGCTTCTAACTATCAGCTATAATTTCATCTGCTTCGTTTATATGTTGTACTTATATTTTTATCATAATAGTATTTTCAATCGTTACTGAAACATCACATTAAAAGTGAGGTTGAATTTGAAAATTGGCGCTAGTGTTTCGTTTATATGTTGTACTAATATTTTTATTATTATAGCATTTTGAATTGTTACTGAAACATCACATCAAAAGTGAGTTGAATTTATGTTTGGGTTGTAAGAAATAGTATTGTCCATCTATATTCCTGAAACAACCACAATTGGCGCTAGTGTTTGGGGAAAGTTATTCAAGTCAAGGTCAAATCGAGTTTAACTGAGGAGCACCTTTAAATTTGAAAATTTCGACAACATTTTTGGATTTGAGAAATTATTTTCACAAAATGTAATTTTGTGGTGAATTAAAATAAAATCATACGTGTTCCCCATTGCGGATACTTCTTCAAAACTGGTTTTGGCGGAACTTGGTTTGCAGTTTGCATAACGATAGTGAACTGCTTGGCAACACTGGTTTTGTACTGCTATAGCACAGAACACCCTATCTACACAGAAGCGTAAATCCGCCTTTCCGCCCAAACTTTATTTGAGAGCGCTTGTGCTATGCTAAGTGGTACATTTGTCAACATCAAATTAAAACGTCCCACTCTTCGAAGTGATTGTTAATAAATGTATAACGACAGAGAAGGAAACCCCCAGAATATATTTTCCAATCGAATCGATAAGCAAACTGAAAAGTATGCTGAAACTAGGTGCGCCTAGAACTTCATTTAATTCAAATTTGCCACTCCAAACTGACAGATGTACCACCTAGCAGAGAAGGAAGGTCTCGAAAATTCGCCCTTGAATATCGAAGTGCCGCCTTTTACTTACGCTTCTGTGAAGTTGGGGTGTTCTGTGGCTACAGCTACCGAATTACAAGCGAACAAACTTCATTTTTCTGTCACGTGACATTTTTAATATTCTTGATTGTATTGTTTACAAAACACTTTCGATATTTGACGGATTGGTAGATAATTGCGAAAGAGAACCAAAATAGAATGTAGTTTCGCATCTGTGATAAATAGAGAATCAATACCTTCCATTTTTTTTTGTGTTAACGTTTTCTACTTATTCCAGCAGTAGAAATGCCTAATGAACAAATAGGGATTACTATAAAAGCACCCAACTCTGGTAAGATTCGATTATATTCTCAATAAAAAATGTAATTACCACTCCTGAATTCAGAGGAGGAAGAGGATTTTGACAAAGCTTCTCCTATGAGCTATAAGGAACGCAGGAGGGAAGCGCATACCCAGGCAGAGCAAAAACGGAGAGATGCAATCAAAAAGGGTTATGATCACTTACAGGAGCTGGTGCCGACATGTCAACAGACCGACGTTTCAGGTATACCATTTACGTTACCAAACTAAACGTTGTTGATTTTTATCGTTTTAGGCTACAAGCTCAGTAAGGCAATAATTCTTCAAAGATCCATAGATTATATACAGTACTTGCAGCTGCAGAAAAAGAAACAGGAGGATGAACGAAACGCTTTGAGGAAAGAGGTTGTTGCGTTACGTATCATGCAAACGAATTACGAACAAATCGTGAGAGCCCAACAAACTCAGCCCGGGCAAACTGAAACTAGAATTTCCGATGAAGTCAAGTTTTCAGTGGTATGTATTTACTTGATACAAAGTATTTTTGTAGTCCAGTATTAACACCCCTTCCTCTGCGAATTTTTCAAATTAATTGTGGCTCGATCCTAATCCTAAAAAAAAAAATCAATAAGATTTTTTCTTTCAAGTCCTGGCGCTTCTGACAAGTCGATGATGACGCACGGTGATACCTTTTCCAGATCTTAGGGCTCTAGCTGCCTTTAATCCATACGGTAGAATCTTGTTTGTTCCAGACCCTTGCATCTAGACAAGATGTGCCCTGCTGTTTCTTCCTCGTCTTGGCACTGCACTTTCTGCAAGTCCGATTTTTTTAAGATGCTTTCGCAATCGACAGTGACTTGTCAGTAGTCCTGTTATGATCCTCAGGTTTTGCCTATTCAGTTCTAACAGGGCTGTTGTTCTTCTTTTCGAAGGGTTCAGTATAAATGCCTTAGAGTGTTTCATACCAGTACTCGCGTTTTTTCGCTCAATCCAGCCTGAACAGACTTCTTTGGTTATACTTTTCTGATGTTCCGAAGAAGGGCTCTGGTCCTATGAACTCCACCATAGTGCCTTCTTTTGCCAGAAGGTCAGCTTTCTCATTTCCTTCAAAGCCTTTATGTTCAGAAAACCATAGCAGAGTTATTCTGTTATCCCTGCCTATGCTTTGAAGGGCTTTCACTAATCTGCATTCTATCCGACTTGATGCCAGAGCTTTCAGTGCTGCTTGGCTGTCCGACATGATTTTGATCGATTTATTTTTCTGTTCAGAATTTCTGGCAGGCAGAGTTTGATTGCAAAGTTGTGGCATACTATCCCAGATTCACACTAAGGTTGAATTTTGGCTGTACTCCGGGCCCAACTCCGTTTTGGAGCTGTCTGTGTACCATTGTAGATTGGTCCTTGTGAGTTCTCGTTCTTTCATCTCCCATTCATCTCTTCCCGGGAGGAGAATCTCATAAGATCTATCGAAGTTGTATAGGGTAATCATTGTGTGCATTGCTAGAATCGGATGGGGTTTTATCTCGTTCCCGATCTTGCGGCAACTTCCTTCCTTATTACTCGTTGACCTCGACAGGTTTCAGTATACACTCACTCTTGCCTCTTTCTCTAGGCAAATGTGCAAAGGAGGGATGTTGAGAAGGACTTCCATTGGTCTTACCACTGTGAGGTAAAGCCAGTACATTTGTTTAGGTTGCATTCCCCATGTTTACCCACAGATTCTTCTACAAGTCCATAGGGCTTGCCTTGCTCTGTTGTTACTTTATCTAGATGAGCATTCCATATGAATTTCTTATCCAGAATTACCCCTAGGTCTTTGAGTTCTTCCTTGAATGGAATTGTTTGACTGTAGAGGACCAGCTTTCTTAGCGAATCTAGCTTTCTTTGATGGGGTGAGTTCTATGACTTTCTATTATTACTGCATGTTTTTTTTTTGCAGTTTCAGTTCATAATGGACCAACTCTTCACGACATTCTGTGGAGTTTCTTCGAATAATTTTTCAGAACTCTCGGCTGGAGTCTTCAGCTGGCTGGAAGAATGCTGCAAACCGCAGACATTGAAAGATACTGTGTTCCAAGTGTTGCGTAGACACAATACCCAGATGCGAGGATAGCACATTCATGTTCCCGACCGAGGCGCTTTCACCATAAGTTGCAATGTTTTATGTTCTTTTCTCATCGTTGAAAGTTTATATTTTATTATATGATGTATATATATATAAATAAATTTAGCGAAAATCTGAAATGTTTTTTCTATTCCTGATGCACAAAGGTATATGAAATAATTTGGTCTATTACTGACAAAAATGAAAACAAAAACACATGAAGATCTAGATAACAAACCAGAGATAGGCGCAGAAGAAGGTTCGGACAAATCAACCCAGAAAGGTGTATGGACCCAAGAAACCTAGTAAATAGACCACTGTACCTTGTGAAAGACACAGGGCTATACAACTAGGAACCACTGACGTCATTCTCTCGAGTCTATAATGTAGCACCTTTTTTTAACGCTCGGTTTATTGAAAAAAAAACATTTTAAATGTTTTTAATTTTTGTACAGCAAAATATTAAACAGTCTTAAGCATAGGTTATATAACTGGATATTCACTAGCGATATTAGTGAAATTCAACAAAGAACAGCTAATATTATTTCTTGTATCACACAAAATAATTTTCACCATATTCGTGAAAAAGGGGGCATACAAAGGCTTCTCAGTGTAGCGCTCATAGTGGTCCAGGGAGTCTTGGAGCTTCAAAGTCAGGCTGTCGTAGTTTTTCTTGACTATTTCCAGAATCTGTTCTTCGCTGGGGGTAGAGAGATTGGCGGAAGCCAGCCACTGGTCGATTTTCGGGGTGAAATGCTTGATAATGGCACGAACGTTGAACAAGGTATTGTTCAACTTCAGGGCGTCTTCTTTGAAGTCGCCCTCGCCACTTGAATATCTTAAAGCTGAAACAGAATGTGGTGTGATGATAATTCTCGGAATGGTTCCGCGATAAAAAGTTATAATTCTAATTGTTGATCAGATCTAATTTTTTTCCGAACTCCAAAGTCAAGAAACTTTTTTATAGTTTTAGATGACACAAAAGAAGACACTCAAAAGGTGGCAACACATTCATAATGAATACTCTTCGAGAGGTAAAATTCAAAAGTTCCTCGAACAATTAGTATAGTTCGAAAGTCCGTTAAAGGTCCCTCGCGAATTGCATCCAATGTTTTTTCTACACGACAGACATTGACCGACTATAAATCTTCAAAAAATAGAAGTTCTGGTAATGTAGAGTAACAAAAAAAATTTCAAATCGGTACATTCAGCTGGTTTCCTGGATATTTTGGGCATCAATGTTCAAAGAAAGCTGTGATTGTCATGTCTGTTAAGATTTCAGCGGTTTGTTCAATCAACAATAAAAAATATGTGGAGTTCTATTTTTAGTGTCTGAAGGAGCTAAAATATAAGTTAGTTCAATATCAGCAGAAGAGACCCAAATATTCTATCATGAAAAATTATAAAATACTTAAGTTTGATTACTTTTCAATGAAATCACACTATATGAGAGCGTAGGATAAAAAATATTACGCAAATATCTTCAGATAAAAGGTCAATGAGGGTCATGTTTCAAAGGTTAATAAGGTCATTTTTCTACATTTTTTTTTCACAATAAACATGGCTCTTATCACATTGTGTAATTATTTATAAATTTTGAAATGTAAAGAAATCGCATTTCTACCACATCATTTGAGATTTAAAAGAAGGCATTTTCATAACAAGCTTTTATTTAACTTTACATTTGTATATATGTATGTTTAGTTCAAGTGAATTTTGATCCACTTCTAGTTGTCCGATTAACGCGAAATTTGGCAGGTGTTCATAATTCCGGTGACAATGCATTATGTAATTTTTGCTAGAGAAAAAACAAAATGGCGTCCTTAATAAGGCTGACGAGTTTTGTGATTATGGTTCGATTCTATTCCAAATTGGTATGAGGGGGTTTTCGAGGACCGAGATCACGCATTTTTTGTCAAAATTCACAAATTCTAGATGGCGACGAGTTTTGTGGTTATAGCCTGATTCCAATAAAAACTAGTATGTGGGGGTTTTTGGGGTCGCAGATCATGATTTTTTTCTCAAGATGGCGATGAGTTTTGTGATTATAGTCGGATTTCATTCCAAATTGGTGTATAGGGGTTTTTGGGGTCGGATATCATGATGTTTTTGTCAAAACTCACGAATTCAACATGGCGGCTCCAAGATCGTGACTTCTTTATTATGGCCGAATCCATTCAAAATTGGTGTGGTTTTTTTTTTGGGTCGGAGTTAATTTTTGTCAGAATTCAATGAGATGACGGATTTCATGAATGACAAAAAACAATTGAATCTCCTCAAAGTCTCTCTTATTCAGAAGGTTATAGTAGATACTGTGTAGAGGAATGGTGATAGTGGAGATCCCTGTGGAACGCCTTGTTTTTGTGGAAATTGTTGCGAAGCGGTCTTTCCAACTTTCATTTTTAATGTTCTGTTGCTCAGAAAATTCTTGATGTTGAATAGTAGGTATGTTTGTACAAGTTGTAGAGTTTGTATAGGATTCCTTCGTGCCAAACACTATCAAATGCTTTGTTGATGTCCAGAAATAGAGCTGATGCGTGCTGGTTTGTAAGTCTGTATAATCGAAAAAAAGTAGAGGGTGTCATATGAAAAATATAGTTGGGCGGGTCACTTCCGGTGAAACCAGAAGTGGACAGTTTTAAGTTGTGATGTCAAAATAAATGCATTCAAGTACTATAGCGACCAACTTTGAAACCTGTATCTTTAAAACCATAGAAAAATGGGGGGGCGTACCTCATGGTAACCTGGCATAATCGAGAGTTTTGATTACGGCACAGTAAATTTAATTGAAATCGGAGGTGGAAGTTTACCATAACGCCTTCCGAAGTGGGCCACTTCTATATGGAAAAAAAAACAAATCACTTACCCATTGAGTAGATATTATCGAAAACTTGGTGCATCCTTATAACTTCATAATAGAGTTCATCATAGCTGCCTGGGGTGGGCAGGAAATTATCACCGTACGTTATGAAAAAATTCATAATGTTCACAACCTTAATCGAGAGGTCGAAAATGTTGATTTTCTTGCCTAGATAGTTTTCATTCTGCATTACGAATCTTAGTAACGATATCAAAGCAGCCCACAATTCTTTCCACTGATAGTTCAGTCTTATTCTGCATTTTTTCTGGTAGCAGAGGATCCTCTGAATGATTCCCGTACAGAGGAGGTACAGTTCCATAGGGAATTTCTTCATCATATGGCTCAAGATGAATTCCACCAACAAATCTGAAATTGCATCCGATATTACAAAGGAATTTCTTTTTTCATAACTGGCAATTTACCTAACAGAGTACAGATGAGAGGTTGGCTGGCGGTAGTCTTGTCCGAAGACATCTTGCGATGCCTCATAGGCAATCGATGTAACCTCACTTTGAAAGCCAAACTAATATCGTGCATAAGAGAATTAGCATACTGATCCTCGGTAATGCACCCCAGAATGAGGAAACACAGTGTCACTGTGTTTGTACCCGCTTCAGTCTTTGTATCCTGCATTACGATTGAGCTGAAAAACAGGCATTCTGAATACATTTTCTAGCGGGTCTTTGGGAAAATGGAAAAAATTTACCAACTGACAAAATACACTTCATCATAAAATTACTTTATATGCAATATTTTCAATCAGATGAATTTATGACCTCTGCCAGTTGAGATCACTGTCAATATGAATTCCCAAAAACTTATTTGAGGTGTAGATATTACCTTATTCCCTAAAGGAATGTCTGGTATACTACAATGGAATAGGTTTGTTTTGGTTATATTGAAGGAAAGCATATTTGAGTTACACTATTCTTTCACAGTCAAGATATCACGAGCTATTTTACTGTGAAGGTCAATTGAGTTCTTGTCATGCCCTAAGATAGTAGTGTCGTCTGCAAAAACAGTAAACACAACTTCTATTTTTAAATTCACGAGATCATTGAAATACAAAAGGAACAGGATACGCCCAAGAACGGAACCCTGTGGTACACCATGCTCAATTTGCCCAATAACTGAGAGAACATTATTAGTTTTAACAATTTGGGTTCTTTTACTTAGATAGGACCTGAACCAATTGAAGCTTTATCTTCTGAAACCGTAGAGATAAAGCTTACGCAACAGTATTTCATGATTGACACAGTCAAAAGCTTTAGACAGATCACCAAACACTGCAGCACTTACTTCCTTCAAGTTCAGACTGGAATATAAATTTTTCAGAAAGTGAAAGATTTTATCTGTACTTTTATTAGTTTGAAAGCCTCCCTGATGAACATTTAAAATTTTATGATTAGTCAGAAATTCCATCATTCTAGTTTCAGCCAGTTTTTGCATAATTTTTCCAAGGGCTGGAATAAGTGAGATAGGTCTAAAATTTGATGGATCAGATGTGTCACCGCCCTTATAAAGAGGAATCACGATGCTGGTTTTCAGAAAGGAAGGATATAGTCCCTTGGCAAAGGAATAATTTATGAGGTAGACCAACAATTCTAAAACGAAAATCGGCAAATTTTCAAAGATTTTTATAGGGATATCGTCAATTTCGTTATTTCCTTTCTATTCGAGAGTTTCGATATTTTAACCATCGGAAATCGCCCTGAGAGGTATGAGTCGAACCATGTGAGAGTGATATCTCAGCTGAAGTTTTCTTAACAGTATCTTTCTAGTTTATTTCTTTAACTTATCTTGTGAACGCCAAGATGTGCGTACATAAAAATCACACCAATTATGGAGAATTTCATGTTGACTGCCATAGTGGAATAGTTTTTTTTGTCATCCATACAGTTTTTGAAAAAAAAAATTTTTTATTGGGCAACGTCAATTCTTTACGGCCCTTGTACAAACAGAACCCTAGGATGTGCGTTCATGAGAATCTTATTGCCTGATAAAAAATCATCACGGTAATCAACATGAAATTCTCTATAATTGGCATGATTTTCATGAACACAAATCTTGGGGTCCTGATTTTACGAGGGGTAAAGAATTATTGTTACCAGTTAAAAAAATAATTTTCTCGAAAACTGTAAGGGTGACAAGAAAAACGATTTCACTACGGTAATCAACATGGATGTCTTTATAATTTGGGGTTCTGATTTTACGAGGGGTGTAAAAAATTGAGATGCCTGTTAAAAAAATCATATTTACAAAAACTGTGAGTGACAAAAAAAAATCCGTAGAAAAGTGACGTTATCTCATGATGTCCCTTTCATAATATGAATTGACATATTTTATGAATATGCGTAATTTTTGCTGCAGAGTGTATATCGGAAAGAAGCATTGGGCCTCATATTTGCTTACCAGTACTGAAAAAAAGTCACCAATAAATTCGAAGGCTGAGTCGTGACATCAAAACTAGCTGGAGCAGCAGATAAATCAGGAATATCCTTTATATTCTCAACGTATTGTTAGGAGATGGTGGTAAGCTTGCATCTGTCTGCGTCTGTGCTAGAGTTGTGATAAAATTCCTATTCAAGTGTATGGCTTCGTAAAAAGCTAGCAACAACGAATTATTGGCTCTAACTTGTTGCATTCTAAAGCCCCCTTCTTCTGATATGAACATATTTCCCACGATATTCGTCAACGAGGAAAACCAGGAGACATTCTGATTCTCGGCGTGTTCCAAATTGTACTGATTACAAAATTCGGACAAAGACGATGTTATAACTTGACCGTATCCATTCAATGCAAGTTCATCATCAAGAATTGATAATTTAACCACAAAGGGATTGGCAGCATCGTATTTCCTATAATTAACGAGTAATGTTATGATAAGTACGACCTCATAACCGTGTCTTTGCCTTGTTGGAACATCGCACAAAAGCTTTACGAGGCAGTCGAATAAAGGTGAAATCATAATGTACTCGATCAAAGTGTTTTGACTGATGGTTTCGACGCCAGTCGTTAATATAAGGATTAGTTTCAAACATAGTCCCTTTACCGCTTCAGTAGAATCACCTTCAAGATAACTTTGGCAAATGCTAAGTAGCTTTTGTATTTTGTTTGCTAGATTATCAAAACCTGTAAAGAACTCGATGACATCTATTTGGGTGTCTAGCGATTTTTTGAAAATAGCATTTAAAAGGGCGCATAACGTGAGCATGCCATATGCAACCCTAATACTATGTTGTTGGTCTAAGATTTCAATGCACTGGCTGAAGAGAAGATTGATATTTTGTTTCGCCGCTTGTAATTGTTCCAGTGAGAGTTTCTGTATTTCATTTTCTATCGTTACAACTTTCGGTTTCAGCAGGAAAAATTCGTCCCAAAATAAGACGTTTTGGTGAGAGACGTCTTCTCCTTTCAGTAAACATTCATATATTTGTACGACTTTTTCTTTGAATTGCCTTTTAGATCCAGAACCACTACGTTTTCTTGTTGTCATTTCAGTGCAAATGGACTTGATTTTTCTAAAGAATAAAACTCAAAAAAACATTTTTATGATTCAGATATAACCTCTAAGGCTTATTTACATGTAATTGACGTTTGACACTGACAGTTTTGAATCAAAACAAATCAATGGCAGTGTTGCCAGTTGATTCTAGTACTATAGACATCTGAAAATGAGAATGCAGCGCTGAGGTGGGCAGTCGTAGAACTATAAATATTGACATTGGAGTGTTGTATTGGTTGTGTGTGAATTTGCGTTATTAAAATTTGATTTTACAATCAATATAAAGACTTTTCAGACTTCTATAGTGAACGAGTGTGTTACTGTGTATATATTTTCATTTTTATAATGGCGGTAGGTATCATAATTTTTTTCAATTCAGTGTAGCCATATTGAAAGAAATCCGAGAAATTCTTCGGCGTCAAGGTTCAAATCGCTTCGTGACAGATGACAGTCGATGATTCACGAATCAGATTGGGACAGGCACCAACACTCGAGATATAGACACAAAATTCCCTAATAATAAAACTTTTTCAATACAAAAATATAAACAATTTGGGACTGAAAATAAATCATCCAGCATATTCAATTTGTGATTCTCTATACAACCCCGATGAAATTATTACAATTGGAGAGACAGAAATTTTTGAAGATTTTTTTTTAAGTTGGCCACTTTTGTGGATTTGATTGATTGATATTTGATTCATGTCAATTTCATAAAGGGCTACGAAATGATGGAAATCAGACCAAGTAGTAGTCCCACGAAATGACCTGGCTGAATTCACCAAGAGGGATCAAGGGTCATAATATCAAGAAGAAGAACATTTGAAATAGGTAATAGGTGTATTTAGTTTTGAATTCCAGAAAATTTCTACAAGCAAGGAGTACAAGGTACGTTTTCATCCAATTTCCTAGTGTTTTGTGTTTGTAAAAATGTTTTGTTTTAGATGATGAGATATGAAGAAGAAAACGAAAAACTTGCTGATACTTCTCCTTGCGCAGGAGTTAGAGCGGATTTGAAAATGTGTTTACTTGAAAGTGATTGTTGCAAAGTGGTAAGGTATGTCCCTCGGTAACCAAATATAAAATGTAAAACATGCGAATTCTTTTAGAACAAGAAAACTCCAAGAGAATGCCTGAAACTGAATGATGGTTCAGTACCTTCGCAGTGCCAAGTCCTTCGAAACACCTTCTTTGAATGCAAAAGATCTTTGGTAAGTTCATGCAATATTTAGAATGCCGAAATATTTTGTGATATAGGGGTGGTAACAGTTATTATATTCACAGCTGGACGCTAGGCAGAGGTTCAGAGGAAGAAAAGGTTATTAAGATAAGTTGAATATTATATACGTTAGTTGTTTTGTTAGACATTTTGTGAAAAACCAAGTTAATTCATTATAAGTTTAATTGCACCAAGTAGGTATTTTTGAAATTTGAATAAACGTTAAATTCCGATTCACCTGTCTATTCTCAATTGTTTCAATTATGTGAATGTTTTTCTATGATCCTTTCCTACCAAATTCTATATGAATGAGCAGTACAAGTACCTTTTCCTGTCCTCAATATCTGATATGTGAAAATAATATCCATGCCAAAATAGATAATTTTAAGTCATTTATATAAAAGTTGCATAATAACAAAGATCACTATTTGAAAATGTTATAAATTGAAGAACCGTCCTGTTTCCGCCCATTGCTACTTACCCGTTTTATACTGTAGATTTTTAAATTGAAAAAAATCTTACTATTCAATATTAACTACAACATGAGGAGAGTTACGTGATAATGGAGAGTAGTAAAATTATTCAATGTATCGTTTCCTGTTCAGAAAATTGAAGAGAAATGTAAAAAAATCTTGGATAACTCCAGGAATCAAAATATCCTCAAGAAATCTGCGGTCGCTTCATTACATATGAAAATTCACACAATCCAGAATTCCATGCTTATTATTATTATAATTACCGCAGAATTTATAAAAGTGTTCTAAGCTTGGGAAATCAAGCTACTTCCAAAATAGAATTGATTCTTCAAATAACAGATTGAAAGAGATTTGGTCCATAGTAAACGACTTACTAGAGAATCCTTAAAAAGGGTAACTCCAAATACCAATTGCTCGTAAGCTGAGCAATAATATAATTGTCCCTTATCCACCTGCAAAATTGTCTCATTGAAGATAATTTTATATTATATGATACAAATATTCACGAACTTCTTGAGACATTTCCAAAAAAATATTTCAGAATCTTCTGAAAGAAGCACTTGAATCTCTCGTCTTACTAATTAATCTTTTTTCTTAACGGTATATTTCCTACATTTCTTAAAAAATCTGTTGTAATTCCTATGCACAAAGGTGGGAACATGGACGATCCCTCAAATTATCGGCCAATATTCCTTATCCCAGCTCTGGCAAAAATAATTGATAAACTCATCAAAAAAAGGCTAAATGAATTCCTAATTTCCAATACATCGTCAAAGAAAATCAATTCTGATTCCAAGCTAATAAGACACCTCACGAAGCAATTTTTTCCTTCCTGTATGAGGTATATTCTGAAATAAACGATGGACATGTAGCAACAGCAGTGTTCTGTGATCTTAAAAAAGCTTTTGACTGCGTAGACCACAAAATACTTTTGCTTAAAACTGCTGTGGAGGGGCTACTCTGGAATGGTTTCAGTCTTATCTAAACTGGCTGCAGTCGAATCGTAAAAGGAGATAAAACCTCAAAATATATTAAAACCTCAAAATATATTAATATCGATTCAGGAGTGCCACAAGGATCGGTTTTAGGACCGATTCTTTTTCTTGTGTATATAAACGATTCATTGAACTAAACACCTCTGGTAAAATTACCTTATTTGCAGATGACACAATTGTATGGCATAGTAAATCTGTAAACAATCTGAATGATATGATATTCAGAGATATAAATATTATCAAATCTTGGAGCGATTCAAACCTTTCATTTAATATAGGAAAAACAAATTCAGTATCTTTCAAATGTAATCTTGAAGATATAATAATAATAATTTATTGTACTTAAATTACATATTACAAACATATAACGAAATAAAAGAGTAATATAATCAAGCCAGTCAACAGATTGGTAACAATAATGTGAATAATAATAATAATAATAAAGGAAAGAAAATATGGAAAGTTTGAAAAAACCACGAAAATAAATCTTTGGTCAGAACAGAATAATTTAAAACTCAACAAAAGCAAAACTAATATATTCTCTACTCGCAGTCCAAACAATATTGATATACCTTTAAATAATGAAATGATAAGCCCAGTTGAAAGAGTAAATATGATCGGAATTGTTCTGGACCGAAAACTATCATGGCATCCCCATATTGATGCACTCTGTAATAAATTGAAAAAATGTTGCTACTCCATTAGGTTCATGTCTAACCACTGTAGTATCAATGTATTGAAAACCTTGTATCATGCCAATTTTCATTCCCACATTCGTTATGGAATTCTGAACTGGGGCACTGGTGCAGCCGTGCAAAGGGTATTCCTAATTCAAAAATATGTGATAAGAATAATTGCTCAACTAGGATACAGGGAGTCATGCAGAAATGCATTTAAAGAACTGAATATTCTGACAGTCGCCAGCACATATATTCTAGAATCCTGTGCATATGTATATAAACATAAATCCATCTTTCAACCATATCAACATGACCACAATACTCGTTCAAGGGTCTGTTGGTGTCAAATGCTCATAGAACAGCGTTGTATGAAAAAAGTGTAGATTTTAATGGCTGTAAATTCTACAATATACTTCCTGAATATATTAAGGATTCTCCGAGTTCTCATGTTTTTAAATATAGGCTGAAGAAACTGCTGCTTCAAATGAACTGTTACACTTTTCAGGAATTTATCGAGCAACTATAAATTACAGACTGAGTGAAAGCTCATTCATATTCATAATATAGGTGACTTACCATCATCAATGATATGATGATAAATTACTCAATTAATTTTATATTTACTTATTTACTTGTTAGTCTTGTGTTGACTTTGTACTCTTGTATCTATATACTTAATATACATTTGGTTTTGTTGACTTTTCTCCAATTATTGTACATTGTAACATTACTGCAACAACTGTACTTTTCAATTTGAGAAATAAAGAAATTATTATTATTATTACTCGGAATTTATCTAAGGATGCAGAAAGGATTCTGAATCTGTTACATAATCCAAGTACTTCCTAAATACTCATCGGTAGAATAAGGTTCTAGGGAACATAAGGAAAGCAATATAATGGGCAGGTAGTGATTGTAAAATTTTATACAGGAATATTGGGCAGCTTTCTCAATAAATAGGGGCTAACCTGTGATAGGGAATGTTGTAATTTGAGATATTTCTTGTACCATGACCATGAGTTATTTGGAATTGTGAGAAAAGATGCCTATTTTTTAAAACGAATTTGATACATTCAAATATGTATATAGCTGGGACAGTAAGCATAACGCTAACGATTTGAAGCGAGTTCTACACGATGTGAGAAAACTCAATTTCTTAATTATTCGAATAGTTCTCTTTTGGATTCTGAAAATATTAATGGCTTCACCACTTCCTCTTCAAAGAATAATGCCGTATCGCACTTTCGAGTAAAAACTAGCATAGTAGAGGTTCCTAAAGATGCTAATGTTAGTATTATTTGATATTCTGAGGCCAAAGCATGACTGATGAGACGGCTTATGTGATAAGAAAAACTCAAGGTGTCATCGAGAAAAACACTCAAGCACTTAGTTTCTGCCGAAAACTGGATCTTATATTCCTTAAGTTTTATGTTATCTGGAGTGTCAGGCCCACAATTTGTTTTAAAAGACACTGATTTGGTTTTCCCTGGGTTTGGCACTAATTTTGAGTTCACAAACCAGTTCTAAATGTTCACCATAAGTGAATTACCATTAAGGGTGAGTTAGGGAAAATTCTGCGGTATCGTCAGCATAGTTTGGTCTCGTTCGGCAATGGGTAGCAGATCATTGATGTAAATAATGAATATAAGTGGTCCTAATACGCCCTGTGGAACCCCCCTGGACACCTCCAGTGCTGTATGAACTTTCGGCACACAGCTTTTGAACCAATTCAACTCTGAATTCCGTATACCATAGTGTTCCAACTTTATAAATAAAATGTCAAAAGCTCTTGATAAATTCAGGAAAATGCTACAGGACACGTTTCCCACATCCAGAAGAGAGCAGTTTCAGTGCTCCTCCCCTTAAAAAAACCATGCTGATTTAAGTAGGGAAGATTATTTTGTTGAAAAAAGTCGAAAGTTTGTTCATATACAACTAGTTCAAAGAATTTTGAAAATGAGCTAAGCAATCAGGGTCACCTGCTTTATAACAGGATAATAAAATCATTGAAAACAGAGACTGCAATAAGTTTTTGGGGCTTTTCATTGACAAAAAATTGAACACATGTTAAACGATCTATATAAAAAAAAATAATCTCGATTCTTTGTAAGCGAGAACGGCCGGACCGATTTGGCTAATTTTTTTTTTAATGTTCCTTATAGCCCGAGGATGGTTGATACGGAAAATAAGTATAGGAAAGTTGCCCGGAAATTGGAAAATTCGGGAATATAAGAAATTTGGCAAAGAAAAAGACTATCGAATCATTTATTACCAAAGAGGAAATACTCAGCGGTTACACTGTGCCTACCAAGCAGAAGGTCACAGGAACAATCCCGGTCAGGGTAACATTTTTTTTTTTATAAAAACAACGGCTGGACCGATTTGGCTAATTGTTTTTTTGAATGTTCGTAATACTCCGAATAAGGTTTTTAGGGAAAGAAAGGATTTTTAGAAAAGTTATTGGAAATTTCTTTGTCCTGGAAAAGTTTTCAGGAATATACAGGGTGTATCTAACCTCTTGCACACCCGTGAATGACGAGTGTATAATGCAATTTTATAACGAATCACACTGGTTAAAAATCTGAACAAAAAATTTAAAACATGTTTTGTTTTTTGTAAAATTCGACAAAATTTTGGATAGCGCCACCCGCCTAATTTCAGGTGCCCTACTTGGGGGAAAACTTTGGCAATTGCCGAATGCCATAAACATTTAACTCGACATTTGAATAATATATATAATAGATATTCAATTTCAAAGTGAAGAAAACAACTAACCTTGTTATATCCAAACTGGTGATGAAGTCAGAACTAGTTGACTTCATACTCTGCTTTGAGGCACTTATCATGATTATCCAAAGTCACTTGTAAGAAACAAACGGCAAAAACAGTATTGAAAAGGGAAACAATCGCAATTGAATATTGTTTTGAAAAATAATATCACGACCATTGTAGTAATTCAGATATTCAGAACACGTGAACTGAACACTTGCCCAGCAAGATTCTCGCATGCATGCTTTACAAAGCTGTCTACGAAAGAAAATTTATCAGAAAACAGTACGCGATGTGCACAAAAATTAATTTGAACATCATTGTCTTTTAAAAAAATTGCCATTATATAAAAAAATAATGTGTATTATTTTAATATATCTAGTACGAAAATGCCCGCACAGTGATTGGCGACTCCAGAATCCAACCATAATTAAAATTTACTACTTCATTCATAAATGCGACGATTGATTCATCTTGTCTTCTACTCTTCAAAATACGCACGAAACAGCTCGGTGTTTAGTTTTGAGAGTCAGCAAAAGGCAAAGACAATAATTTTCAAATTAATTCTCTTGCACATCGCCTACTGACCAGTTTGGATATTACAAGGTTAGTTGTTTTCTTCACTTTGAAATTGAATATCTCAGGCAGCCTACAATGTATACATTTACCACACAAAAAGTTCAACATTCTACATTATTCAAATGTCGAGTTAAATGTTTATTGCATTCGGCAATTGCCAAAGTTTTCCCCCGAGTAAGGTTCCTGAAATTAGGCGGGGGGCGCTACCCAAAATTTTGTCAAATTTAACAAAGAACAAAACATGTTTTAATTTATTTTTTTCAGATTTTTAACCATTGTAATTCGTTATAAAATGGCATTATACACTCGTCATTCACGGGTGTGCAAGAGGTTAGAT
This sequence comes from Gonioctena quinquepunctata, assembly GCA_018342105.1. Lineage (NCBI taxonomy): Eukaryota > Metazoa > Arthropoda > Insecta > Coleoptera > Chrysomelidae > Gonioctena > Gonioctena quinquepunctata. Next base: position 415,731 of record JAFIRS010000234.1, on the reverse strand, counting down.
TACACCCTGTATAATATATAATAAAAATGAATGTCTGTTTGTGTTGTCAAGCTCATAACTCGAGAACGGCTGGACCATTTGGCTAATTTTTTTCGGGAAAACGGGATAACAGGAAAACGGGATAATGGGATAACGGGAGGAAGCGATAACTGGATAATGGGAAAACGGGATAACCGAAAAACGGGGTAACTGGAAAATGGCATAACTCAGTAAGGGGATAAAGGGAAAACTGGATAACCTAGATTGAACATAGAAATTTGGACAGGACAACGTCTGTCAGGTCAGCTAGTTATTAGTATACAAATTTTAATGTGTGAACATCTGCTGTATCTTAATTTTGTATTATTCGTCTCCTTTACCTTCACTTTGTCAATAAGTCTGCGGATAATAAAGTATATCTTGTTACTTTTCTCCAGTTTTCCCCAGTTATGTTCCGAGTCAGAAACCACATTAATATTGTTTTCCGGCGAACTGTTTAATCTACACGAAATCGATCGTTAATTACCCTTATTAACCTTCAATTTATCTTTTAATGCATAATTGTGATATATGCAACCAAACATACACCGAAATCGACCATTAATAGCCTGTAAATGGCCGATTTGGTCCATTAATGTATTATTGTGGTATAGGCAACTAAACATTCACGAATTCGAATATTATTCAAATGTCAAATCATATAAACTTCGCGCTGTCAAATTTATGTATTTTAAAATCCAAATATTGTAAGTTTCCTCCTAGTTGAAGGAAATTGATATCGAAAATTTCACCCCAGGAACGAGGTCGACGGAAATTTTTTGTAATCAACTCGTATATTAAAATGGCGATTAATGATATCTCGAACATCAACACGCTCGCTTCGCTCTCTCGTTAAAATATCTCGATCATTAATCGCCATCATTAATACACTAGTTGATTAAATAACTATTAAATAAATTGTCTTCCCCCGGTGGAAATAAAGCTTGGACGTGTTTGTGAAAAAAAAAAGTTCATTATAAATATCACAATTTAATCTATCAACAATACAAATTATGTACATATGCACTTGAAAATCCATATAAATGCCCAACAAAAAATGTCATATACTTTCCATTATCAACTACAATGCAAGCAATATAATCTAATTATTTGTCAGTATTTTGCACTTAAATGATATGTGTTAGTTGAATATATTATTGCTCATATTATTGTAAAATAAAACTTGTTCAGATGCATTATCAATTTTTTTTTTGAAAATCAGAATCGGACAAAAATAATTCAAATGATAATTGCCACAGATAAATTTTGCTTCGTTATCCAGAAAAGTATAAAACGAAACTACCGATTCTCAGTTTTTGTTCTATTATATTATCAGACAAATCCCAAGTATATATTTTCCCCCATCTTAAAAATTACTCGCGCCGAGCTTTCAATATATCAAACTTTAAATCATGTTAACATTCAAATTTCAAACGGAAATTTCAAGCTAATAATAAATATTTGTACACGACTGATTGAATCATGTCCATGTCATTTGTTTAAATTTACAACTGCAGACATAGATCTAGATCCCAATCTTTAGTCCTGATTCAACTGAAAACTTTTTATTTGAAATATTAATCTGAAGGACGAACATTTTGCAAAATGGTGTCAGAAGTGTACTTTTCTGTAGTCATTTTTGGACTCAAGCACTTTATCACCATAACATTTATTTGGTCAGATATATCATTTAAATTTAGGAAAAGGAACCAAATTATTTTTTTTTGTCTCTGAATGCATTTTCACATATTCAAAATTGATTTTACCAAAACTGTATTTCAAAACATTTGTTCAACTATACACTCCAAATCCTGGCTTGGTTCTGTACATACAGTGCATAAAAGTAAAAACCTTTACACTGCATGATTGGATTGGTCTGATCCCCCTCCACAGCTGCGTTATTGTCATGCCTAACAATGCTTTACAACTTGTACATTTTAAACATATCAAAAAGTTTGCAGTGGTCTGAAGATTCCGGTGTACCCCGTCAGTCTTGCTCTCAAAGCAGGTAAAATCAAGGCGAAAGCAGTCACGTCTGTCAATAGATTCGCACATTCGCACAACAAAATGTACATCTTGTCCCCTTTGGGGCTGAGAGATTTGTGGAGAGTTATTCTTCTTAGGCCTGCCGCTTGGGGCAGGTATCGGTAGATCATCCTTGCACCTGTCAAAAAAAATGTGTTAGACTTACTACGACAAGAAACATTTTGTTAGTTTAATTTCTCCAGCCGACTAGCGGAAATTACAGAAAAAAATATCTACCGGATCAAAGAATCTAACTCGAAAAAAATATAGAATGGAATAGTTTATTTGACTACTTTATACAGGGTGAGTCAGAATAAGACCGACAAACTCCGACTACAGATTCCTCACCTCATTTCGAGGTGAAAAGTTGCTGTCAAGGTATGTCCTAAAGTGCATCCCCTCTGAGATACAGGGTGTCGAAAGTACGAAAAAAATTAATATTTAATTTGTTTTCTCCAAAATTCCTGTAGGAAAAAATTTGAAACTTGGTACACTAATCAAGGTTTATCAACGTGCTAATATGAAGTTAATTTTTTTTATTTCCGTAAACCTGTAGCGTAGTTACGATGGTATGTGGTCATATGGTCCTTCATATTTTCTTGGGACAAGTGAATGGACAAATGAGTGTTTGACATCAGTTCGGCTCATCGATATTCAACCTAAAAGTCATAACATTCCATGTGCCTAAAAGTGGAGGTTTCTAAGATAATTGAGAAAAACTGAAGATATGTCCTTAGTAGAGACATAATTTCCTATGTGCAATAATCGCATAATGCTAATTTCTTACAACATATCGGAATAGTGTCAACCTCCTGATTTTTTTTTTAATGTTGGGAGAATCGGAAACATAGTACGGGTGAGTCAGAATAAGACCAATAACTCCATTTTTTCATTCAATATATTATTTGATCGAATCGATGTCGTGGATTCACTGTTATGTTACCATACTTTCTTGCATATGATTGTTTTGACAGATCAACTGACAAACAAAGCCAACCTCAAATTCATAATACTACACTTAGATTAGAGTTAAGGTCTGAAGTAATTTTTGCGAAAAACTGAAAGAAGAAAGAAGTTTATGTTGGAGTATCATTATCAAAGCCATTTCTGATTGAATTATCTAGGAAAATATTATCCAATCAACATGTTTTTGCTGAAGAAAAACAATTATTGTATATTCATTACACAGCACAGTTACACAGCAATTAAACTGATGTTAGAGTGTCTAAACTGGTTCTCAGTTGAAGAACGTATATTATTTATGACTATGATCTTTATATTTAAACTGCATGAAGGATTGCTACCCAATTACCTTCAAAAGTTCATAGTGAAAATTAATGAAGTTCATGAGTACAATACAAGAAGAAATAACAATTTTTACATTAAAAAAACTAACACTAAATTTGGAATGAACCGTATGTTTCATAAAGGCTTAAACGAATTTAATAAACTGCCACAATTCGTAAAAGAATCTAATTCAGTAAAACAATTCAAGTCATCATTAAAGAAGTATATTAGTGACAGCTCATTGTGATACTTGGTATTATTTCTCTCTCTTTCATCTTGTTAAATTGTGTTTTTGGTTTGATTAACGTGATCCAACCTAGTAATCTAGTGATATGTATGTGTACTTTGCTTTACTTTACATGTACTCTCAAATGTTCGGTATATTTACATAGGGTAATCATGTGGTAAGATATTTATATATTTGTAAGTTACTTTGTATTTTGTTTGTATATCATCATCATCATCCCCATTTCGCTACTTTTATAGCTGTGCATCGACGATTGAAGGAAACGGGGTCCTTTAAATTCAGTAAACACCATTGTGGTGCGAATAGAACAAGAAGAGATAATGTTACGGAAAAACAAATTCTTAAACGATTAGCAGCAGATCCTTCTACCAGCACTCGGGCTATTTCGTATAGGTTACAAGTGTCACAATCAACAGTAAGTCGGGTACCACGTAAACAACTATTGTATCCATTTCGCCTACAGAAGGTGATGGCCCTAGATGCTGGTGATTATGGCCCTCGTAGATTTTTGTGTGAATGGTTTTTGAGGATGTATGAAGGAGCAAACGACTTTCCTAGATATGTTCTATTCACGGTTGAGGCATGTTTCACAAGAGATGGATATTTCAATAGTAGGAACAACCATTTATGGGATGAACAAAATGTCTCGAAAAGGCTACCAACAAAAGTGTTCAGTGAATATTTGGGTAGGAATGATCGAAAATCGTTGGACCATATCTTCTTCCCCGTTTGAATGGGCAGAACTGCCGAGTGTTTCTTGAACATGTTTTAACTGGGCTACTTGAAGACGTACCTCTATTGGTTGGTCAAAGAATGTGGTATCAATATGACGGAGCACCGGCCTATTTCCAACGAATCGTTCATCAATTTCTTAATCATACATTCCATGATCGGTGGATAGGTAGACGTGGTCCCATACATTGGCCAGCACGTTCTCCGGATTTAACTTCACTAGACACTCATTTGTCCATTCACTTGTCCCAAGAAAATATGAAGGAACATATGACCACATACCATCATAACTACGCCGCAGGTTTACGAAAATAAAAAATTATAACTTTAAATTAGCACGTTGATAAACCTTGATTACTGAACCAAGTTTCAAATTTTTTCCTTCAGAAAACAAATTAAATCTTATTTTTTTTCGTACTTTCGACTCCCTGTATCTCAGAGGGGATGCATTTTAGGACATACCTTAATAGCAACTTTTCAGCTCGAAATGAGGTGAGGAATATGTAGTCGGTGTTTGTCGGTCTTATTCTGATTCACCCTGTATACATTTGTAGCATGTCAGTGAGGCACATATGGCGTAAATATAAAATTCAAAAACTCATTACATAGATAAAACATATTAAAATATAGACTACTGATACACTTATCACATTCATAAACATGTTGAAATATTTGTAATGATAATCGTTGAATTAGAAGTACAGTGTACACAGCATATAACATTCAGAACAAAACATTTAATTAGGCCTGTTTGAATTTGAATAAAAGCATATAAATGTATAAAGAAATATGTTTGATTAAAAGCAAGGAAGAGAACAAGTCACAGAGCTATGATCAGCCCCCTACTGTATAGAAGCTATCAAGAGATATTTTTTAATTGTTTTTTTAAAGGTATAGAAATTGAGACTTTTGTTTTCATTTGGTAGGGTGTTATGTATATTATAATTGAGGGAGTTCTTGTTTGATCTAGCTAGACGATTGATAGGGTTTCTGAGAAATGTTGGATTTCTTGTGTTGTAGTGGTGAATGTCATTCTGGGTGGTGATATGATCAATTTGTTTGTGCACTTCCCGCAGTACACTGTATATGAACAAGGAGGGCAGGATTCATTTGAAACTTTTGACAATATTCCTGTTATTACCTGTCCAATAAAGCCAATTTCTCTCGAACTTCTCCCTATCGTCTCCTTCGAACACCTTGTATACAGAAACCATATAGCCTGTGGCCGAGGTGTGGCTCTTCGTCAAAGACATTCCGATTTCGTGAATAGGCGGGCGACATATCGAGGCAACTTCGGTGTAAAGGTCGAGGGTATGGGCTGCTGTATATCTATATCAATCACACATTATTAAATGCATAGATATATTAAATTATGGTAAAAGAATCAGTCGGCGAAAATATTATGTTTGAATTCTCCATTGGTGTTATATAATTGTGGTGGTAGTCCACCATGTTTTATTAAAATCAAGGCCGTACCCAGAAAACAATTTCGGGGGGGTTTGGTAGCAACTTTTCGGAAATACTTTTCTCAGTATCATTAGATGGATGTGATGGTGATGGTAGTGTATCGTATGTACAGGAAACTGCCTGATTCACCTTATTCCAGATATATTTTGAGGATTTCGGGGGGGGGGGGGGTTTAACCCTCCCTGGGTACGGCTTTGATTAAAATAAGTATATTGATAGGGAAATCGTAGTTCATACCTGCAACTAGGCTGTAGCAGCGAATGTTTTCAATTTTCGTTAGAAGTTTTTATTTTGGATTCGTGTTCAGGAGGCAGTACGTAAGTACCATCAAACGGCATATTCTTAATTTACCCAAAATTGAACTCTGGTTCATTTGAATTGCGAAATAAACGCGTATATCGAGCAGTCCGGAGATTAACACTATGAGGGGTTATCTAACACATGGTCGTCGGGGTTTTAGGGGTCGAAGTTTATGATTTTTTTTGTCAAAATTCATTGAATCAAAATGGCGGCTCCAAGATGGCCTACGATCTCTGTGATTATGGTCCGATTCTATTCAAAATTGGTATGTGGGGTTTTTCGGGATCGGAGATTATGAATTTTTTGTCAAAATTCATAAGATCAAAATGGCCGGCTCCAAGATGGCGGACGATCTCTGTTCAAAATTGGTATGTGGAGTTTTTTTGTCAAAATTAATAAATTCAAGATGGCGGGCGAGTTTTGTAATTATGGTCCGATTCTATTCAAAATTGGCATTTGGAGGTTTTTAAGGTCGGAGATTATGAATTTATTGTCAAAATTCATAAATTCAAGATGGTGGGCGAATTTTGTAATTATGGACCCTTTCTATTTAAAATTGGTATGCTAGGGTTTCTGGGGATGGAGATTATGAATTTAGTCGAAGATTATTGTTTTTGTCAAAATTAATAAATTGAAGATGCCAGCTCCGGGATGGCGGACGAGTTCATCTTTAGATAAAGGCCTCATAATAACAAAAATGCATAGATTAAGGCGTAATTACTAAAAAGCATAAAATAATCAATAAAAATCCTTTTTAAAGACAAGCTTTTATTCAAATGCGCTAAAAAGTAAAAAATAATTGCTTTGGATGTGCGACGTAAGTTCTTCCGTGAGTTATAGATTCAAAAGCTTTTCGCTTTTGTATTCGAAATGAAAACTTTGCGCGACAAGCTCTTGAATCTATAATTCACGGAATAACCTTCGTCGCACATCCAAAGCAATTATTTTTTACTTTTTAGGACAGTTGAATAAAAGCTTGACTTTAAAAAAGTTTTTTATTAATTACTTTTTTTATGCAACAAGTTAGTTTATACCCTGTATAGAAACGTTGACAATGTTGACAATTATAATTTCATTCTATCTATCTATCGGCGAAATTATACCAACATGTTTCTACCTAAAGGGTCCTCTACACCTTTGGCCATGATGGACGATCACAGAATGGGCCATGATTGCCACGATCATTAAATATCATTGATTTAATATCACCTATCATGGGCAATGACAGGCGATTATGCCCTCTACACGTTCGTGTTGGACTGTATTCGTCCATCATGGCCGATGCGATGGTGTAGAGCCGGCGTAAAAGGACAAAACTCGTCTTTTCATGGGCATTGCTATGATATTTACGAGTTTTCTGTAACATGGCTGGAAGACAGCAAAAAATCCACTCAAGCTATAAAATAGTAAATTATGTCATAATATAGTTTTATAGCTAACGTATACGAAGAACATACGACTGTTGTAGTAGCCCAGAATTATTTTTCTGCGGATAGGAGAGGTAAGAAGGCAATATAAAGTTCGCGATGTCATGAGTTATTTTTGAGTATCGCATCGAATTTGTTACAATTCCAAATGGACTGCAAAGTTGAGAAAAAACGGTTTTAAATACGATTTCCACAAGGGTGGAAAACACCAGAATATTCCTGAAATAATCGAGAGAATTCTGCAGATTCGTTCCTTGAATTATCGGCTATTTTCTGGGAATAATAATTTTCCACAAATTGGCTATGTGCACGACAGTAGCAAACGCAACATTTCGGGATTTGGGAATTATTTGACAGTTAGATGACAAGCCATGTTTTGATAATTTCTATCAAAATCAAGTGAATAACTTGAAAAAATATAGAACATTGTCGATATCTGAGAGCAATTTATAATATTTGTAAGTTAAACAAATGGATTTTATAATGAGAACAGGATTTTAAATCATAAAACATATCAAACTGTGATGAAAGCTAATGAATTAGCTTCAGCACATTTGGAAAATGTTGAAGAACTGAGAATTAACGGCCAAAGTTATTTAATACAAGCAAGCCCATAATATTAGGCAAACATCATCTTTGAATGTAAGTACCCTGCGTTGTTGTTGAGTTGGATTAATTTCAGTAACTCTTCCAGTTATTGGTTGATTTGGTAAGACTACTGTGTTCCTCCTTGCCATAAATCGTTTGTACAAACGTGTGAACTCATAATATCGCGCAAATAAAACAACGAATTCAACGTGAAATTGTCAAAACAAAAGACCCCGCAAAATCCTTATGGAAAATGGCTCTCGGCTAAATTCGCTGAAACTCTGCAAAAAGATAGTATTCGGTATGCTGATCAAAAGTCTTAATGGGCACAACCCTCCATTTTCAAAAGATTGAAATGAAACAATTAAAGAATCTTTAACCTTGAAAGTGTGTAATGGGGCGTTAATGAAGGGTTGGGCGGGGGTGAGGGCGAGGTGTGGTGAGGGTAGAATGTAGGATTCGGTTGGAGAAAGGGGTGGGCAGTGAAAGGAAACGCTTTGAAGATGAATTGAAACTGTTATGCATTAACACACCGGAAAGTGTACTTTGGGGGCTGTAGGGGGTCTGGGGTTGAAAATGGAGGGTTGTGCCCATTAAGACTTTTGATGAGCATACCGAATACTATATTATTGTAGAGTTTCAGCGAATTTAGCCGAGAGCCATTTTCCATAAGGATTTTGCAGGGTCCTTTGACAGTCCCGATAATGTTTCATATTTCTGCCAAAGCGTGCGCTGCGATCGATTTGATTGTTCCCACCAAGCAGTTCGCATACACTTCAACGTTGGTTGTGTGTAATGGAAAAAAACCTTTTACGTTAAATTTACGATAGATATGTACATACCTTGTAGTTCGTGGATCGAACTTGGACAAACTGGCAGTGCGTAAATTATTGTAGAACATCACAGGATTCGTTTGCGAGGTATTTATCACATAGCATGTTATGAATGGGAAATCCACTGGAAAATATAAAATACAGTTGATATAGATAGGACGAGAGAAGAGACGAATGTTTGAATTTACGTTCACGATTATGGAAAATGTTGAACAAGAAACATTCTCAGTTGAACTTGTACCTGTGAATTTTTTTCGAAATAACTTCCTGGCTATATACCAACGCTGCATATTGAACCGTATCTTAAATATTTTGTGAAAACTCTGTTCTATGTGACTTTATTTTTACCTACTATCATCGCATATCCGGCAAGCTCAAGATGGCGGCACCAATATGCCAGACATTTTGACAAAAAATTGATTTCTGTGTGTGTTTGTGTATAGTCCACATTATTAAAATTTGTGTGGTGTGTTGTATTCGGCACTGCATATGCATCTTTTTCGACAATAACACGACCTGTATATTTGGAAAATACAACACAAAACGTAATTTTTCGTACATAATAAGATTCGTAACTATTTTGAGCGTACTTCTAGCACATTTTTCAGTGAAAAAATCAATTCCTCTATCATATCTACGTAAAAAAGCAACCCCTGTTACAAGTCGCTATAAGCAACCGTTTTCTAGATATTTGGACTTGAAAATTTCAAGTCGATTATTTGATAATCGATGCGTGTTGAAGTTATTACCATTATTACCAAGACGTATTTACCAGGAGCGATTTCCTAATCGAGTACTGCCTTCAACTCCAACATTTACCAGTCTCCACGGTTGTTTGGCAGAAACAGGTAGCTTTAAGAGGGCAGTTGATATTATTGGAAGACCACGAGCAGTCCGAACCCCAGAATTGGAAGAAGCTGTTTTGAACGCTCTCGGGGAGAATCCAGAAACAAGAATAATTGCTGAAGCTCTCAATTCTACTCAGTCAAGTTTGAAGAATTATCCACGATCAACAATTTTATCCATACCATATTCAAATGGTACAAGCTCTTTTGCCACGAGACTTTCCCCAACGCATTACTATGTGTCAGTGGTTTTTGAGGAAATTGGCAGCAAATCCTCAATTTTTAAGATATGTACTCTTCACGGACGAGGCAAACTTCCCCCGAAATGCTGTCACAAACTTTCATAATAACCATGATTAGGCTCTGGAAAATCCGCACGCAGTTAGTGAAAGACATTATCAGTATCAATTTTCTGTAAATGTATGGGCGGCAATAATTGATAATTACTTGATAGGTCCTTTCTTTCTTCCGTTCCGACTGAATGGCGCAACTTACAGATACTTTTTAGAAAATGAATTGCCGGGACTACTTCAGAATATACTATTAGAAATTCGTATCCGCATGTGGTTTATGCATGATGGGGCTCCTCCGGCCCATTTTAGCTTTGTAGCCAGGGAATTCCTTAACACTGTCTATCCAAATCGATGGATCGGTAGGGGTGTAGAAGAACCTAACCAGGCGTGGGCACTAAGGTCCCCAGATCTAAACCCGCTAGATTTTTATTTTTGGGGACATTTGAAGTCACTAGTCTATAAAACTCCAGTAGCGAACGAGGAAGATCTAAGAAACCGAATAGTAGACGCCTGTGAAACAATAAGAAACACACCAATAATTTTTGAGCGGGTACGAGATTCAATGACTAGAAGACTGAATGCCTGTATCTTCGCTGAAGGTGGACATTTTGAACAATTTATTTGAATACAATTTAATTTCCTTTATTTTATTTTATTCTACATATTCAAAATTTCTTGAAATGAAATGTTGATATTTCTTGCAAATTTTATTAAAACAAATGCAGATTTTGCACCCTTGATACAAAAATAACTATTTCAAACGAGTAAAAATAAATAGTATAGGTGGCGCCCTCTACAAAAAACCAAAACTACTTATTTAAACATCAAATGAATTTCCTAAGCAATCTTGTGAAAAATGCAAAATAATGGTAATAACTTCAACACGCATCGATTATCAAATAATCGACTTAAAATTTTCAAGTCTAAATATCTAGAAAACTGTTGCTTATAGCGACTTGTAACAAGGGTAGCTTCTTTACGTAGATATGATAGAGGAATTGATTTTTTTACTGAAAAATATGTTAGAAGTACGCTCAAAAAAGTTATGGATCTTCAAAAAAGATAAAGACGTGTAGATGGCGCCCCCTACGAGTAAGAGCAATAATAACATCAGGCTCGAATTCGACACCTCAAAAAACTTCTCAATACCAATTATCGTTTAATTAAGGTCAGTATATCGAAAGTAATAAAAAAAAACGAAAATAAAAATAAAAAGTTAACACCCTGTATCTTGGAAATGAAGCGTTTCCGGACATATATTTATTTGGACAATTCATATTAGAATATTGTGAGGAATCACCTCCTGAAGTTTGTCAAAGTACTTCGGACTCACCCTGTATAAGTATAATCATGTGTATAATTATTATTATACTTAATATTCTAACAAACTACCTGTAGTTACGCCGCTGTTACATACATTTCATTCAGAAAACTTCTTGTTATGCAAATTAAGGTGACCCTAATTTAGCACCGATTCGGGCGTTTACGTCTTAAATAACTGAAATACAGAACTTTTAAAAACCATCATTGCAAGTTTACAATACAACTTTTAAGTTGTCCACCCTGTTTCTGTCATTGCAAATTTACATTTTATCACTCTCTCACATTAGGAAACACAGTATACTTCTTATATTTATTATTAACTGCTATTTTGTTTAGACATAGTCGAAATACCAATGATTTTCCCTCACATGTCCTCATAAATGATACAGAAATAACATATAATGCTAGCACAAAGTTCCTTGGAATCACCATTGATCAACATATGAATTGGATAAATCATGTAAAACTGCTATGTGGTAAACTGAGTAGATCTTGTTATTCTCTCAGAGAACTAAAAAAAGTTACTGATAGCTATGCTCTACTAACAGCATACTTTGGTCATTTCTATTCCTCAATGAGCTATGGAATATTATTTTGGGGGGGTTCACATTATCAAGAGGTATTCATTTTACAAAAGAGAGCAATAAGAATATTATGTGGTCTGAAAATTGGTGACTCTTGTAGAGGGCATTTTAGAAACTTAAATCTTTTAACATTACCCGCATTGTATGTTTTTGAATGTCTAAATTTTGTCTATAAAAACAAGCACTTGTTCAATAATTATGTTAATGTAAATACCTATAGAACTAGAAATAAATACATGTTTTGTTACCCTCCCCATACAACCTCTCTCATAGAAAAAGGCTGTCTCTATAAGTGCCTAGAATTTTATAATTTATTGTCGAACAACATGAAGGAAATTAAAACTTTTTTTAGTTTTAAGAAAGTAATTAAAAAACTATTAGTTTCTGCAGAGCCCTATAGATTGGAAGATATAAATCAAATGACATTTACTTAGTTGTTTTTCTGTATATTTCCTTTATTATTATTGTTTCTCCTTATTTGGGGACCAGTAAGAAATGTTTTTTAGAATATGGCATGGTTCCGTGGGTTTTATCGGGTTTTCCTGCGGATGTAAAGCAAATGCACCATGATTCAGACTGCTCAATTAAAGTCGCCCCGGTGCGCATCGCCATATCTTACATATTCTAAAACATTTTTCTTTTTCTTTTTTTTTTTTTTTAACTGTGATTTCTTAATGGAAAATATTCCCTGCAATTTTGACATGTACCACACACAAAATTATTATAATTGTCTGTAATAATCTGCTGTTATTGGTACTCAATAAATTCTATTCTAAATTCTATTCTATTTTCTATTAACGGTTCGATTCGATCCAATCACTCACTTAAAAATGACGACGCGAAGTTTACCTTTCAATTGCAGTCGATACTCATCTAATTTTAATCGCGTCTTCAAAAAATAGTGAATAATTCTGTACCGTTTCTCTCCATGTTGGCGAGCAACATTCCCGTAACGGCGGTTTTCGCTTGGGCAACTTCGTTGACCAGCTCCCCCGCCGACATCCTCTGCTTGTATAAGGGCTGCACCAAGGGCGATTCTAAAATAGGGTCTATGGCCTCGAGGGGGCTCATTAGATGACATAAGACACACAGTTTCGGATCAGGCACCTAGAAAATTAAGGTTCAATTTTTTATTATACCTTATTTGGAAATGGGAGAGAGTAAAAAACTCATTATGAATGCCAATCCTCAAAAAACGTAGTCCGGATACATACGAGGGGGTGAGAAGTCAAGAGGTACAAGTGACAACTCCATCATTTTGTGAAAGCGTAATTTGAAGTGAAAGCATTCTGATAAATTCCCTGAAGCTCTCCGTCTGTATAATGCTTTTGTCGCCGCTAGATCTCAGCACATTGAAAGCATTCATTCGTATCCCTTTGCCACCAACATTTTATTATGTATTGTTTGATCTGGGAACGCCTTTTGGTGATTTGATGATAAAGTGGACTGTATTCAAATTGATATTAGAAACCGAATGCACTATTCGACTCACCAATATGTCTAGATGCTTCCGGTGGTTCTTCTCTCGTCTCCTAGAAGGGCCCTCCTGTACTTCTGTAGGTATCTGGACTCATCGGGGGATGACACCATCATATGCACATATATACTGCATGCAGTGGTACTACCACAAACAATTATAAAGTTTTGAAAAGCGGCACAGTGCGATTGGGGGATCACGACGATAGAATTATAATAATTGTAATTGAAAAATGGCGGTTCAATAGGTACGTACAACGTCTCTCTCGGTACCCGGTACTGCTCGAAGTAGATCAACTCGGACAGATGATCGACTGTTTTCGGGAATCAGGCGTCCTGGTTGCCGAATAGTGCTAACTTTACTAGCGCGAAATAATTTAAAATATAACAACCCTAAAAGCGTTCCGTAACATGTATAAACTATCGATAACCAACCGGACTTATCTTTTTTCAAAAGTCACTTGTATCCCTTGGCTTCTCACCCCCTCATATAAATAATATCTGTAAAGTCCAGGTCGTTTCAAGAAATATTTGTAGCTTTTTTTAATCTGTACAACAGATTGTAAACTATATACCGGGTTCACAGTTTATAGCTAAAGAAGCAGTTAGCTCACTTGGCCCAAATGCATGTTCCAAGGTAACATCCGCTCCAGGGAAAGAATTCAGGATGCGCAGAAAACTGTACGCGATCATCGCTCTTCGAAGTATCCGAAAAATGTCAGTATTAGTAACACAGTAACACGCGGTATGCGCGAGGGATAAAAATCAGAGTTGCGCAGTGTACAAACGGGAACATAAAGATCAAAGTGCCGACGCCAAGTGAGCGAACTGATTCTTTAGCTATAAACTGTGCCGGGTTATTCACTATAAATTACCCATCCCTTATCATCGTTATTATTGCCTATAGAAAAAAAAGTTTAATGTAAACGTTGTCTGGTTATGACTGAATTTTGGTACAATGCTATGAAAAATACAGTAGCGTGCAGATTTCAGGGGCTATTTTTTTTAATGGGATACCCCGTATATTATTGAATTGAAATGTTTTTTTTTTCTGATTTCAAAAATATACCATATGTTACCCCTATCTTATACCGTTTTTGCGTTATTAAACGTCGAATAACTTAAGTTGTTACTGTAAATACCTATCCTACGAAAGTTAACATTTTTAAAGTAAGCTATGAAAATGACATCTATATTATTTTTGTTTAGTGACATTTCTTTAATGGAATAATCAAAATGGTTTACAGTGAGGAAGAAAAAGTTCAAATATTTGTACAAAAATAGTTAACAAAGATTTATTAAGGACATTTGAATAACATGATAACTCATAAAAGATGTTCAATGTGTCCACCATTATTGCCAATGCATAATTGATAACGTCTTCTTATACAGTGCTCGTCTAAAGTCCGTTCCCCCCCTACTAATTATTGAACCACCTGGTATATCGCGACGAAATTTGGAGGGCTTAAATAGGAGATAAAAACCTAATTTTTCATGAAAAAATCAGAGCTGTAGGTTTTAAAATGGCGGCTGAGCGCCATCTTCAATAATTTTTTAAAATAGAACACCTAGTATATTATTCCATTTTCGAAATCTGCTCATAATTCTCAACAGTTTTCTCTAATACACTTTACTCCTAAATTCAATTATTTTCGAAATATTAACGTTTGAAAAGTGACATTTTGGTCATTTCAAACCCAACCAAAAATGTTGCTTTCAATCAAGTTTGCATTGGAAAAAATCATTGTTTTGTTTACTGTCAAACTGAACTGCTAACTGTCAAATAGTCCGTTGAGCGCCTAAATCCTTTTATGAAAAGTGTGATCATGGCTCGTAGTTTAGACGATAAATTTGAAGCAGTTTTGATAGTTGGAGAAGCTAGAAAAAATTCTCATCTAGCAGTCCGTATGTTTGATGATAGATTTCCCGAGAATCCTATTTCGAGGTCATATTTGCGCAAACTTTTAAATAAGCTGCAAGCAACTGGTACGCTGAAAGACGCTCCAAGATCAGGAAGACCGCCTCTTTCAGAAGAAAAAAAGGTAGAAATTGTTGCTGAAATGATAATCAATCCGACTCAGTCGACGTCTGCAGTTGCTGAATCCTGTGGAGTAAGTTCAAAAAGTGTCCGAAAAGTCCTAAAAAAAGAAAAGTTTCATCCCTATAAAATGAAAATCCTGCATGCTCTCACGGAGGATGATCCAGACCGAAGGGTTGAATTTTGTGAGTGGTTAACAAGACCAATTGAAGGAGAACGGTGCTTCCTAAAACGTGTATGTTTCGCAGAAAGTCAACAAACAGAATGTACGATACAGAGGTGCGTTCGATTATAGACTCATAGAGTAGAGTAAAGTTTTTGAAGGTTTCTTAAATTTACTCTGCAGTTGAGTACTATTCATGTAATATTCGAACGGTGCGGAATTTATTTGGAGTTGTTTACAAGGTCCGACTGACAGCAGTTTCTGACATCGGAAATATTGTTAAAAAAAACGAAAAATGACAAGAGCAGTGAAAGTTGATGAAAACCGGAGGAAAATATTGTTGACAATAGCAGATAACTTTCCTAGAATCTTGTTCGCCAATTGTAAATTAAATGTTAGTATTTAATTAATTTAAATGTTAGTAGTAGGGGATGACAATGCTAGATTCGAATGTCATGTGATGCTTTCGAAGCAGCTTTATTAAAAATAGGTCCTAGGTTAAGAATTCAAGTGGGACAGTATGAACTTGGCAGACCATATGTATCTCCAAGATTACAACTATTATCAGTGAACAGTATTAAACACTTTCACATAAATAATCTCAATCTTGGGTTGGCTGTAAGAGTGTGAGACACAGCATAAAGAGGTTTTCCGTCCCCCAAAATTGTGTCAATTTTGTGGAGTTAAATAAACCCAGCTATTTTGTAGAGTTACGAGAGTTAACTCGGTAGCGAATACTCGGGTCTTTTCGAACGACAGTCTTATAGTAAAATATACACAACTTTACGATTTTCGAACGCTATTTAGTGAATTATACTCAATGGAGTTAATAATCGAACGCACCTCTGGAGCGATACTAATCCGCATAATTTTAGAGAGGGACATACCAGGTTTCCTAAAAAGGTGAATGTTTGGGCGGGGATTTTGGGCAATCACGTTGATGAAAATCGGTCCAGATTTTCATCAGAGGCAATCTTACAAGAGTTCTTTACAGAAATCTTTTAGAAACTGAAATTGAACCTCGAATAAGACAAATTGTATTAAACAATCAGGAAGAGTTTGAAAATCGTGAAATGATATTTCAGCAGGAGGGGGCACCTTCCCATTTCGATCGCATGGCTAGAGAGTTCCTCGATACAAACTTTCCTGGGCGATGGATAGGTCGCAGGGGAAGTACATAATGGCCACCAAGATCTCCGGATCTTACACCTCTAGATTTTTTCCTTCGGGGGTATTTCCTCATGCCACTGAATGCCAAACAATAGAAAAGTTGGAACGCAGAATAATAGATACATGTGAAGAAATAGATGAACAGACTTTCATCAACGTGAGAGAAGCTATTTATAATAGGGCACTTTATTGTCAAGATTTAGAAGGGGGCCACATTGAACACTTGATGAAATAATTGTTGAGGTTAAATAAAAGTGTTATTCAAAAATAAATTATAATTTTTTAGCTAACTAATTTGTTTGATTGTGAATTTACAGAACACATTCCTAGGCTTCGAGATTTTCCGGTAAGCGGTAGTTTATCCTTAATAAACTCTCTTTACGCCTCTTATTAGTCGAATTCATTAAGAGATTTAACTACAAATTACTTACAACGTTTAGTTAGCAAAATGTTTTACCGGAAGTGACCAAAATCCATACTTTATTTTAAACCGGAATGTCACTTTTCAAACGTTAATATTTCGAAAACAATTGAATTTAGGAATAAAGTGTATTAGAGAAAACTGTTGTGAATTATGAGCAGATTTCGAAAATGGAATAATATACGGGGTGTTCTATTTAAAAAAAAATTGAAGATGGCGCTCAGCCGCCATTTTAAAACTTTCAGCTGTGATTTTTTCATAAAAAAGTAGGTTTTTATCTCCTATTTGAGCCCTCCAAATTTCGTTGCGATATACCAGGTGGTACAAAAATTAGTAGGGGGGGAACGGACTTTGGACGAGCACTGTATTTATAAGTGCATTGGAAATTGCTTCATTATTGACATTCAGATTCTCTATTTCAAGTCGTGTCTTTAATGAGTTGAATATTATTATTATTATTAATAATGTCTTCTAGAAATCCCCAGAAAAATTAATCCACAGGGGTCAAGTCTGGACTGTTAAGTGGCCATTTAATACTTCCATTATTTCCCATCCATATTGGGAATACATTATTCAAATGTTCTTGAACGGGTAGGACACTATGCGGGCTTTTTCCAACTTGCATATAACTGGCAAGCTGGCTTCCGAAAAATTATGTAAAATAATATTTTCTACTTCTGGAATAAGTATTTCTTGATAGGTTGATACATAATCATAAAATATAGAGCCAACAATTTTATTTCAAAAAATTCCGTACCATACGCTAACAGTTTTTCTTCCTGTTTTCTTTTTCTGTTGTCCTTTTTTTCCCACGACCTCCGATTTTTCATATTGAAAACTCCTGCCGTAGAAAAGGATGACTCATCAGTCCATAATATTTTAGTTAAATAATCGGGATCTTTATTCAACTTTTGAATCATCTGTTGGCAAAATTCCAGCCTTTTCCTCTTATGAGTCTCTGTTAAAACTTGCACGAGAATTTTTTTTGTGGTTTGTAATTGTTCTTTTTCAAAGTACGTTGGATTTTGGAAAAACTTCTACTTAATTGATCGGCTACATTTTTTAAACTATATTCAGAATTTTATAAAAAGTAATGCAATGTTTAAAAAAAGTCTATTCGCGAATTAATAGAAGAAGAAATTTATTAGCTACATGATGCATGTTTTACATTTGTAGTAGGTCAATGTTAGTAGACGATGAAAAATACAATGAAATAAACTAAAAAACACAAGCAGATTTAAGTGCAAGTGGCATTTACATCAAGTGTGGATGTTTGGCAAGTATGTTCCCTGTATTAAAATTGTGATCATCAACATGTTCCAGATATTCTGAAATTGAATAAAAACAATTATTTTCAAAATATTTTTTCATTATCCCTTGAAACTAAACATATTCATAGTTTTAATATTGGCAGGTAAAGCATGTACAATCTGAGATCATAAGAATTTTTTTGTGATTTGATGAGAAGCGTTGAGGTCTAATAAGATTACTATTGCGTGTGTTATGATTATGTATGCTAGATTGCTTAGGAAGAAAGGGAGCTTTTTTGTGAATCTCTAATAGACTTGCATAAGTATACATAGAAGGTACTGACATGATTGCGTGGTTTATGAATGAACCACGGCACGAATCTCTGTAGCCAATTCCAACGAGAATTCTCAGCGCCTTTTTCTGTAAAATGAAGATACAATGGGCATCCCTAGAATTTCCCCAGAGTAAAATTCCATAAGAAATATGAGATTGGATCAATGAGCAAAAAACTATTTTCAATTAAGAGAAATTCGTTATGGGTTTGAATTGTCGTAGTAAAAAAATAGAGCACTCGATAATTTACTTTTCAGACCTGAAATGTGGCTTAATATGGATAAGCTTACCTTCGAAATGTTCTGTTCTTCCCTGTTTTCTTGAACTACACGCTTTTTTCTACTGAAACTGAAGGTAGGATTCACCTTTTGGTAAATATTTTTGAATGTATTTTCTGACGGTGTGGACGATTTGGATACAACACCCTATAACACTTTTTGCTGCACGTTTATTTTTGTTGTTTTGTATATAACAATTATATATTTGAACTTTTTCTTCCTCATTGTAAACCATTTTGATTCTTCCATTAAAGAAATGTCACTAAATAAACATAATATAGATGTCATTTTCATAGCTTACTTTGAAAATGTTAACTTTCATAGGTAGGATAGGTATTTACAGTAACAACAAAATGGTATAAGGTAGGACATATGCCAAAGTCGACCGGTGCGCCATCTATGATTTCTCTCGCCGTTATCTCGATTTTTTAGGATTCACGGTGAATCTGTCGGATTGAGATATGCTCATTTTGGTTCAAACCGGAGATCGATACGACCACTTTGGTTTTTCGAAAATATTTAGGGACTGAAAAGTTTGACTTTTTAATGTTAAGCCCCGTAATTACAGAAAAACTCTCATGTCTGAAAAAGCAACACAATATTCTTTAATATGAACTTGATAGCGAGAAAAACCAATTCACTAGGAGAGATAATAAAAGCAGAATTCCTCCGCACGAAAGAGCTGATAAGCATACGCTCGTTAAACCATACGTCGTTATTGGAAGACAATTAAATGCACTTAAAAATCACTATCAAGAAATAACCCTTGTACACCGGAGTCATAAATAACTCATCTAGGAAAAATTAACGATGGTAAACAAGAGTATTAATTCCAATTTGTTGACATCGCCTCGCGATAGGGTTTCCACAGAACGCGCTATAAATTACCAGTATGACAGCCCATTAAATATAACTCTTCTCGAAAAGGCTAAAATTATGTTTTATAATTTTTATGACAAAAACAAAACTATTAATTATTGAGCTGTGGACAAGTTAGAGATAACGAGTGTGGGAATCGTTACTCCGCGAAGGCCTCATGGTGGGGTTGAATAGTATAAAAGCATAAAGTGCGAGCCATCAAAAAGCCAGTCATATCATAGTCGTTACTCCGATAATATGTTCCTCTCAAAAGTGAGGTTAAGAAGTCCGTCGAATCACAGTATCGTAAAAATTCCGATGAGAAGTGTACAGGTATAAGCGTCAAGTAGTGAACTGAAGAAAACGTTAAGAACAAGTAGATTCAAATCCATTTACACCAAGTAATGATCGCTCCAAGTGAAGGCACGAAAGACCCAGCATTTTTCCAAAATTTACCTACTTTTTATCACCGCTACAAGAACGCGAAAGTCAACGGATAAACCTCAATTCGATAGTCCTCATAGTAAACCGTATCCATATACGCTACCCTAATATACCGGGCGAATAAAATAAAATAAACAATTGCCGCGAGAGTAAATCAACCTAATATTAAAATCAAAACTAAATGTCGTTTAAAAATCTACTCAAGTGAATAAGTTTGAAACCTGGTGAGTCCTATGTATTTTTCTGTGTTTATGGTTGGTAAATTTAATCATTTAAAATATGCATGTGTCTTTACATGTTTCTCCATAGGTCCATGTTACCCCAAAAGTTTTCAAAAGATGATTATTTCCAATCTTTTGTAGCAATTGATGTCAATATTGTTTTAGTAAATCTATTTTCGATTTTGTAGCCGAATGTAAAAGTAACTGCCAGTAATCTATACTCTATTTGTTTTTTTTTGAATATTGTCGCATACTATTCGTCTATAGGACGAAGGAAATAATTGTGTAAATTTTTATTAAATATATATGTGTATTCTAACATTTTATGAGTGCATTCTTATTTTTTTTATGAATAACTTTTCGAATCTTTCTAAACTCCGGTAGTACTTTTAAATAAACACCCCATGTTCTCCCGTATAGTGAGATAGAGTCATTCGCTTGTAGCCGCTCACGAGTGATAGGCTCGGTTCAATTATTGTTTTTTTTTTGAATAATTGATGCTCCCTATACATCCAAGTTGTGATTTTCCGAGCAACTTTACAACAAAGGGTAAATCGAATATAGGATCCCTATATTTGAGGCGTCCTTAGCGTCGAAGGTTAGTTATAGGAAATATTTTCCATAATAGACCAGTGGCGTTACAGAGGGTTTTAATTATAAACCCCTGTATATGTCCAGCGGCGTAACATTACATTTTTTTCTGTATCGAAACGAAATTCCGTTTCTAGACTAATTTTTCCGAAAAAAAACCCAAAATCGTTTTTTTCATAGTTTTTTGCATAAGTTTCAAGAATTTCACAGCGATCGCTCTGTCCCTGATCTTTTTGCGATTCTTCCAACAGATGTCTGCACCGGTGCCTTAGCAAAACTCACTTTGGAGTGAGAAAAAAATATTTCCCGTACTCCGATTTCATCGTGCTTCTCGCCATTCGAAAGGAAATTCTTTTTTCTACGGGGATATGGAATTTCGCATCGATATCTGCGTCCCTGATTTATTTACGATTTTTCGAAAAGCATGATAGAACGCATTTTCGATGACGTCCCTATGGAAGTTGACGATCTAAAAACGAAATGAGAGAAAAGCTCACCGGAATATAACTTTTTCTGACGTAAAAAGTCCGCTGAATCAAAAAAAGTGGCCATATCGTCGATCGGACCGCAGCTAAGAGAGCTATGATGTCGCAAATTCTCGAAACGTCGGTGCGCTGGCGGAAAAGATGGTAATAGCTTCTTCATTTCTTGACCTATCGACGATATGGTCACTTTTTTGGATTCAGCGGAGTTTTTTACGTATAGAAAAGTTATTTTCAGATTGCGCTCCGATGTTTTTTTTCATTTGACATATGTCAAAGTCGACCGGTGCGCCATCTATGATTTCTCTCGCCGTTATCTCGATTCTAGGCGTTGTTCGAAAATTTGACTTTTCAAAAAAAAAATCCGTATCGAAACGAAATTCCGTTTTTCTACGACAACCTCGATAAATGTTCATTTTATAACCGTAACTTCAATCATAAACAAGCACATTTTGTACAGAATTTCATTTTTGCATCGGTTGCTAGGCAAGTTGCTAAGCAACAAATGCGAAATGGAATATTTCGTGTTAGGTCTAGGTTCGCTCTAAAATCACAACGACTACGGCTTGTCAAATTATGACGTCCAACGACAAATTGATGAAATGTCAGCAGATCGTTTCTGTCAAAGTTTTAGTAGGTAACGAGTAATTTCATAGTTGTTTTCTATAAAAACTATTGAATAGTTGTTTTCTGTTTTTTTTTTTTTTTTTACAAATAAAATATTTATTAAGGTAAAGATGAAAATAAAATATAAAATGTAAAGAAGTAAAATGTTTTATTCAAAACTGTGATTTGGTGTCCTCTTGATCATAGAAGAGGACGTATGCTTCTCCACTCACGATAGATTTTGGTGATAGCGGTGATATTCTCGAGTCATTGTACTCGTGCCATGTGCCTGCATAAGGGTGCCTACAGTAAGCCGTGTAGTGTCCATTAAAAGTTGTTCCGCTATGGTTGGATACAGCGTACAAGTTGTAGCGACACGGAGCTGCGTTATCTACTGCATAAATATTCATATCTAATCCATCGAGAGGAAAGTCAATGAAGACATTTAGTTTTCCTAAACTATTAATTAAAATGGAAACTGATAGTGATATTGACTTAGATTTGACACCTCCGAACATAATAGAAGCAGCGAAGGTAACAACACTGAATTTATTACCGGAAACGTCGAAGAGTATGTATCAACGCGCTTATAACCTTTTTTTTTGGAATGGAAGGTAGATCAAAAGACAACATCGTTTTCCGAGAACGTTTTAATGGCTTATTTTGGCGACTTAGGCAAAAAATTTAAAAGTTCCATTTGTGGTCATACTTCTCAATGCTGAGAACGACTCTTAGTATCTATAATGATATAGATATTGCCAAATATTTGAAACTGAAAGCATTCCTCAAGCGGCAGTCTAACGGCTACAAACCCAAAAAGTCAAAGATCTTTACAGCAAATGACATCGATAATTTCATTGAACAAGCTCCAGATGAAATATATTTGGCAACAAAAGTAAGTTTTATATTTCCATTTGATGAAAAATATGTTTAAGTAAACTAATTTACATTGTAGGTTGCATTAGTTATGGGAGTAATGGGTGCATGTAGAAGACATGAATGACATCAAATGAAAATTACTCATTTCAATGATCTTGGTTCAGCTGTTTTAGTAACAATACCAGACAGTAAAACGAAAATAGTACGAAATTTTACTGTAACTGGCAAATTCTACGAAGTTTATAAAAAATACGCAAATCCTCGCCCTCAAAATGCTAATGGGTCTATGGTTTTTCATTAATTATCAAAAAGGAAAGTGCACCATTCAGAGAATAGGTCTGAATAAGTTTGGAGCTATGGGAAAAGACATTGCCAAGTATTTAAAACTGGGCACTGCTTTCGCCGATCATCCGCAACAATTCTTGTTGGTGCTGGAGGTGACATAACCACGTTAAAACGCCACGGTGGCTGGAAATCTACAGTCGCTGAGGGATATATTGATGAATCGAAGAAAAGTAAGCTTGACATAGCAAATAAAATTGCAAATGCAATACAGAACAGACCATCAGGCATACCAACGAATTTAGAAATGGAAAATCGCGAGAAGCCGTCTACTTCAACGTCGACAAATTATCAATTTCGAAAAGAATGAAGTATTCAGCAATCAAGTTCTCCAAATATGATATTCAATAATTGCACATTCAACTTCAATTAGATACATACATACATTTATAGGCTTCTATTTATGTGTACCTATTAGAAATAGCAATAGAGAAAATATTTATATATTTCTTCAATTTATATTTTAATTCTGATAGAAAGCCCATTAGCGGCGAATTCGGAGTAATGAAATATCATCAGTTTATTTCTATCAAAGTTTTTGCAATGTATGCATGTATTAAACGTGAACGATATGTTGTCATAGAAAAAGTATAGTATGCAACTCGCAACAAAATGGCCATTTTGCACTCGTATGAATTGCAGCACTTGCCTTCGGCTCGTGCTGCAAATTTCGTACTCGTGCTAAATGGGCATCATTTTGTGCTCATTGCATAATATACTATTCTAGACTAATTCGGCCATTCTGAATCGATTGGAGTTCGCAGAATTGCTCTATCTTTTACCGTTCCCCGAGTTAGAAAAAAAAATCCGAACTGCCGGAAAAAAACCGGAAATGATTTTTTCCCGAAAAAACACCCCAAAATCTCGATTTTTTAGGTTTCACGGTGAATTTGTCGGATTGAGATATGCTCATGTTGGTTCAAACCGGAGATCGATACGACCACTTTGGTTTTTCGAAGATATTTAGGGGCTGAAAAATTTGACTTTTCAAATTTTTTTCTGTATAGAAACGAAATTCCGTTTCTAGACTAATTTTTCCGAAAAAAAACCCAAAATTGTTTTTTTCATAGTTTCAAGAATTTCACAGCGATCGCTCTGTCCCTGATCTTTTTGTGATTCTTCCAACAGAAGTCTGCACCGGTGCCTCAGCAAAAATAACTTTTTTCACTTTGAAGCGGAAAAAAAAACATTTCCCGTACTCCGATTCCATCGTGCTTCTCGTCATTCGAAAGGAAATTCTTTTTTCTACGGGGATATGGAATTTCGCATCGATATCTGCGTCCCTGTTTTATTTACGATTTTTCGAAGAGAAGTTTGCTGCAAGGTAGCAGCATGATAGAACGCACTTTCGATGATGTCCCTATGGATGTTGACGATCGAAAAACGAAATGGGAAAGAAGCTTATCGGAATATAACTTTTTCTGACGTAAAA
Source organism: Gonioctena quinquepunctata (assembly GCA_018342105.1). NCBI lineage: Eukaryota > Metazoa > Arthropoda > Insecta > Coleoptera > Chrysomelidae > Gonioctena > Gonioctena quinquepunctata. The sequence continues at coordinate 390,777 of JAFIRS010000234.1, read as the reverse complement.
AGGTCCGCTGAATTAAAAAAAGTGACCATCTCGTCAATCGGACAGCAGCTAAGTGAGCTATGATAAGTGAATCCGAGGTCGACATGGAAAAAAATGCACCCTCTCGTAAATTTTATTTTCACGCAAAAACCTTTCATCCAATTCCAATAAATCGTATACCATCAGATTCGGGAGAAAATTTCCTACCTATATAATATATTTTTGAAATCAGCAAAAAAATATAATTTCAAAAAATAAAATAATTTACAGGATATCCCATTAAAAAAAAATCCCTGAAATCTGCACCCTACTGTATTTTTGATAGCAGTTTATCAACCACACAACTTTTACATTTAACTTTTTTTTCTATAGTCAATAATAACTATGATAAGGGGTCGGTAATTTATAGTGAATACGATTTGAAGAAATTATCAATAATTTGATTCTTTGATATGAATATTGAATGTTTTTATATATCTATATATCTATATATATATATATATATATATATATATATATATAGGATAAACTAATATATATATATATATATATATATATATAGGATAAACTAAAATCAATTTTTGCACACATTTCAAATTAAAACTGCACAATTGCCATATACAGAGTCCGTCAAAATCTTGGAACCTATGGGAAATTTGTTTATTAATAGTTTATACCAGTCATTTTCAACCAATCAGATGCTTTATTTCGACATTGTTACTATGGTAACCAGCAAATTTTCTGAAAATGTTTCATCCACATTAGCATGTAGACGTAAAATTAATAAGTGGAAATTTCCCGGCACATGACAGCTATCATATAATTAGACAATAATAATATTTTTTTTTTCCAAACCAAGAAAATTGTATAAAAAAAATTTTAATAAAAATTTATCTGATTAATATTTTATTTTACTAGGGCACGGGAAAATCAAAAAATATCTCCCGCAATACGAACGTATCCACTTTCATTTTTAGTCAATATTAACATTTCCCTGAAACCTAGTAAGAAAATTGTATGAAATCAATTAATTTTACATAATAGTTTATCTGATATTATATATTTTATTTTACTAGGGAACGGGAAAAATCAGAAAAAAATCTCCCCCAAAACTCCCATTACACAAGCCTTCTATTTATTTGTGAATAACGTCAAAATAAATATTTACTTAATGTTTTCTATTTAAATATAATTCCGGTATAACATTTTCTTACCGAATCCCCCACGTGCTTGAATTAATTGCGGGAAATTTGTCTCGTACATGAATTTTTAAAGAAAATTATCTGATACACTGATAATAACGGCTATGAGCGTATTTAGTCTAATTGAATGCGCCAACTTTCATAAAGAATACAATTTTCTGAGAAACTGTTAATAAAAAAAAATCCCATATGGTTCCAAGATTTTGGCGGACACTGTATAAATAGTAAGCCGCTTCTGACCTCAAGGTTTAATGACTCTCTTTCGTTTCCAAATACAGTATATATTTTATCTACTTTTTACCTCCATGACGTGTAAGTTTCCCCTTTTCTCCAGGGTGTTGCCCGTGGTGGGCGGTTTCTGAAAAATACAAAAATAATTGGCACATGCTTTTAGATATTCAACTGTAACACAAATCCCTTATTAAAATCCCTATTTCGCCAAATTGGTTATCGAAATGGAATCTAGACTTTATTTTTGTGTGTGATGGTAATATGGAAGAGCGTCAATCGTCAATATATGAATGAAGTTGAATAGAAGCACATTATTATTATTGTTACGAAATCGAATACACTAAGCCAAATTTTATATTACATCACCAAACCTCGTCGAGTGACAGTTACTACTCCCGAATTTTTTAAACTAGTAGCAGGGGCTTGTGACACCTCATTTGAAAGGTCTTTTCATTCTCTATTCAAAAATTGTTTTAAAATTTATTGCAAGCATTGCGAGGGTCTTTTCCTCTGCATTCAAATTTTGGCTCCCAATATCGGTTTTCTGGTTGCCTCAAGCGCCACCTTCTGTTTATCGTGGGAAGGTCACTTGCTCCGGTCAGACTTAGTGAAGAAATAACATTCCAGGGGTCTCTATGGTACTGACAAACTCAACGGGGCCAGAAAGGCAGATTTTATTTGCCCTCAACTGGGCTTGGGACCTGGGCTGCGTACTAGATAATTCTAGTCAAGGCAGTAAACTTAAGATGTCTTGCACTTATACCTGTAAAAGTTTGGGATCAACTTGGCGACACTTGGCCTACTTGATGATAGAGATTACTAGCGTTCCAGATCCCGCCAATTTCATTTCAGTCGTAATTCAGTAAACAGTAACTCTGAGGTAACATCAGAACACACATGGTATATTTATTTCCTCAGCTTTCTTCTGGAGGCGAACTGTTCCCGGGTTCTAATTTTAGCTTTGCTGTTGGTTGAAAAGAGACATCTGTCAAACTTCACCAATAGCAAAGCTAGAATTAGAAGCCCCCGAACATTGCATAGAGAAAGGACCGTGTTGTTGTTTTTCGTATTTTGTACCATTTGAATTTGAGGTTAACTGAATTTTATTTTCGAAGATTTTGACAGACGAAGAATTCGAAATGAAATTGTCATTAAATTTCAAAATATAAACTTCAATGCATACAATATGATGAACTTTGAAAATATCATAATATTAGTCAATTCGTCAAGATTTGTACTTGATTTTGGTACTGAATACAGGTGAATATTCGAATCTGCGGCCTTATACTGTCCACAGAAAATACAAATGTGGCCCATTCTACAAAAAGTATCCTTACACTCTATACTACCTGTAAATAATTCCTCGCGCACTAATGAAGTGATGAACGAGTGTTTTTTAAAGAACAACTCAGGAATAAGCTAAGCAAGATTTCAAATCAAAAAGAAAGAAAACGCATAGACACCAACAAAAGACCAAAAATAATTTCATATAAGATGCTGCAGATGTCAAAAATTAAGTTTTGACATTAAGCGAGGATATAAACAAACATTTTTAGACGGCGCCATCTAGCACATACTACCACAAGCTCTGTTGAAGTAACAGGTGGTGTCCCCTCGAAAATCTAAACAATATCTAAACAGTTCAAGCACCAGGGTTTTAAGACATTTCAAGTAAACTGAACAAATAAAATAACCAAAAGCGTATCCTAATGGGTGCGTTTAAGCAGAGGTACAAAAGCTCAAAACATGATACAAACGGCGGACCGGTACTTTACGGACAATTTTCAAAATACCTAGGCTACGTTAAATATTAAATTTGTAAATGAAATTATCATCCCTTGCTAATAAATGTTTATACCTACTGGCATTGGGACTCCAGCTGGGAGAAACCTATCCAAACTATGGACCGGTATAATAAAACAATCCCTGTCCAATCCGGATAGAGTTCTTGCGGTTTCTGCATCGTTTCTCTCGTTCCCATAGTTGAAGCTCACCTAAGAAAATATAAATGTATAATTAAAGAATAGACTGGCTGTTTACCATTCTCAAGCAAAAATTTAACTTTAAGGAAAAACAGTGTTGATGTTTCCCAAACTTCAAACCCTTATCTTCATTGGAAATTATTTAGTTAATAATTTTGCTTCCTTATCAAAAATGATTGAAAAATTTGTTTGTATGGATTTTTTTTTGAGTTAGGATCAGTTGTGATACCAAAAATTAAAATCCACAAATTATGCCAATGAAGTCAGCTGCGGAAGTATTTTGTGATTTAATTCCAAAAACTGAATGATAATCCAGTAAATAGAGGGGGGTTACCTTACAAACGGTCCGGTAGGTAAATTTTAGATATGTTGTCTAAGATGGTTATTGAGTGTTTAAAATGCAAAATGCACAATTCTTCCCCCTCCGCGCCCGCCGCCATATTGAAAAAATCGGAATTTCCTTCAGATTTTCTCTTTTATCTTCGTTTCAGTGCATTTTAGCTACAAAAAAGTCCCATTCAGTGTTGTGAAGAATGAAATTTCCTATAATATACGTTTTGAATTTTGTTCCCGGGACTGATAGTTACGGAGATATGCATTTAAAAAAAAAAACGCATTTTCCGGAAATTTTTCAAACTCTTAACTTTAGAACGCTGTAATTCAGTTATAACCTATTCTAGAAAAACAAGTATCGTATTAAAATTTGTAGGAAATTTAATTACCTACAAAATTCATGTACATTTTTTCTAACCAACCCTACGGAGTGGGGGGTAAACATAAAAGTTGAAACAACGTTCCATGGTCGTTATTGATGGTGGGTACCTTCTTCACAAGGTTGTATTTTTTTTTTTTTTATGTTCTGGTTCCCACGAAAAGAGATATCCTGTAATGTTCAGAGAACATCGTGGGAACCAAGGGAAATAAGGTAGGAGTTGGTGTTCTTCTTAAATTTCTGGAGGTTGTATGCCTCGGGGAACACCTCCCTAGGCAATGAGTTCCAAAGCCTCGCTGTTCGTTGGATGAACGAGTCTTTGGAAAGTGATATTCTGCAGGTCTCCAAAGTGACCACGAAGGGGTGTGATGACTGAACTTGACGGGTTAGTCTCGAAGAGACTGCCAAAGCAGGAACGATTGTTGATATTTCAGAAGAGCATCGCCCATGAAAATATCTATAAAATAGAGACATATCGCCAACTTTTCTACGGTGTTCCAGACAAGTGAGCGAGTTTGTAAGCGAGGCATCACCGACGAGACGAATTGCCCTTTTTTGGACAGAATCCAATAGCTTCAGGATATGTTTAGGTGCCGCGCTCCAAATATGGGAACAGTATTCCAGGACAGGTCGGATCTGTGCCTTGTAGATCATAAGCAGCTGAGTGGGGGTGAAATAGCTCTTGGCACGAAACAAAAAACCAAGTTTTGGGATGCACTTTTGGCAATGGACCTCACGTGATTTTCCCAGGAAAAGTTATTGCTGATAGTAATACCAAGCATCGATATGGATGACTTCAGTGGTATGGTTACTCCTGACAAAGTTATGTTAGGCACAGTGGGATCGGCTTTTCTAGAGAAAAGACAAGCTTGTGTTTTGTTTGCATTGAATTCTACCAAGTTATTAGATCCCCACTCGAGAATTGTTGCTAAGTTCATATTTATATGATTAACATTTCTTCCTCGTTCATTTCTGGTTTCACGGGCTGATATAGGGGCCCTGGAAGAGAAAGCGGTATGGAGGGTACTATCATCGGCAAAGCTGTGTACTGGACATGAAGTTGCTTTCAGCAGGTCGTTGATGTGAAGTAGAAATAGTGTTGGTGCGAGAATAGATCCTTGCGGAACACCAGCATTTATGAGTAGAGTGTCAGATGAAACTCCATCGACCACTACATGGAGAGACCTGTTTGAGAGATAACTAGCAAGCAGAGAACACAGCTGAGGGGGCAAGCCATAAGACGGAAACTTGGCGAGGAGTCCCTGGTGCCAAACTCGATCGAACGCCTTGGAGATATCTAATGCCACAGCTAAAGTTTCTCCATACTTTTCAATAGATAGCTGCCATATATGTGAGACGTAAGCGAGCAGGTCACCAGTTGATCTCTGATGGCGGAAGCCATATTGCCTATCGTTGACAATTCCTGAGTCTTCCAGATATTTCATTAGCTCGATGTTGATGGCTTTTTCCATGACCTTTGAAATAATAGATAGCAGTGCGATAGGTCTGTAGTTGCTAGGTAGGGCCTTTTTGCCTTTTTTAGGGACTGGCTGTACTCTTGCAATTTTCCAATTGGACGGAAATACCCCCAAATTGTAAGAGTGGTTGAACAACTTGCAAAGAACAGGTATCGGGGGCACATTTCTTGAGAACAATCGGCGGGATTCCGTCAGATCCACAGGCTTTGTTGGTGTTGAGACCCAGCAAAATCTTTCTGATAGTACGTTGGCGAAAGGTGATCTCGGGCATGTGACTGTCAATAGGTGTAATGTTCGGGGGTTGTTTTCCCGATGAATCCAGAGTGGAATTTCCAGCAAATAGGTGCGCAAAGATATTGGCTTTTTCCTGGGCAGTCGTTGCTAGTGTTCCATCTTCTTTGGTTAGAGGAGAAATGAGCTGGAAGTGAAGTTCCTTCCCACAGCTTTGGCGAAAGACCAAAATGAACGGGATCCGTTAGGACATTCAGCAAGTTTTGATCTTATTTTGGCATTGTGGGCATCTTTTGAGCATTCTATTGTCTCTTTGCATATGCCTCTAGCCTCGACATATGCTGCTCTGGTCTCAGGGCCCGGATTTTTTAGCCATCGATGGTATGCTGCCTGTTTGGAAGCCACAGCTCTAGAGCAGTTTCTGTTAAACCAGGTCTTATCGGATGATGTTCTTCTTTCGGTATTCGGTATGTAAGTTTGCATCCCCAACATGATGATTTTAGAAATTGTCTCAGCACATCGTGTTGGATCTACTGAAGAGAAACAAACTCTCTTCCATGGAAACGCTGAGAAAAACATACGAAGACCTTCCCAGTCGGCCGAATTGTAATGCCACATGAGACGGGGTGGTATTGTGCAGCTCGATGGTAAATGGAAAGAGCATGTTGTGGAGATGAGGGTGTGATCAGAGTTTCCAAGTGGAGCACAAACTTCTATTCTATACGGGTCAGGATTGGTGGTGAGGAAAAGATCTAGTGTATTGGCAGACTGGTTGTTGACATCAGGGATGCGGGTTGGTAGCTCGACCAGTTGTTCTAGACCATGAGTGATGGCGAAGGCCTCGGCTTGGCGACCCGCATCATCTGTTTTGTTAGAGAATTTGAGCCAGGCAGCGTTATGTACATTAAAGTCTCCCATGATTATGATTTCAGCTGTTGGATGGTTCTCCTGAATGTAGTCCAGTTTGAGTGATAAAAACTCAAAGAGGTCGTTATATGAAGGTTCATTAGGTGATAGGTAAAGGCAGCAGAGGAACTTAGTCAGTTTGGTATCAGATAGCTTGAACCACATCACATCAAAGTCTTTCGGTTCCAAACTCTCTTCACGCTGGCATGAAAGGTTAGCCTTAGCGTAAAGGCAGACTCCACCTTTGAACCTGAATCGAGAATGGAGTTCGTAACCAGGACAAAGCATATGGACCTTGTTGGTGGACGAGTTTACTTGTGTTTCTGTTAGAGCCAGAATATCCGGTTTTTTCGTCTGTAGGTGATGGTGGACGTCATTGATGTTCTTGTTGAGTCCGCGGATGTTGCAAAAATTAATCTTTAATGTTGAGTCCCCTCGAGTACCTCTCGCCCGGAAATCCGAATGGAGAGGTATTTTGCTTCCGGAGTGTTTTACTCTAGGAGACTTCATCATTATGGAACAAAAGCTCGACCTTTGGAGGGATTTGCCAGGATTACGTCGAGTACGTTCAATGTCAATATGGCACCGATGTGATGGTGATTTTTGATGGCTACACTACAGATCCTTCTCAGCAAGGGACCAAGACTGCTGAACGAACAAGATGGTACAAGGCAAACTCATCATCAGACGTGGTGTTTGACAGAACAACTGTCAACACCACACCTCAGGATAAGTTCCTGGCCAATGAGGGGAACAAGGACCAATTCGCGAAGCTGCTCTCCAGTGAAATGCAAGCGTCAAACATAGCCACAGACCAAGCTTCCGAAGATGCTGACAGGTTGATAGTTGCCACAGCTAAATGCCTCTTCCCCACGTACGACGCCGTCATCATTGTCGGGTAAGACATTGATATCTCGTCCTGCTGACTGGCACAACTCCACAGGCTGTATCTTGCTCCTGCACGCAATATCGGGCTGCGACACCACTTCAAACATTTTTGGGCTCGGAAAGAATACATTTTGTCAACTTTTTAGGGAATACCCATCATTGCTCGAGCTGGCGGAGAGGTTCGAGGACCCTGCTGCCAGTCCCCAAGATATTTCAGCAACAGGGGAGAAAATCTTGGTATCCCTGTATGGTGGCAGTAGAGAACAGTCGTTGAGCTCCCTTCGCTATAGCAAATTGAAGATAAGTACCACCAAGCTCAATCTGGCTAAACTACCTCCGACCACTGACGCAGCACATTTCCACTTCCTGAGGACATACCACCAGGTCATGGAGTGGATAGGGATTGTCAGAGACCCTATCGAGTGGGGCTGGTGTAGAAAAGCCATCAGGATCAGTAGACACGCTGCTCCCCCAAACCTACTCAAGGCTATCTCATGCAGATGCACAACTGGCTGTATGGGGGGTGTGTGTCTGTAGAAAGGCGGGCCTAAAGTGTTCCGCCCTTTGCAAATTCTGTGTTGGCCAAGAATGTAATAACAGGAATGAAGTCGACGTCGAAGACGACGCCGATCTAGTAACTTCACTATTTGACGAAAATAAAGACCACGACTTCATTAACTCACCACCTACGAAACGAGCGAAGCGCATGTAAATTAGTTTTCTTTTCAGTTCTTAGTTCAATTACTACCGATTTTTGTATGATTATTACTGCCTTTTGTTCTTACTTTGTTTAAATAAACGAATCTTTAAAAATGCATTTTGTAAGTAATTAAATTCCCTACAAACTTTATTCTGATACTTGTTTTCCTAGAATAGGCCATGACTGAATTACAGCGTTCTAAAGTTAGAAGTTTGACAAATTGAAAATGCGATTTTTTTTATTTTTTAAAAAGTGCATATCTTTGTTACTATCAGTCCTAGAAAAAAAATCTAAAACAAAAATTATAGGAAATTTTATTCTTTACAACATTGAATAGAACTCTTTTGTAGCTATAATGCACCAAAACTAAGATATAAGCGAAAATCTGGAAAAAGTCCGATTTTTTTCGGTTTTTTCAATATGGCGGCGGGCGCGGAGGGGGAGGAATTGTGCATTTTGCATTTTAAACACTTAATAACCATCCTAGACAACATATAAAAAATTTAGAACTACCGGACTGTTTGTAAGGTAACCCCCCTCTCTTTGTCCTATTCATTGGGTTATGAAGCCTGTCCTTACTTGTCACCCCGTCGACAGATTTACAATTTCCGTAATACATTACATAACCATTTCTCTAGTACTGAAGCAACTCAATGCGGTGTGCCACAGGATTCAGTACTGCGTCCCTTCCTTTTTTTTGCTGATGACACTATCATATTCTAGCACGCTAAAAGCAATCCTTTTCATAATAAAATCCAAAAAGAAATGAAATTTACGAAATCCTGGTGCGACAAAACTTTGAAGGAAAATGTCCGCCAGATGCTATGCCCTGATGGTTATATCAAAGAAGTGGGTTTTATAATGCTCTAATCTGCGGTATAGAATATCATTCTGGAAAGTGTATAGCGAATAAATCCTCAAGCAGCATTATAGTGACGGAAACTGATAGTGCAACTTCGACTCGGTGGTTATCACGTAATCACCACTAAATCTACCACTATACAGTAAGAATAACTGAAATTTTATATGTGTATGGTTGTAGTCACGTAATTCCCTTCTATGGTAGCCACTCCACAGTTCTATAACATATTAGTGTCATTTGAGGTGTCTGAAACATTATGGCCACTGAGCAAATCACTTTGAAGGTTTTCAAACTAAAAAATGGAAAATAACCGGTGCGGTAACCATCCTGTACCACTTGAATATCACTTAGAAGTCACAGTCACTTTCAAGAGAATATGATAGTTTCGGTGACGTTTTGGTAACTTCCATAAAACCTTCAATGTGGCAGGCACTTGATTGTGATATGTGGTGATGGTTGCCACGTTCTTGCTATCTCCATTTCGCATTTAATAAAAGTCACTACAAATTACAATAACCTTCAAAATTCACCATTCCGCGCGATGACGAAAGCTAACCTAAGTTTTCTCAAATTATTTTATTGAGTTTGTTTAACCTGTTACGTGGAACATGAATGATTTTATTCAATATGAAATGGGTTATGCGTTTTCAATAGAGAATTTTCCTTGATTTTGAAGTGGCCGTGGATTGGTCCGTGCGATGACGAAAACTAACCTAACTTTTCTCAAATTATTTTATTGTGGCTTACAAAAAGTTCGTTTTACCTATTACGTGAAACGTGACTGATATTCATTCAAAATAAAATGGGTTATGTGTTTTCAATAGACAATTTTTCTTGATTTTGTATAAAAAGATTAATTTAAATAAATCGGATCTCTGACTTGTGCTCCTGCTTAATATTTATACTTTAATTGTTAATTCTGTTTGTATAAATGCCGTAATTTTAATTACTTGTTAATTGATTGGAGCTGCATAAATCCACTATACTTTTTACATGTCCTTTTTTAACAATTAATGAACATGTACCCGCAATTTCGAGGTTATAACTTTGAAGTGGCAGGTTATAATAGCCCGACGTGTTCGCCCCTTTCAAGGCTATAAGACCTATTGTAATTTTTAGGTTATAACTTTGAAGTAGTGAGTCATGGGCACTTTATGATGGGAGGAGCTTTAGAGTGGTATATTTACACTTTCTGCCACTTTAAAGTTATATTCTCCAAAAGCCGCCATATTTACAGGAATATGCTGGGTCGCCATTATTAGAAAAATGATCTAAATATTCAATAAAGATTTATTTGTCATCAGAACTGCATCAAACGTAGTGATTTGTTACGTAAGTATTTGTTTCAACATTGTTAAAACAATGTTTGAGGGATTTAAGTACATAATTTCAGAGGCGAGTTATTTCCAAAATTATAATGTTTTCCTTAAATTAAGTGTATTCAGATGGCGTGTGCTCACAATCGAGCTACAACACTCATATTTCACATAAAACTTTCAATCGTTTTAATTTTATCCCGATCAGAAGTATCCAAATTACGCGTTTGTATGTTTATATGTTATATATTTTTGGAACGAAGTTCCTTATCGCGCGTTGCGAAAGGGGGCTAGACGGAATAAATTAAGACCAAAAGTTGTAACGACACTTTTTGCTGTAGTTGTAAGCCGTGCGGCGTGCGCGTGTTTCTCTGTCTGTCTCTCTCTCTCTCTCTCTCTCATAGAAAGCAAGCCAGTTATTTTCGTTTCGTCTTTCTATTTCGCATTGAACAGTGTGGTGTCACGACGATTATTTTTGTTGAGTGTATACAGGTTTTTTGTACATAATAAATAATAAAAAATAATAACAATAATGAATCCTGACAGTGTTTCTGCACAAGTTCCGGATATTGCTGATGGAGTTAGGTAAGTAGAGATTTTATACAGACAATAATAAATGCTTATGTATTTTTAGCAAGTACGCATTATAACCTCTCTTTACTATTGTGCTAACCAAGTCATATGCGTTATAATCTCTCCATTATTGTGTGTTTAGCAAGTGTACGCGTCATAACTTTAATAAATTTAAAAGCAAATTATATTTTAATATTACAATATCAATGCGTATGTACTAAAATTGAGCCTACTGATTAAGTTTATATTACATTATATTTGTTAATAATAAAAAAAATATTATTATAACTTAAAAAAAAAAAAATTATTACAATTCCTTCACTAATTAATCGAAAGAAACTTTGTTCCATCCGGGTGTCCCTTGACACCTCTCAACTTTTTATAGTTGATCGAGTGTTAGAAATGAATCAGGCAAAATGGAAGAATGAGGAACATTTATCACAAAAATATGTTGTTGACCAGAGATAGAGCTACATATTATTTACACAAACGCAGTCAGTTGTTTAACGTGTCTAGTGTCGGCCACTACATATCCACGTTTTTGCCAGGTGACCACCACGTGGTTGGAATGTGGCTATCTGAGATCCAGGAACGTAGATCGGAACGTAGCAGCCACCAAAAAAGTGTTCCCCATTTTGGTAGCCGCCGCGTGATAGAACCGTGTATATTACATGGCAGTGGTTGTGGTCAAACACTTCAAAGTTTACCAGACTCGTGGCCGCTACGTTCCGTCCACTTAAAATGCTATAGTTTTCCCAATATCAATTGCAGAAGCATAAAAAAGTCTAACGGCGAAATCCTGTGAGCAGCAGTGGCGGAGATAACTAATTTTATTTAGATATTTTAAGATTTCAAAAATACTTCATAAATAATGAAAAATGAAAAAAAATTAAAGACAAGCTTTTATTTATACAAATACATTAAGAAAGAAAAATAATTTCTTTCATTGTTTGATGTAGGTTACTAGAATATCCTAAAACGTATTTCGATCGGCACACACCAAGACCACAGACGCTACTGGTTTTTAATCTTTCAGAGCTATTAAAACACAAATATAACGCGTGATTTATGACCTCCCATCGTATAGACACACCTGCTAGCATTTATGTCCGACTTGATTGGCCCAGACGAATCGGTTGTAAAACAGACAGCCGTCACTCGAGTCCACGTTGACCAGCGGGCTCTTTGTGAAGACGGAGACTGTATACAAGTAGTACAGATTATTTTTCGTTCCGTTTCTTCGCATATACGCTCGTGTTAGCGAAGTGAGTTTTTATTTGCTCCCTATAGAAACAGCTTCTGCAATTGATATTGGATGGACTATAATATACTTGGATTGTACAAGTTATGCAAAAAGTACTATAAGAGGTATATGGTTTGATCCGTAAGAATCGCGTCAAAACTAATACAGTGTCATCCAACTATAATACACGTTCATGCCAGCAACCGAAATTACCTCTACCCAGTAATAACCTTGTCGAGGAGTCAAAAAAAAAACTCACCTGTCGCGTGGGCGTCGTCTTCGTCGGCGAGGGTTGATTCGGCCACTTCATCAGCGAGACAGAAGGACTCCTGACGACAAGAGGTTGAGGCAAGTCGGACTCTGTCATCGCGGGAGAAATAGAAGACTGCATCGGCAGCGGTTCTCCCCCCGCCCCCGTCATCGGACCGCACCGCGGTTCTGATGGAGAACAACACAATTTGTTTATTTCCATGGGGAAGATTACGAGGGAGATGTGGATGTTGTGCGCGGAAAGTTTATGATTGGATGGGTTGTCGTAGGCATTATTAACATCGTCGCACAGTGATCTGGCTTGGCAGAAAAACGGTCAAAAGTCGTTTTTTCGTTAATACCTATAGACATTTTTAAAGAAACTAGTTTTTGGTTTCGATAGGTATTGCCTTATCCTAATTCAATATACAGTGCTCGTCTAAAGTCCGTTGCCCCCTACTAATTTTTCAACCATCGCATCGAAATTAGGAGATGAACCTACTTTTTCATGAAAAAATCACAGCTAAAAGTTTTAAAATGGAGGCTCAGCGCCATCATTAATTATTTTTTTAAATAGAACACCCCGTATATTATTCCATTTTCGAAATCGGCTCATAATTCTCAACAGTTTTCTCTAATACACTTCACTCCTAAATTCAATTGTTTTCGAAATATTAACTGAATCTCCTGAATCTTGACAATAAACTGCCCTATTATAAATAGCTCCTCTTACGTTGATGAAAGTCTGTTCATCTATTTCTTCACATGTATCTATTATTCTGCGTTCCAACTCTTCTATTGTTTGGCATTCAGTGGCGTAGATTTTTGACTTCAGATATCCCCAAAGGAAAAAAATCTGGAGGTGTAAGATCCGGAGATCTTGGTGACCATTCTGTACTTCCCCTGCGACTTATCCATCGCCCAAGAAAGTTTGTATCGAGGAATTCTCTAGCCATGCGACCGAAATGGGGAGGTGCCCCATCCTGCTGAAATATGATTTCACGATTTTCAAACTCTTCCTGATTGTTTAATACAATTTGTCTTATTCGAGGTTCAATTGCAGTTTCTAAAAGATTTCTGTAAAGAACTCCTGTAAGATTGCCTTTGATGAAAATCGGTCCAACAACGCGATTGCCCAAAATCCCCGCCCAAACATTCACCTTTTTAGGAAACTGGGCATGTCCCTCTCTGAAAATATGCTGATTAGTTTCGCTCCAGTATCAGTACATTCTGTTTGTTGACTTTTCTATTTAAAAAAATTGAATTTTAAAACTTTTAGCTGTGATTTTTTTATGAAAAAGTAGGTTTTTATCTCCTTTTTAAGCCCTCCAAAGTTCGTTGCGATATACCAGGTGTTTCAAAAATTAGTAGGGGGGAACGGACTTTAGACGAGCACTGTATATTTCTTTGTCATTTCATTCATTCATTCAACTTGGAGAATAATAGAGAATGAATACATGATATTTTTGATTGCTTATATTTTCAAAACCAGTGATGGAATTTTGATGATTTTTGTGCATGAAAATCTAATTAACTGTAAATTAAAAATATGTACAGATTTATGATATTTTTGAAACACAAGATGGTGGGCAAGTTAGATTTTTTTAAATTAAATTTAATATCTTTTATGAGCGATGCGCTATGAACAAAAATAATGCTTAGAAATTTGGCATCATATGGCATTTTATTTCAAGTTTTTATATGAAGAATACGATATTTGTTTAAATTCTGGAAATGCAAGTTATGTTAATTTTTTCAAACATTTTTTTTATTTATCATAAACTTCCTGATTCTATAACTAAAATACACATCAATATAACGAACTAACTAATAAACATTTTCTTACATATAATTATTATGCTGCTTTTAGGTTTTATTATTTTTTTCCGGCGACCTAGTATTAACGAGTCTGTTCAATCTACACGAAATCGATCGTTAATGACCCCTATAAACGTTCAATTTCTCTATTAATGCATGATTGTGATATATGCAGCCATACATACACCGAAATCAACCATTAAAAACCTGTAAATGGTCTATTTGGTCCATTAATGTATAATTGTGGTATAGGCAACTAAACATACACGAATTCGAATATTATTCAAATGTCAAATCATATTACCTTCGCGCTGTCAAATTTATGTATTTTAATTATTAATTTAATGAATATCTGGAAATCTGTTTATTTTATTTTTTATTTGTTTATTTAATAGACAATGTGTTATAAACAAATGAATATTCGTACTATATTTTTTCAAACAAAAATAATCATGTATGACATTTTGAAGAAACAAATTCTTTCCTATTCCAAATATTCTCATGTTTTTAAGCTTGCAATTTTTTTTTTGTTATTTATCATTAAAAAACTATTAGCAATACGACAAGGACAGTTCCTTTTTATACTCAATTAAATAATAAATACATTGAGCTTTTAAAAAATTGGCAAGCTTAAAAACATAAGAATATTTAAAATTATCTAAAAAATTGAAAAAAATAGTACGAATATTGTTAATTATTATTATTGTTAATTAAATAAACAAATAAAAATCAAACATTTTTTTTTCAGAAAGAGTACTAGAAATAATGATTTAAGAAAATGGTTCCCCAATATTAATTTTTGCCAACAAAAAAAATTGTTGATTTAAAAATACATTTTTAAACAATAGCCTTTTTTTTTCAAGACACTATTTTTACCAATAGTCAAATTCTTAATTTTTTCTGATAATGTAATAAACAATGCGTTTGTTTATAACAATTTTTCAAAAAAGTAGTAAAACAATAAGTATATATTAGTTTTCAGTGTTTATAAAATGAAACTTTGTTTTTATTATATATTACATATATAGTTTTCAGTGTTTATAAAATGAAACTTTTTTTATAGGTCTATTTGGTTTTATAATTTTTGAATCCTTAGATCGAGAAGAATAGCACTAATAAACCCTTTTTAGAAATTGTATGATTCATTCATCTCAATAGTTACTAGTTATTAGGTAACAGAAACTAGCCATTGCTTGGATTATCTGATCTATAAATCTATTGAATAACGTTAAGAATGCGGAAGCTTGTCTCTCCTTAACCTTTTTCAGCTCCCTCGTACACCGGTTTATTTGGATGTAGTTGCCCCCTGCCTCCACAATAATCGCGTGTACCAGGTGGTGTTTGTTTGGGAAAGTTGGCAAATAACACAAAAATACTGATCGAAAAGCGCAGAGGACTGCAAATATGTCCCTCCCATCAACGTTTTAAAATGAATAGTCCGGTTAGTGAGATTTGAAATTTCAGATATGATCAGGTGAAGATAAACTAAAATAAACCTGAAATTTGCAACATATCTGTCATAATCTCAGCAAGATGTTTAAAATTGTTTGCAAAATTTCACACAAAGGAGACTAAAAAGCAGAAAATAATTATTTTGATTATTTTTTGACATTTCTAGAAACCAATGGAAACTTTCAAAGGAAATCATTCATGTACTTTTTGGCCAATCAAAACATTATTATAGTGGGAATATTCTACCTAGAAAATATCCGCGGGAATAATTTTAGGTATATTGTTTTTATTGTCTGACAACTTATATTTTTAATTTGACGTCTGTCAATTAATTCGCATGAAAAATGAGAAATGAATGAAAACCGGTTTAGTACATTGTATCATTGTGCGAGGAAATGTGTTTATGATCGTAACATCAAAAAATAATCTATAGAATACCACACGAGAGTTCGATAAAGTAGAAAATAATTCTCCAGATTTCTTTCCCAAACTTGTTGCCATTTATTTTCACTTTATTTATTTGTGATAGTACAACTGATAAAAAAATAATATACCACGTATTTAAAAAGAAATAAATAAAATTTTATGTTTTCCGTTTTCCTCCAATAATCTATGAGTAACTTAACCAATCTTGTTATAAGTTTATATCTGATTTTTTGTTTTACACAAAACTAAATTTACCTATTGTTTTTATTGTTTTAAGTAATTGTTCCTATTGTAAGACTTTTTCTTGTATTTGTAGCCTTGAGAAATATCTAAAATAGAGATCGAAACGTCGGCGATTTAAAAAAAAAGCAAGAATTTTGTTTTCTTTCGTCCTAAACCCGCTATCCACCCTGATGAATAAAAGGTATAAAAAAAAATTGAAAAAAAAAATAAAGAATCTTTTATACAAAAGCACTAAGAAGGAAAAAATAATTTCTTTAATTGTTTGACCTAGGTTATTCTGTGAGTAGTAGATTTTGAATCTGTTACTCACAGGTCAAACAATTAGAGAAATAATTTTTTCCTTTTTAGTGCATTTGTATAAAAGCTTGTCTTAATTTTTTTTAAATCTTTTTAATTCAATTCTTTTTAGTCATTCATGTAATCCGTCATGTTATTGAATTCTGACAAAAACTGATAATCTCCGAAAAAAATCCACATACCAATTTTGAATGGAATCGGGTAATAATAAAACACGTTGCCATCGTGGAGCCGCCATCTTGAATTCGTGAATTTTTACAAAAACATCATGATGTCCTTCCCCAAAAACCCCCACACACCAACTTTGAATGGAATCGAGCTATAATCACAAAACTCGTCGCCATCTTGAATTCGTTAATTTTAACAAAAAAATATTATCTCCGACCCCAAAAACACCCATATACCAATTTTTTTTAATCAAAAACTCGGCGCTTTTCTATTTAATACCTGAAAAACAATATAAGTATGTAATTGTTGTTAATTTAAAAATTAATGCGGTATTCAATAAAAAATAATCCTTGTCTTTGTCGTATTTTAGAAATGTCAAATTTCTGACGTTTGGTTTGGCGGCCGTTGCTATGGGTAACGGACGCGAAATGAAATTTTGCGGACTGTGTTGAGTACGCGAAATACTCACTTCGCGTGAAATTGCACGAAAAATATAATTATTTGCAAAAATAGTGTGTATGTTATGACCGCGAAACTTTTTAGCGACCTCATGATTATTAATATTTTTCATTCGGTACGATAAAAAGTTATTTCGCGGCCTTGGCATACAAATAAATATTTTTGTGTAAAATCGCGTTTTTTCGCAAAGACTATGAGATGGCATTATAACATTATCCGAACATTTCAAGTTTATCTAAATAAGTATCTCCGAAAAAATACGATTATACAAAAAAAACGCCGAGCCAAGTTCGGCGCCCAGGTATTAGTTATTAAAAATTCACAATCACAAATTTTCAGGACAATCTGTATGGGGGTTATGGATCTGTATCGGGTTATGAATCTGTATGGAGCTAGGAGAAATTATTACAAGCTTTTATTTTGATTCACCTGTTCCCAAGACTGTATGTGGGTTTGTAATCATATCTTACAAGTTAAATTTGTACCACTTCTAGTTGTCCGATTAACGTGAAATTTGGCAGGTGTTCATAGTTCCCAAGACAATGCATGAGAAAAAAAGTGAGGCTCCAATATGGCGGACGAGTTTTGTGATTAGGGTTCGATTCTACTGAAAATTGGTATGCGTTGGTTTTCGGGGGCAGAGATCACGAATTTTTTGTCAAAATTCATAAATTCAAAATGGCGGCTTTAATATGAAGACGAGTTTTGATTAAAAAAAATGCTATATGGGGGTTTTTGGGGTCGGAGATAATGTTTTTTTGGTAAAATTCACGAATTCAAGATGGCGACGAGTTTTGTGATTATAGCTCGATTCCATTCAAAGTTGGTGTGTGGGGGTTTTTGGGGAAGGACATCATGATGTTTTTGTAAAAATTCACGAATTCAAGATGGCGGCTCCACGATGGCAACGTGTTTTGTTATTATTACCCGATTCCATTCAAAATTAATATGTGGATTTTTTTGGAGATTATCAGTTTTTGTCAGAATTCAATAAGATGACGGATTTCATGAATGACTAAAAATAATAGAATAAAAAAGATTAAATAAAAATTAAGGCAAACTTTTATACAAATGCATTAAAAAGAAAAAAATAATTTCTCTAATTGTTTGACCTGTGAGTAACAGATTCAAAATCTAGGTCAAATAATGAAAGAAATTATTTTTTCCTTTTTAGTGCATTTGTACAAAAGCTTCTTTATTTTTTTTTCAATCTTTTTTTTATACCTTTTATTCATCAGGGTGGATAGTGGGTTTAGGACGAAAAAAAACAAACTTCTTGCTTTTTTTAAATCGCCGACGTTTCGATCTCTATTTTAGATATTTCTCAAGGCTACAAATACAAGAAAAAGTCTTACAATAGGAACAATTATTTAAAACAATAAAAACAATAAGTTACATATAGATTATTGGAGGAAAACGGAAAACATAAAATTTACGTTTATTTCTTTTCAAATACGTGGTATATTTTTTTTATCAGTTGTAATATCACAAGAAAGTGAGAATAAAGTGAAAATAATTCGACAGATTCCTCCAGAGCTAAAAAGTATTGTAAACTCGTCGCATTCCGTTTTAATATCTGAAAAATCTAAATGGCAGTACGAAAAATGTTATAGCGAGTTTAGAGATTGGTGTGACAATGAAAAATAATCCTTGTCATTTTCGTATTTTAGATATGTCAAATTTGGAAGTGACGTTTGGTTTGGCGGCCGTTGCTATGGGTAACGATCGCGAAAGTGAATTCCGTGGACTGTGTTGAGAACGCGAAATGCTCACTTCGCGTGCGATTGCACGAAAAATATTTTTTATAACCTAACCTACCGGTATTCCAGAAGTCGTAGTTGAATCTGATAATGGAAAACGGGATAACTGGAAAACATGATAACGGAAAAACATGATGACTGGAAAATGGGATAACGGGATAACTCGTTAACGGCATAACGGAAAAACGGGATAATGGGAAAATGGGATAAGGGGAAGCGGGCAGAGTCATAGGCCAGAGCCGGATTAAGAGGGGGGCAAACGGGGCTGCAGCCCCGGGGCCTCCACAAGAGAGGGGCCTCTACAATATAAATTTTTAGGTAAAATTTCCTAACAAATACCGAAGAATATGCAAAATTATATATAAAAAATCTGACAACGAAAGAGCAGTTTTCCCACTTTTTCCTCTCATTTTTCGTTTTAAGCATTCAAAAACATGTTTCGTATTCTTGTCAAAATCCATGGTTAATATTAATCTTCGATCTGATGAATCATGTATATATGTGAGAAACAATCACCAAGTAAAACATCATACTATTATACAAAATATTATATCGTATCGAAATTAGCTGTAAAAAACAACAATTGAATTTTAAAAAAATATACATTTTTTTTTAATAAATGAAGGATTTTCTGTCGATGTATTCTTCGAATGACACAAGCGATCTAGATACACAATGAAATTCAATAATCATAAGCAAAAGAAAATAATATTTCAATTTATGAATATGATTGCATCAAATTATTTATAAGAGCCCTGTGCGCATTCCATAATAGAACAAAAGTTCAAATTCTGTTGACTATTTTCCTGCCGATTCTACAAACACTTTGCCCGTCTATACCTGTTTTTCCTATTTATTGGCGTTGACAAGTGTCCGCTGAGTGGCGCGCTTGTAACAGAGAAATCCCCGAAATCTGAAAATGTGAGTCTAAGAGAAAGATGACATTCCGCAACAAATGTAAATCCTTCTGAAAAGGACTATCTATCTATCTATCTAAGATGTTCTACTATCAAATTCTTGAAAACCAAAATTTCAGAGCTACATTCTCAAACATTGAAATCATAGTGATTATTTTTTGACATTGCTAGAAACCAATGGAAACATTCAATTCAAATAATTCATATACGTTTTGGCCAATTAATAGTGGGAATATTCTACCTAGAAAATTGTCGCGGGAATAATTTGAGGTATTTTGTTTTTATTGTCTGACAACCTATATTTTTAATTTGACGTCTGTCATCAATTCGCATGAAAAGTGTGAAATGAATCAAAACCGGTTTAGTACATTATATAATTTTGCAAGGAAATGTGTTTATGATCGTAACATCAAAAAATAATCTAAAGAATACCACACGAGAGTTCGATATAGTAGAAAATAATCATCTAGATTTCTTTCTCAAACTTGTTGGCAATAGCCACTCGAGCCAGTTGGTCTCTCTTGTCTATTGCCTGGCAACAAGTTTTCGAAAATCTGTCGAATTATTTTCACTCTCTTGTGATATTACAACTGAGAATGTGATGATGTCAAATTGCACTGGAAAGCGCTCATTTTCCAAAATGAAAAAAATAGGCGAATTACGATGAGACAAAGCCGCCTATCAAAGTTATCGCTTCTTAGCATTGAGAATGATTTTCTCCGGATGCTGGATTTGACCGAAATCATCAATGATTTTTCGTCGAAAAAAGCTCGCAAGAATCCCTTTGTTTACGCTGTAATTTAATTTATTTCTTGTATTTTATTATACCTACATATGCTCCTGTCGAAATAATTTGATTTGTTCCGCAATAAATAAATAAATAAAAACTTGTTTGAAAAATAATTAGGGGCCTCCACTCCTTTGTTGCCCCAGGGCCTCTACACCTTTTAATCCGGCCCTGTCAAAGGCATAACCTAGATGGAACAACACAAAAAAACCTAGGAAAAAAGAAAGTTTACGCGGACGAGACTTTTCAGGAAAAAAAAAGCGGACGAGACTTTTCAGGAAAAAAAAATGGAATATACAGATTAGGACAGACAATTTCTATCGGGTCAGCTAGTGTAGTCAATAAACTCTATTCATAAACCTAACAGTCAGTTGTACACTTCGTTCATGAATTTGAGAGTAAAAAATAAAACCGCTTGCAAAATTGGAAGTTGCATAGAATGCTGATATACATTTCTGGATTCAATCTGTTTCAATCATCCAGACCTATGAATTGAAGGTTGTTTTTGGATAAATTGACTCTCTGTACACATAGACTAATAATAATATCAGTAGAAAACTATTACTGCGCCATTCTGAAATTATTTCTGGTTCCGCGCGTGATTCTAGTCTTACATAACTATAGGAATTAATATAGCACTCACACATTCCAATGCCAGCCAAATTCGAAGCAATATCAAAACAATTCATTCATTCATATCGTCGGAATTCGGAAAACGAACAATGGCAGATATAAAACCCGACTCTAATACTATAAAATCTAAAAATAAACGCCATGCACCGCCTATAACCATGGCAGCTTTCGAGTATTTGGCACAAAAATCGAGTCACCTGATAAAATCATCTATTATTAATATTTTGTATTGCAAACAATGTGCGGTCGTGTCAAGAAATCAACATTTTTCAGAAAGCATTTCGCCATACCTGTGCTCTGAGGATTTATCGAGTCTAAAAGTGGACGCACATGCACTAAGATGTCCGGGTTGTGTACGGAACGCTGTAATACTGTCTCTCTATAATCGCCGTATATTAGAAAATAGCTATGGTGATTCAATATTTAAATAGCTGCAAGCCAAATTGCCCTGCTTATCTTCTATATCCGAATTCGAGTAGGCCATGTCTAGTATCGACATTAAAACCCTTGCCAATGGTGACACTGAAGCATAGAGCAGGCCTGGCAAAGAGTTTATATTCACGTGTTATGCATACGACACTGATTCGTATCCACTAAGCACGTACGATGTGGACGTCTAGATTTCGGCGCGAATATTGCTGTCGAATAGCAAAATATCGATTCGGTACTGATTACACAAAAAAATATAATTCGCCAAATCGCAAGAGTACCCCGATGGCATTCGTGCAAAGAACTTTTCATTGAATACGATATTTTAGCAGTAATATCAATATACATCCTTGCCTGAGCGGTATATTTGAAAAGCAGGATCAACAACTACAAAACCCACGAGAACGTCCATAACTATAATACTCGTGGAAAGAATAAACTATGCACCCCATAATACCGTCTTAGCAGCGCCATTGATGGTCCCTATGCCATGTCGATAACAATATTTAATAACATTCCATCCGAAATAAAAAATATCACCAATATGCGTAAGTTCGAACTAGAATTGAAAAATTATCTGTTACCCAGAGTTTATTACTCCTTGGACCAATTTTTATTAGGTCTCAACATGTATTGATGTAAACTCTGTATTCTGTTGTTGTTAATGTACCTGTGAGTGTTTTATATATCAGTGCTTTTCAAAAGTCCCCTCCCCCCCTCTTATTTTTGGAACGATTATACATAAACAAGTGAAATTTGGAAACTGAATATTAAAGGTTGAAAACTTCCCTTTTAGTGATGATAGATGACGAAATCGTCAAAGATGACGTCACAAGGCCATTGTGACCAATAATTTTAAATGGAACCCTACGGCAAGCGACACCTCTTTTAAAAGGTATCGAAAAAACATATTCAATGATACTAATTTTGTTTGTGTTTATGGCAGTTTTAATGGCTCATTAGTAAACATTAAAATTTAAATTCCATTCAGTATGATATCAATTACAGATTTAAGAATCAATATCTACTTAAAGAAATTGCTCGAAGTGACCTCCATTTACTTCCTGACAGTGAAATATCCTATTTTTAAACTCTTCTCGTACTTTTGCAAATGTGTCTGCGGAAACAGCCTCACATTCTGCAACAATACGTTGTTTTAAAACGTCAATAGTGTCAGGTTCAGTGGCGTAAACTTTCGATTTAAGGTACCCCCACAGAAAAAAATCCAAAAATGTGAGATCCGGTGATCGAGCTGGCCATTCCGTTGAACCTCGTCGTCCAATCCATCTACCACGATACTCCTCATCCAAATACCGTCTTACTGCACCGTAATAGTGTGGAGGAGCACCATCCTGTTGGAATGTTATTTCCAAATTGCCGAATTCATTTGGATTATCTTCCAAAATTTCAAGGATTAACGGTTCTATTGCGTTTTGCAACAGCTCCAGATAAACCTCACCAGTTAAATTAGTATTTAAAAAAAGAGGCCCAACGATGTGGTTTCCCAGGATACCGGCCCAAACATTCACCTTCTGGGGAAATTGGGTATGCGTTTCACGAAACAGGTGAGGATTTTCGTCACTCGAATACCTCACATTCTGTGTATTTACATTTCCATTTAGATAGAAAGTACTTTCGTCACTAAAACAAATTTTTTTGACATAGTCTGGCTGTTGGTTTATTTTTGTTTCCATATTTTCACAAAATTCTAGTCTTCGGTCTGGGTCGTCGTCGGAGAGTTGATGAACCATTTTCAATTTGTATGGATGAAATTTGTTTTTTTTTCAACACCCTGTGTACTGTACTTCGACTGACTTCACAGGTAGATGCAACGTGAGTTGTTGAAGAAGTAGGATTAACTATTACTTCTGCCATTAATACTACCCGTTGTCTCAAACTTACGAAGGAGCTCCCTTGAATAAGTCCTCGAAACGGGGCGATCGGGAAACCTCTCATTAAAAATGCGTTCTGCTGCATGAATATTTTGTCAAGTTTCACCAAGAATTAGGATCACTGCTACTTTATCACCTAAAGCACACCATTTCGCTTCTTGAAGCACTTAAACGTTCGGCTCACAACAGTGTAACAAATTATTAAAATGTACAAAAATATTAAAAGTACCAAAAGCTGCTAAAACAGTTAAACGTTCGATCAACAATACACAAATTATTAAATGTACAAAAACTTGGACAATTACAAAAACGTCGAATTAGGGAGACTAACAAAATCGTCAGTTATTTGACAACTATCCAGAGGCGGAGCTTGAATTTGGAATTTTAGTATTAACTGATTTAATTCATCACAGCTTTGCGTTTTTAAAAAGCGAGTTGCCAAAACTGCCATAAACACAAACAAAATTAGTATCATCGAATAGGTTTTTTTGATACCTTTTAAAAGAGGTGTCGCTTGCCGTAGGGTTCCATTTAAAATGATTGGTCACAATGGCCTTGTGACGTCATCTTTGACGATTTCGTCATCTGTCATCACTAGTAGGGAAGTTTACAACCTTTAATATTCAGTTTCCAAATTTCACTTGTTTATGTATAATCGTTCAAAAAATAAGAGGGGGGGAGGGGACTTATGAGAAGCACTGAATATCGCATATTTTCAAAAATACAGAGTGTGCAGCTTTTTCTGGAAAACGGGAACTGTAAAAAAAAATGGTTTGGGACGCAAATTTGTAATAAATGTGTACAAAATTCTGAACTAGTTTTTTTGGAGTGTGCCATAAATGCTGGTGTAGAGCTCGTCCAGTATTGAAACGACCGTTTGGTAGGTAGAGAGGGGGAAAACACGATTGGACACGATTTGCAGTGCTACGGCGAATCTTCACCAGTGTCTTGGCATGCAGCGTTTGAAAGGTTAGGTTTGTTTGATTAATAAATAGGTAGTGCAGTTATTTATTCAAATTTTCTCATACAAATATATCTATATCCCTCTGGCAGATTTGTCGAAAAATATTTTTTCCGTTCAGAAGTTATAGGAGTGTAAGTTATCTACTTCTCTCGTATCGCCTATACCAAATAATTTGGTACGCCTATGGAATTTCTATTACTAGCCATAGTTCGGGAATCTTCGAGAAGAATTGGTTGTTAGGTAGGGGAAGGCCAAAGTGGTCGTTTCAATACTGGACGAGCTCTAGCTTTAGTGACATGATTTCTTTCCTCTCGACGAGTTGATTAAAGATTTTGCCATTCAAAAGGCAAGAAAAGAAAGTTTTGATTAAATTATTTTGTTCCCTTTTTTATTGATGTATTAACTGTTTTGTTTGATTTGTAACTATTTTGGTCTTGGGCTTCTTTATTTCATTTTTATGTCGTTTATAAGTTATTCCCGATTTCTTCATAGTCTAAAAGCCGGTGGGAGATCGACCTTCACCGATCTGATAACTCGACGAGACATATTTTTTATCAAATATAATTTATAAACAAATATGCCTATGATAACTTGCCTATCGAAAAGTGTTCATAGCTATTTTTAATTGAATTAATTTTAATCAATTTTCTTTCATCACCTTCACTCTTTTGATAACCGAATGAGTTTCATCTCAACTGATAGTTTTTAACACTCAGAATATGCCACATGGCACCTGGCAAGCAGATGTGAACAGGTAAGTCAATATAAGTAACTACACCGATCTGTTAACCAATCGAAATTGATATCATAGCTAAGATAATTTAATTACAAAACCAATCGTATAGGCTTGCCTGCAAAAAATCGTACATAAAATATTATTGCCAAGCTATAAAGTCTTAGAATTTTAGGTATTTGATAGGTGCGAGAGAAAAAGTAGAGCGTCCGAGGTCCGTGTGATAGAACAGGACACAACATAGCAGCTGCACGCTACCTGACCGTTGAATGTATCCGAGTGCACATGCTCGTGTACATGTGAGTGACAGTGACAGCATTTAATTACAATCGACAGTAATTTTGAACTCTAATTTATTATAACACTAATTTCGATCACAATTTTTGTATTATTTCACACTATATATACTTACAGCTATGAAATAATCAAAAATAAATAATTTAATATATTAATAAATAAAAATAAAAAAACAACAATTTTTTTTTTCATTTTAAAGCTGAATTATAAAATTTAAAAATGATTAAAAAATCTATATTTTTTATTTAAAATTAAATAAAGAATAATTTATTTATTATTTAAAATCAAATAAATGCCGTAAAGCGGGAAAGAAAATTTCAGTATAATAAATTTAAAAAATTATCAATATAGAAAAATAAAATTTAGTACATTTATGTTGTTAAAAGCGTTTATTACAAAGCATATAAAAGAGTTCAAAATTACTGTCGAGTGTAAATAAATGCTGTCACTGTCACTCACATGTACACGAGCATGCGCACTCGGATACATTCAACGGTCAGGTAGTGTGCAGCTGCTATGTTGTGTCCTGTTCTATCACACGGACCTCGGACGCTCTACTTTCTCTCTCGCACCTATCAAATAGCTAAAATTCTAAAACTTTATAGCTTGGCAATAATATTTTATGTACGATTTTTTGCAGGCAAGCCTATACGATTGGTTTTGTAATTAAATTATTTACCTATGATATCAATTTCGATTGGTTAACAGATCGGTGTAGTTACCTATATTGACTTACCTGTTCACATCTGCTTGCCAGGTAGCCATGCACAGAAATAAGTAGGCAAGCCTACCTAGGCATATTCTGTGTGTTAAAAACTATCAGTTGAGGTGAAACTCATTCGGTTATCAAAAGAGTGAAGGTGATGAAAGAAAATTGATTGAAATTAATTCAATTAAAAATAGCTATGAACACTTTTCGATAGGCAAGTTATCATGGGCATATTTGTTTATAAATTATATTTGATAAAAAATATGTCTCATCGAGTTATCAGATCGGTGAAGGTCGACCTCCCACGGTCTCCTCTACTATCAGTTTGGCTGGTAACTCCCTTTACTTTAAACGAAAATTTTGATAAACAACAAATGACCCCTATTCTATATTTCTTATGAACAAAATTATTACGGTGTTAGTTTTATTTCGATAGTATTTAGTGAGTGTTGGATTTCAACATCAAGGTTTATGAAGATGCTCGTGCCAAAAAAAAATGCAAGAAACTGATGTGGTTTCCCGAAAAATGTTAATCTTCATTTCTCAAAATTAGTATTTGTTAGAGTAGTTAGCGAAAACATTTCATTCATATCAAGCGAACTTTTTGACAGACCTTCAAATAGCCTAGCACTTTGCATACGAAGGGCATTACCTGGTGAATCGAAACCTGAAAAAAAATTATTAGTGTAGAAACATATGATCCAATTCATTTCATTATAAAAACTGATATTGTTCCAATACATGCGTGCTATTGTGGTTTGTTTAGATCTTATATTAATGAAAGAGGAGATAAAACATTGACCATCGCGCAGGCTAACCATTTTCCAATAAGTCCCCATTAAGAGTGTATCACCCTCCTGCGATCCTAAATCGCTCAGACGACGGCATCGATCAAGTTATTTGAAATATTTTTTGGAAAGAAGTTATCCACAGATTTGCAGCCATACATGCTTACATAGTGGAAAATTAAAATCTCTGGCGGTGATACATACAGTGAGCATCATAAGCGTTACCCCCTATGTAACTCGTTACTGGACACTTATTAGGAAAATCGCCGAGACACGTCAATTTTTGATTTCTACAATGTACATTTTTGTTTGAATAGTTTACCCCTATTTTCATCCCTTACTGGAGTGGAGCAACCCTTTCGAAAAATTTAAATAGCATGGGGTGGTGAATGATAGCTCATCTAAAAGGATGTGTTATCCTCCATTCAACTGTGCAAAAAATTAGAAATTTGCTTCATTCCGTGTTGAGTTATTAATGTTTAAAAATAACGAAACACCACAAACAGGAAAGCAACTAAACTAACACTATCTGTTATTACAATGAATGTTCAAAATGTTCCCCGTTGACCTCCTGTCAAAAATAAAGTCTATTTTTAGTTTCAGCCCTGACGCTTTCCAAAGTTTTTCGAGTAATTGTTGCACACACTTCCGTAATCCGCGCCCGCAACTCCTGAATAGAGTGACACTGAGTCTCGTATACTTTAGATTTTAGGTAACCCCATAGAAAAAATCTAAAGGGATTAGATCTGGTGATCTTGGAGGCCATTCCACAGATCCTCGGTGCCCGATCCATCGTCCTGCATAAACTGTATTCAAATAATTCCTCACAGCAACTGCATAATGAGGAGGAGCTCCATCTTGTTGCAAAATAATTTCCATGTCAAATTCGTCTTCATTATTTTCGACAGTTGCCAGCACTATCAGTGGATCTATCACTGTTTCCAGCATTTCCAAATAGATTTTCCTCAATAAATAACGGACCTATAATGTGGTCACCCAGTATTCCTGCCCACACATTAACTTTTTGTGGAAACTGAGTATGAGTTTCGCGAAAAAGTCGAGAATTTTCATCGGACCAGTACCTCACAATTTGTCTATGCACGTGACCGTTTAAAAAAAAGTAGCCTCATCACTGAAACAAATGTGTTTTGAAATAGCTGGGATTTTGCAAAATATTATTAGATACAATTTCACAATATTCTAGACGGTGGTCTGGATCATCGTCCGTCAGTTCATGAACCATCTTTATTTTATAGGGATGAAATTTGTTTTTTTTTCAGATCTCTCAATACAGCGAAACCTCACAACTCAAGGCAACAGTTTTACTCGATGAGGACGGAATATTCACAAATTCGCCCATAATGTCCACTTGTTTATCTTCCCCAGTAGTTGATCGCCCAGAACGTTTTTTATTTTGCACATTGCCGTTCTCATAACAAATTTCCACTAAATGTTTGAAATAATGTCTATCAATAGGGCGATCTGGAAAACGTTAATTGAACATTCGTACAGCCTCATGATAATTGCGATGAGCCTCACCAAAAATAACAATCGCTTCGCATTTCTCATTCAACTCACGTGGTGTTTGGAGTTGAATAGCAATCAAAACTTACAGCTAGAATACACTGACTCGCACTCTCCTTGATATCAGTTCATTGTTTTGCCCATTTTACTGAAAACAATGCAAAAACACCTACAAAAACGTGCAGTTAATATCCAAGCATATGGCAAATAAGTCTCACTTGACGTCTGAACCAAAACCGATATCATGCAGAGCCGAATTTTAATTCTAAGGATGAGTGCGCTACATTAATTTTCGTTATTCTGAAACAATAATGAATCGAGAATTAATGGAGCAAATGTCAATTCCTTTGTACGGTTGAATAGAGAATAAAACCCCCTTTCAAATGAGCTATCACTCACCACTCCATGCTATTTAAATTTTTCGAAAGGGTTGCTCCCCTCCAGTAAGGGATGAAATTAGGGGTAAACTATTCATAGAAAAATGTACATTGTAGAAATCAAAAGTCGACGTGTCTCGGCGATTTTCCTAACAAGAGTCCAGTAACGAGTTAGATAGGGGGGAGGGGGGTAACACTTATGATGCTCACTGTATTTATTAGCACCCGCACTAAAAATCCGTGGCTGGAAATATTCAACATACACAGGGGATTTGGAATTCAAAATCTTTCGATATCATCGTCAAATCAATCGATATGAAACCTGGAAACATGCCAATTCATATTATGAAAGGGACATCATAAGATAACATACAGTTTTTGAGAAAATAATTTTTTTAACGGGCATAACGGGCATCGTCGATTCTTTACACCCCTTGGGAACCCCAAGATGTGCGTTTATGGAATCATACAAATTATAGGGAATTTCTCATGTTGATTACCGTAGTGAAATCGTTTTTCTTGTCACCTTATAGTTTTCGATAAAATGTTTTTTATCGGGTAACAATAATTCTTTACACCCCTCGTAAAATCAGAACCCCCAGATTTACGTTTATGAAAATCATACCGATTATAGAGAATTTTATGTTGATTACCGTAGTGAAATCGTTTTTCTTGCCAACCTCACAGTTTTCGGACAAATGATTTTTTTATCGCGCAACGTCAATTCTACACTCCTCGTAAAATCAAGAACCCCAAGATGTGCGTTCATGAAAATCATACAAATTATAGATAATTTCATGCTGATTAACGTAGTGGAATTGTTTTTCTTGCCACCCTGACAGTTTTCGATAAAACTGATTTTTAATTGGGCAATTGTGATTTTTATGAACGCACATCTTGGGGTTCTAATTTTAGGAGGGGTGTAAAGAATTAACGTTGCCCGATAAACAAATATTTATTTCGAAAACTGTATGTAACTGTACGGTAATTAAAATGAAATTCTCCATAATTGGTGTGATTTTACGAGGGGCGTAAAGAATTGACGTTGCCCATTAAAAAAATATTTTCAACCTAACTAATGAGTAATTTTAAAATGTGTTTTCAGTAGAGAGTTGCATTAAATCTTGAAAAGGAAAACATTTTTACACACTTGCATTTCAGTAAAGAGATATAAGATTTGGAAAAATCGCGTTTTGCGTTACATTTGAAGGACTCAGTGAGGTAAGATATGTTTGTGTTGAAGCCATTTCACACTAGACTTCGTATACATGTATTAATTTTTATTAGAAAAATGTTTTGTGTAAGAACAACAATCATTTTCAGTTTTATTACAAATATATTTTCAAACAACTTCGGATAATTTCGATGGGTTTCGAGATGAGTTGAAGAAACTCTATTTTGATTGCCTTTGATTAAATTCATAAGAAACATGATGAATTGGTTTCAAATGATGAAAACGGCCAGAAGATCAAATGAGAATATGAAATGAAATTCAAGAACAAGTCCAAGGGTGTCCATTTGAGTATCAAGTTGAGAAAATTATATGCTGCTGTACAAAAATATGAGTATGAAGCTTAAGCTGTCTTCGCAACTATTTAGTAGTTCTGTAGCTATAGCATTTTTGAATAAAACTACGTATCAAACAATTTAAAGATTCTGCAACTAAAGTTAAATTTCTCGGAATAGTAGATGATCTGTTTGTTGTTTTCAATTCAAGAAATATGTATCAGAAATATTACAGCCTCCGAATCAAAATAATCATGAATGCATTGACAAGTTTTTAAAACAAACCTCATTATACTTCAAATCTTTGAAATTAATGAATGGCACCCTTCTCGTTGAAAGTGAAAGAATAATGAAAATTATTGGGTTTTTATTTTGCTTCGAAAGTTTAAAATGTTTGTACAAACAATTAATCACAACAAATTTATTAGTTAGTGAAAATTCCAACATACAGTGCTCGTCTAAAGTCCGTTCCCCCCCTACTAATTTTTGTACCACCTGGTATATCGCAATGAAATTTGGAGGGCTTTAATAGGAGATGAAAACCTTCTTTTTCATGAAAAAATCACAGCTAAAAGTTTCAAAATGGCGGCTGAGCGCCATCTTCAATAATTTTTTTAAATAGAACACCACGTATATTATTTCATTTTCGAAATTTGCCCATAATTTTCGACAGTTTTCACTAATACCTACACTTTACTCCTAAATTCAATTGTTTTCTAAATATTAACCTTTGAAAAGTGACATTTTGGTCATTTCAAATCCAACCCAAAACACTAATGTTGCTTTCAATCAAGTTTGCATTGGAAAAAATCGTTGTCGCGGTAACATATTGTTTACTGTCAAACTGAACTGCTAACTGTCAAATAGTCCGTTGAGCCCCTGAATCCTTTTATGAAAAGTGTGATCATGGCTCGTAGTTTAGACGATAAATTTGAAGCAGTTTTGATATTTGGAGAAGCTGGAAGAAATTATCATCTAGCGTCCGTATGTTTAATGATAGATTTCCCGAGAATCCTATTTCGAGGTCATATTTGCGCAAACTTTTAAATAAGCTCCAAGCAATTGGAACGCTGAAAGATGCTCCAAGATCAGGAAGACCGCCTCTTTCAGAAGAAAAAAAGGTAGAAATTGTTGCTGAAATGGTAATCAATCCGACTCAGTCGACGTCTGCAGTTGCTGAATCCTGTGGAGTAAGTTCAAAAAGTGTCCAAAGTGTCCTAAAAAAAGAAAAGTTTCATCCCTATAAAATGGAAATCCTGCATGCTCTCACGGAGGATGATCCAGACCGGAGGGTTGAATTTTGCGAGTGGTTAACAAGAACAATTGAAGAACGAGGCTTCCTAAAACGTGTATGTTTCGCAGACGAATGCACGTTTTTTCGTAATGGAAAAGTCAACAAACAGAATGTACGATTCTCGAGCGATACAAATCCGCATATTTTTAGAGGGGGACATACCCAGTTTCCTAAAGAGGTGAATGTTTGGGCGGGGATTTTGGGCAATCGCGTTGTTGGACCGATTTTCATCAGAGGCAATCTTACAGGAGTTCTTTACAGAAATCTTTTAGAAACTGAAATTGAACCTCGAATAAGGCAAATTGTATTTAACAATCAGGAAGAGCTTGAAAATCGTGATATCATATTTTAGCAGGATGGGGCACCTCCCCATTTCGATCGCATGGCTAGAGAGTTCCCCGATACAAACTTTCCTGGGCGATGGATAGGTCGCAGGGGAAGTACAGAATGGCCACCAAGATCTCCGTATCTTACACCTCTAGATTTTTTCCTTTGGGGGTATCTGAAGTCAAAAATCTACGCCACTGAATGCCAAATAATAGAAGAGTTGGAACGCAGAATAATAGATACATGTGAAGAAATAGATCATCAACGTGAGAGGAGCTATTTATAATAGGGCACTTTATTGTCAAGATTTAGGAGGGAGCCACATTGAACACTTGATGAAATAATTGTTGAGGTTAAATAAAAGTGTTATTCAAAAATAAATTATAATTTTTTAGCTAACTAATTTGTTTTGATTGTGAATTTACAGAACACTTTCGTAGGCTTCGAGATTTTCCGGTAAGCGGTACTGTTTATCCTTAATAAACTCTTATTAGTCGAATCCATTGAGAGATTTAACTACAAATTAATAACAACGTTTAGTTAGCAAAATGTTTTACCGGAAGTAACCAAAATCCATACTTCATTTTAAACCGGAATGTCACTTTTCAAACGTTAATATTTCGAAAACAATTGAATTTAGGAGTAAAGTGTAAAGATGGCGCTCAGCTGCCATTCTAAAACTTTTAGGGCTAGGTTTTTATCTCCTATTTAAGCCCTCCAAATTTCGTTGCGATATACCAGGTGGTTCAAAAATTAGTAGGGGGGAGGGGGGCGGACTTTAGACGAGCACTGTATAAAGTAAGTCAAGATCATGTAGAGTTATTTTTTGATATGACTAGATCTATGGGACGTCTTAGCAACAATCCTACAGCCAAACAATTTGAAATTAGAAATGATTGCTTGAAACCTTGTGATATATTTTTTTTTAATCTGTAATGTTTATTGTGAATAATACATAGATATAAAAACTAATTGAAAAATACAAAAGCGAAGTCGAAATATAAAATAATCTCAAGATGAAAATCTTGATTGAAGCCCGGGACTCGAAGTGATGGCGCATTTGCTGTTTCAGTTGGAGGAAAACCTGGAAAAACCCACAACACCATCAGAATTCAGATCATCAACTTTCTCGAAAATGACACATGCTTCCTGGGAGATGAGAGAATCAATCTTGGAAAATACACGGCAGTCATCGAAGAGGTGCCAACAATTAGAATAAGGGTGTTTGCAATATGCCGTATATTGTCCATTGGAAATGCTGCCGCTATGATTAGATACGGCGTAGATATTATAAAGAGTATTAATTCCATCCTGAGCAGAATATTGGTCCAAATTCAAATTTGGTATGGGAAAATTAATCACTTTGTCCAATTTACTGCCATCAGTCGAAGAAACACGTTTTAAATGTATAACTAAAATTTTTGGAAATGTTTGTATACGAATCATCTTTTTGAATTCCCTTTTCATTCCACAAGTCGAAGTCAAAGTCTCCTCTTCTGTCAACAGTTCAATACATTGTGTTAAATTCACGACTTGGTTTGGCAAGTCTGGAATAGGGATTGAAAGAACTCAGAAAAGTTCAAAAATAACGGAGCAGTAATTACAAAAAGTACATCTCAATATAGACTTCAGCTGACCGGCAAATGTATCCACAATTTTGGAATTATGAGTAGACAGATATCATGTCCAAGAAATGGAAGCTTTCTGATTATCATTCATGATAACAAAATCGCCTTGTTTAAATCTTCATGTAAACCTACCAGAAGGTATCTTAGAAACTCTTCCGAATCTGCTGGGACGTTATAATCAAAGGAAGGAGCAACATTTCTGAATAGGCGGACGAAATGTGAAGTATCCACCATTTTCCGAGAAGAATCGGGACTCCAGATATTTTACATCAAAGATATAAAAGATTTCACTAGATCTCCTTTCATTCTTGATGTAGTAGTATTAATAAATTACGTTGTGTATAAAATCATGAAACATGTAAAATGTGGAGAATATATACATTGGTGATCTGTTGGTGATGAAGCCGATTATTTGATATCGTTTATTAACCAAAAAGACAGAGATAATTCTCTAACGTATCCCTCGGAGGATGTAATTCCAATGTGCAGAGGACTTTTGCAGCATAACATTAGCAAAAAAGAACACATCCTTGATACGTTACTTACATAAGTATTACATCAACATAAGTATTACTCATCATTTCAAAGAATAATCATTTTAAAAATTAATTGCTTCCAATTATATTAATATCATAATTCACAGTACAATGAGAATTTATTAGATAAAAGCAATAGCAAAATGATTGTTTATAATAAACTTACATTAATTTCTGGTTTTTAGTATCTAGGGAGTATTTTATAGAATATTTTTGAAATAAACAATTTTTAACATCGGTAGTTTTAGTATTTATAGTTGGCCCGCATTTTCAATTTGAATCGGGATTATGAGAAATTTGCGGCAAAATCTCTATATTATAACAGTTTTCCATTTAAGAAGAGAAGTGGCGACTACCTAAATATTTGAAATGTGGCGACTCTTATTCTGAATCCACCTCTGCCTAGTTCCCCTTCTCTAGGAACCCAAGTCGAGATTTGTGGCAGCCTTTGCGCACGTTTTCTTCAATGTATGTTCCATCTCCTCTTTCCTTAATCTAAGTTTGAGATGTTAAGTTGGGGATAGGGAAAATAAAAATCATCATTTCAGCATCTTAAAAATGCTCTAAAAATAACAGCGGACACACTTTTCGCTAGAGTATGTTAATTTCGACATATTCACTACACATGAAAATTCCATTCTCAGTTTTTTTGTTAGAGAATGTCCAAGTTGTATAAACTGGAAAGTAAAGCAAGTTTTCTTTGAATAAAATATGTTGTGAACAATGAAATGCACAATCAGCACAAGAAGGAATTTATTTGAAACTGAGTTTGGGTTCAATAAACGTTATTATATGATTATTCACAAACACAAGGGTTGTGGGATGTGACGATCATTCAGGAAAAAAAGAGGCAAAATACACAACTACTTACAGTTTTAGGACAGTGATATATAATGAGTAAGAAACGTTATGTGTTCAATTGGTAACATGTTTTATGATACTGATAGGAGGTGCATACAGATTTTAATCTCCGGAACAAAGAGGAAAAATTCCACGACATGTGTAACTAATTTTTTAATGGGTTATCGAGCACGGCTCATACACAGAATGTCTAGAAAATATTTACCCTCATTCACAAAAAAAAAATATTTCTCGACAATAAGAACTTTTGGGGAATTGTTCCAAGAGACTTATTGGAATTTTGTGTGAGGTTGTCTTTCTTTTTGAAATTATGAAAAACGGAGGTTCTAGAATTAAGTACTGAAGAACATACAAACTCCAACAACTCATCATGTTACTTCCAGTGATCGCAAACGCTTTTATAACTATCTAAACATTTTTTTATTCAAGTACAGATTGTTTTTTTTTCGAGAGAACGATTCACACGGAACTTGAAAATTGAAGGGTAATTATTTACATATGGGCAGTTCAAAGTATCTTCCCAGATAGCACTCAAATTTTCGTAGGACATGCCAAGAATATCCCAGAATTACATCATACCACCACTAGAGAAGGAACCCAGTCCGCATTTTCTCGAGAACTTACAGTGAGTTAACCTTTCATATCATTTTAACTCTGTTGCCAGCATTCATACTATTCACACCGTCCCAAATACCTATAATTGTTTATTCGTATGCAATACTTAAAAAAAACTAACTTTGAGAAATCGATAATATTTTTGGCGCAGTTGGTAGGATTAATCAGAATTGTATCGAATCGATCGTGCAATTTCCGTGTTTACGATTGACTGATTTCAAACCATGAATCGGACCCTGGTGATTTGTTGTATGGACTTTGTTTTGGAGCGGCTTCTCGAAACTTAGAAAACCCATTCTATCGCAGACCCGTACACACATCCAACAACGAGATTTGGGACCAGCATTGCCTATTTCTGCAAGGAGCAACGACCTGGAGAAAAGAAGAATCGCCGATCCAGATGCAGCCCTTATAGTGGATAAGAAGAACATGCTCAGAGTCGTCTTCATTTTATTGTAAGTTCAGTTCGATGTCGCTTGATGATCTAATGACTTGTTTTGAAAGTTTTAATATAAATAAACCTTCAACTGACTTCCAGAGATCACCTATTTCGAACAATCAATCAGTTATGAATCAATTCAAACGTGATTACTTGAACTGTGGCCCGGAATTCGATGGCAATCCAAATTATCAATCATTACAAAATTGGCTCTATTATTGTTTGGAGAATGACGGAAATCATTTTGGGCATTTACTGTGAAACGGAAAAAAATTGTTCTTGGAATACTCTGGGGAATACTTATTGTCAGATTTGTTTAGTACTGCAGGAAACATGTTTCGATAGTTGTTTGTTGTTTAAAATCTCTTTTTGATCGCCACTGTACAAGACGCATTACAAATTGACCTTGACACTCGACTAATAAGGTGACTTGAAGTTGGGATAATATGACCTCCTGAATGACCTAATAAGATATTTTGACAATAACATCCGAATGCTCCCCCCCCCCCCTCCAAATTGAGTACCACTGAAAAGCACCCCATGCAGCTGTTTGCAGAAATAACTATTTCAATATTGAGTAGACACTCCATAACGTAGGAGGTTTTATAATTTTTGATTTTTCCTCTAAATAGTATATAAGCCCATTTTCAGACACATGTTGCTTGTCGTACCATTCACGAAATTGGTCATATGTTTTCTCATATACTAACTTGGATTTGGCCGGTAACATGTTAGATACTAGCGCATTTGCTACATGCTACCATGATCAACATCCATCTCATTGAAAATAACTCGAAATTGAAGCAAATACGAACAAACAACGTATGACAGTTAATCACGCGGCGTGCCATAGACAAATTAAAAATAAAGAGACTGTTTGAAACATTGGCGATCTTGACCACCAAGTTTTTGGTACGGCCAGTCGCGCATGGAGGCGCTGCCCGCAATCAACAGACGAATGATGACATGATAATTTTCCAATTTCGACGTTTGTCAGAAAATGACAAACCACGTAATAATTTCAGAATAATTCTACTGTTATTGTCATCGATAAATTAATGATAGAAATTATACTATGGACTTGAATTCGGAATCCAACATCGAAAATAGAATGTTTTGTTATTCGAGTTGACGCTGAAATTCCTGGAAATAGTCTTTTACAAGGTAAAATAGAAGCTGCTTTTCACAAACTGATACTTATTTCCATCCATCAGTTGCAGAATTTTTTTCACAAATTGGTACTTATTTCCATTCAAAAGTTTCCATTTCCTATCACCATTTGAGGAAGTACGGAGTACATGGTCTATCATCAAACTGGAGTATTTGTTAAACCTACTCTCGTTCTCCTTTGTGCTAATACATTAACAAAATTATTGAAGGTATGTTGTAAATGTAATTTGTTTTCATTTTGGTTGATTTCATGATAAGACTGAAGAATATTTTTAATTTTGCTGTTTTTCAGAGTTTTATTATTGTTTTGTCTGTAGTTGTACCTTGTCCTAGATACAATAAAATGTTTTTTTATGGTGTTAAACTTATTATTCTTATTTTATAAGAACTTTTATTTTGTTCTTGATATCATGAAACAAAGATTTATTTTGAAACTTTATTTCAACTACGAACTAACAGTCTACGAATCGATTACTGTATATATTTTATTAGTGATCGATTTGTCATCCCTGTATTTCATATGATACAACCATTCATATGAAATACAGGAATGGCAAATCGATCACTTATGAATTTTTTTTTTTTTTATGTTCTGGTTCCCACGAAAAGGGATATCCTGTAATGTTCAGAGAACATCGTGGGAACCAAGGGAAAGAAGGTAGGAGTTGGTGTTGTATGCCTCGGGGAACACCTCCCTAGGCAATGAGTTCCAAAGCCTCGCTGTTCGTTGGATGAACGAGTCTTTGGAAAGTGATGTTCTGCAGGTCTCCAAAGTGACCACGAAGGGGTGTGATGACTGAACTTGACGGGTTAGTCTCGAAGAGACTGCCAAAGCAGGAACGATTGTTGATATTTCAGAAGAGCATCGCCCATGAAAATATCTATAAAATAGAGACAAATCGCCAACTTTTCTACGGTGTTCCAGACAAGTGAGCGAGTTTGTAAGCGAGGCATCACCGACGAGACGAATTGCTCTTTTTTGGACAGAATCCAATAGCCTCAGGATATGTTTAGGTGCCTCGCTCCAAATATGGGAACAGTATTCCAGGACAGGTCGGATCTGTGCCTTATAGATCATAAGCAGCTGAGTGGGGGTGAAATAGCTCTTGGTACTATCATCGGCAAAGCTGTGTACTGGACATGAAGTTGCTTTCAACAGGTCGTTGATGTGAAGTAGAAATAGTGTTGGTGCGAGAATAGATCCTTGCGGAACACCAGCATTTATGAGTAGAGTGTCAGATGAAACTCCATCGACCACTACATGGAGAGACCTGTTTGAGAGAAAACTACCAAGCAGAGAACACAGCTGAGGGGGCAAGCCATAAGACGGAAGCTTGGCGAGGAGTCCCTGGTGCCAAACTCGATCGGACGCTTTGGAGATATCTGATGCCACAGCTAAAGTTTCTCCATACTTTTCAATATATGTGAGACGTAAGCGAGCAGGTCACCAGTTGATCTCTGATGGCGGAAGCCATATTGCCTATCGTTGACAATTCCTGAGTCTTCCAGATATTTCATGAGCTCGATGTTGATGGCTTTTTCCATGACCTTTGAAATAATAGATAGCAGTGCGATAGGTCTGTAGTTGCTAGGTAGGGCCTTTTCCTTTTTAGGGACTGGCTGTACTCTTGCAATTTTCCAATTGGACGGAAATACCCCCAAATTGTAAGAGTGGTTGAACAACTTGCAAAGAACAGGTGTTAGTTCGGGGGCACATTTCTTGAGAACAATCGGCGGGATTCCGTCAGATCCACAGGCTTTGTTGGTGTTGAGACCCAGCAAAATCTTTCTGATAGTACGTTGGCGAAAGGTGATCTCGGGCATGTGACTGTCAATAGGTGTAATGTTCGGGGGTTGTTTTCCCGATGAATCCAGAGTGGAATTTCCAGCAAATAGGTGCGCAAAGATATTGGCTTTTCCTGGGCAGTCGTTGCTAGTGTTCCATCTTCTTTGGTTAGAGGAGGAAATGAGCTGGAAGTGAAGTTTCTTCCCACAGCTTTGGCGAAAGACCAAAATGAACGGGATCCGTTAGGACATTCAGCAAGTTTTGATCTTATTTTGGCATTGTGGGCATCTTTTGAGCATTCTATTGTCTCTTTGCATATGCCTCTAGCCTCGACATATGCTGCTCTGGTCTCAGGGCCCGGATTTTTTAGCCATCGATGGTATGCTGCCTGTTTGGAAGCCACAGCTCTAGAGCAGTTTCTGTTAAACCAGGTCTTATCGGATGATGTTCTTCTTTCGGTATTCGGTATGTAGGTTTGAATCCCCAACATGATGATTTCAGAAATTGTCTCAGCACATCGTGTTGGATCTACTGAAGAGAAACAAACTCTCTTCCATGGAAACGCTGAGAAAAACATACGAAGACCTTCCCAGTCGGCCGAATTGTAATGCCACATGAGACGGGGTGGTATTGTGCAGCTCGATGGTAAATGGAAAGAGCATGTTGTGGAGATGAGGGTGTGATCAGAGTTTCCAAGTGGGGCACAAACTTCTATTCTATACGGGTCAGGATTGGTGGTGAGGAAAAGATCTAGTGTATTGGCAGACTGGTTGTTGACATCAGGGATGCGGGTTGGTAGCTCGACCAGTTCTTCTAGACCATGAGTGATGGCGAAGGCCTCGGCTTGACGACCCGCATCATCTGTTTTGTTAGAGAATTTGAGCCAGGCAGCGTTATGTACATTAAAGTCTCCCATGATTATGGTTTCAGCTGTTGGATGGTTCTCCTGAATGTAGTCCAGTTTGAGTGATAAAACTCAAAGAGGTCGTTATATGAAGGTTCATTAGGTGATAGGTAAAGGCAGCAGAGGAACTTAGTCAGTTTGGTATCAGATAGCTTGAACCACATCACATCAAAGTCTTTCGGTTCCAAACTCTCTTCACGCTGGTATGAAAGGTTAGCCTTAGCGTAAAGGCAGACTCCACCTTTGAACCTGAATCGAGAATGGAGTTCGTAACCAGGACAAAGCATATGGACCTTGTTGGTGGACGAGTTTACTTGTGTTTCTGTTAGAGCCAGAATATCCGGTTTTTTCGTCTGTAGGTGATGGTGGACGTCATTGATGTTCTTGTTGAGTCCGCGGATGTTGCAAAAATTAATCTTTAATGTTGAGTCCCCTCGAGTAAATATATACCATATCAACCATATAAAAGTAATACATTTAAAAAACCCGCCTGTACTAACTTAGTTCGGCCAGTTGCGAGTTATGTCGCCACTGTCTAAACGTGGTGCCAACTTTTTCTGCAGGTTTGACAACTCTCTTTATTTTTAGTTTCTCTATGCGGCGTGCCAACAAACCGTTTCTATAGTAACGACAGAGAAAGATGAATGGATGCTGTGAAATTTTATAGGAAGTATTGATCTTCTCGACATAAAATAAAGAATTAGTTTTTTTTTAACCATGTCAAGATGTATAGGAAGTATTTATATATGACATATTTTAGACGATATTTGTTAATTCAAATTTGCAGTTGTACAAAAAAGTTGTTTTTATTTCGTTTATAAAATCGTACAGAATTTTTGGCCTCGCGGTCTTGGCCAAAAATTAACACTCTCATATGTCATTAAAATAACTCTCATTTTATGCACTTGATACAAAAATAACAATTATTTTTTTCACCGTTTGTTTGAAGGTTGTAGACGATGTGGTAACTTGATTACTATCGTTTCGGACGTCCATCGTCTTAATGTATTTAAAAGGTTTTCACGACGTTTCGAATGCTTGTATCTGCAATCATCTTCAGGTGAATACTGACAAGTTTAGGTGCTACTTACCAATTTATATGACTGTCGGTGCAATGATGCGTGTAATTTCGCGCGATGTGGTGGTGCGTGAAGTTTCGCGCCTCTGCAGCCCGCCAGAAAGAGCAATCAGTGGTTTCCATACGTTCTTGATCTCGATGCTTGGTTGACTAAAGGCGTTATTGGCTTCGATGTAGGCGGCCCCTTTGAACTTTCGTTTGAACCAATGCTCCTCTCTATGTAGATCACTTGCGTCGTCCCATAGAACTCGATGGTGCTCAGTCCTGGCGTGGTCAGCGATTCCAGATTTTGACGTTTCTCCACGTTGAGTCCATTTCTTGTGCTCATCCAATCTTACCGATAACGGTCTCTTTGTCTCTCCAATGTAGGAATCTCCGCATTCACATGGAACTTCATAAATGCAATTCTTACTGATTTCATTTTTGTTGTCAGGTTTGGCCTTGGTCAGAAAACTCCGTAAAGTGCTGCCGGATTGGAAGCAGCTCTTGATGTTGAACTTGTTTCCGATCCTTCTGATTTTCTCGGAGACACCTCTGATGTAAGGAAGGCAGATCACTGTGCTTTGCTGTTTTTTTTTTATGTTCTGGTTCCCACGAAAAGGGATATCCTGTAATGTTCAGAGAACATCGTGGGAACCAAGGGAAAGAAGGTAGGAGTTGGTGTTCTTCTTAAATTTCTGGAGG
This sequence comes from Gonioctena quinquepunctata, assembly GCA_018342105.1. Classification (NCBI taxonomy): domain Eukaryota; kingdom Metazoa; phylum Arthropoda; class Insecta; order Coleoptera; family Chrysomelidae; genus Gonioctena; species Gonioctena quinquepunctata. The sequence continues at coordinate 348,724 of JAFIRS010000234.1, read as the reverse complement.
TTGTATGCCTCGGGGAACACCTCCCTAGGCAATGAGTTCCAAAGCCTCGCTGTTCGTTGGATGAACGAGTCTTTGGAAAGTGATGTTCTGCAGGTCTCCAAAGTGACCACGCGATGACTGAACTTGACGGGTTAATCTCGAAGAGACTGCCAAAGCAGGAACGATTGTTGATATTTCAGAAGAGCATCGCCCATGAAAATATCTATAAAATAGAGACAAATCGCCAACTTTTCTACGGTGTTCCAGACAAGTGAGCGAGTTTGTAAGCGAGGCATCACCGACGAGACGAATTGCCCTTTTTTGGACAGAATCCAATAGCCTCAGGATATGTTTAGGTGCCTCGCTCCAAATATGGGAACAGTATTCCAGGACAGGTCGGATCTGTGCCTTATAGATCATAAGCAGCTGAGTGGGGGTGAAATAGCTCTTGGCACGAAACAAAACCAAGTTTTGGGATGCACTTTTGGCAATGGCCCTCACGTGATTTTCCCAGGAACAGGTTATTGCTGATAGTAATACCAAGCATCGATATGGATGACTTCAGTGGTATGGTTACTCCTGACAAAGTTATGTTAGGCACAGTGAGATCGGCTTTTCTAGAGAAAAGACATGCTTGTGTTTTGTTTGCATTGAATTCTACCAAGTTATTAGATCCCCACTCGAGAATTGTTGCTAAGTCCATATTTATATTATTAACATTTCTTCCTCGTTCATTTCTGGTTTCACGGGCTGATATAGGGGCTCTGGAAGAGAAAGCGGTATGGAGGGTACTATCATCGGCAAAGCTGTGTACTGGACATGAAGTTGCTTTCAACAGGTCGTTGATGTGAAGTAGAAATAGTGTTGGTGCGAGAATAGATCCTTGCGGAACACCAGCATTTATGAGTAGAGTGTCAGATGAAACTCCATCGACCACTACATGGAGAGACCTGTTTGAGAGAAAACTAGCAAGCAGAGAACACAGCTGAGGGGGCAAGCCATAAGACGGAAGCTTGGCGAGGAGTCCCTGGTGCCAAACTCGATCGAACGCCTTGGAGATATCTAATGCCACAGCTAAAGTTTCTCCATACTTTTCAATAGATAGCTGCCATATATGTGAGACGTAAGCGAGCAGGTCACCAGTTGATCTCTGATGGCGGAAGCCATATTGCCTATCGTTGACAATTCCTGAGTCTTCCAGATATTTCATGAGCTCGATGTTGATGGCTTTTTCCATGACCTTTGAAATAATAGATAGCAGTGCGATAGGTCTGTAGTTGCTAGGTAGGGCCTTTTTGCCTTTTTTAGGGACTGGCTGTACTCTTGCAATTTTCCAATTGGACGGAAATACCCCCAAATTGTAAGAGTGGTTGAACAACTTGCAAAGAACAGGTGTTAGTTCGGGGGCACATTTCTTGAGAACAATCGGCGGGATTCCGTCAGATCCACAGGCTTTGTTGGTGTTGCTCCTCAGATGTCTTCGTTGTCCGGAGTTGTTTCAATACTTCTTCTAGGAGTTTCTTGGGATATCCATTCCGGTGGAGGTCCTCTCTGATGTGGTTTAATTCGGCATCTAGTGACTCCACGTCGTTGCATATGTGCGTCGCTCTCTCTACCAATGTTCTCACGATCCCTCTCTTCGTTGAACTCGGATGGTTGGAGCTGTAACTGAGGTACTGTCCCGTATTTTTTCACGTTGAAAACATTGCATTTTTGAATCTTTTTATCCAGATTACAGCAATTCGGGGAATACTCTCATGAAATATCATTCAAGATGGGTAATTTTATCTCATATATAGATTAGATTAGATGTGTACGGGGCTTATGGGCTAGGGGCCACTTCACTGCGACCTTTTCAGATCTATTGTGTATGCCCTCATGTTATGTTAGAGTTCCCTTGTTACTAGACTCCATAGGCCAGTATTGGAGGGGTTGTGGTTTTTCCTCCCTTAACGTTGAAAACCTTAGCCTTGTAAGGCCTTCGCAGTAGCACAGTATGTGCGCTGAGGTTTCCTCCTCCTCCTGGCAGAACCTACATGTGGTTGTGTCTGCCAGACCAATGTTATTCATGTGTTTGGTGAGTCTACCATGATCCTTGGGATCTCCTATTCTGGCTTAGCATCAGGTACTCTGTGAATTTTGGCGATGGTTCCTTGATGAACTCTTTGGCCTGTCTCATGCCCGGCGCCTTGTTCCACCATTCTTGAAATTGCTTTTTCAACCAATTATTGGTTTGTGTTGTTCGCAACGCTTTCGCTGTGCCACAAAAAGGTTCTTGGCCAATTGGGACACGTCGTGCTCCTTCTCAGGCTAATGAATCTGCCTCTTCGTTGACCTTGTAGCCTGTGCGCCCTAGATATAGTCTGTAGTGACCGCCCGCCCTTTGCAGGACTTCCAAGCAATCCCCGACAAGTTTGGAGTTAACTTCCATGGAGCTGATTGCTTTAATAGCCGCATGGCTGTCAGAGTATACGGCAATGGTATTTTCCTTAAACTATTTTTTTTTTTTATGTTCTGGTTCCCACGAAAAGGGATATCCTGTAATGTTCAGAGAACATCGTGGGAACCAAGGGAAAGAAGGTAGGAGTTGGTGTTCTTCTTAAATTTCTGGAGGTTGTATGCCTCGGGGAACACCTCCCTAGGCAATGAGTTCCAAAGCCTCGCTGTTCGTTGGATGAACGAGTCTTTGGAAAGTGATGTTCTGCAGGTCTCCAAAGTGACCACGAAGGGGTGTGATGACTGAACTTGACGGGTTAATCTCGAAGAGACTGCCAAAGCAGGAACGATTGTTGATATTTCAGAAGAGCATCGCCCATGAAAATATCTATAAAATAGAGACAAATCACCAACTTTTCTACGGTGTTCCAGACAAGTGAGCGAGTTTGTAAGCGAGGCATCACCGACGAGACGAATTGCTCTTTTTTGGAAGAATCCAATAGCCTCAGGATATGTTTAGGTGCTTCGCTCCAAATATGGGAACAGTATTCCAGGACAGGTCGGATCTGTGCCTTATAGATCATAAGCAGCTGAGTGGGGGTGAAATAGCTCTTGGCACGAAACAAAAAACCAAGTTTTTGGGATGCACTTTTGGCAATTGACCTCACGTGATTTTCCCAGGAAAGGTTATTGCTGATAGTAATACCAAGCATCGATATGGATGACTTCAGTGGTATGGTAACTCCTGACAAAGTTATGTTAGGCACAGGGAGATCGGCTTTTTTAGAGAAAAGACATGCTTGTGTTTTGTTTGCATTGAATTCTACCAAGTTATTAGATCCCCACTCGAGAATTGTTGCTAAGTCCATATTTATATTATTAACATTTCTTCCTCGTTCATTTCTGTTTTCACGGGCTGATATAGGGGCCCTGGAAGAGAAAGCGGTATGGAGGGTACTATCATCGACAAAGCTGTGTACTGGACATGAAGTTGCTTTCAACAGGTCGTTGATGTGAAGTAGAAATAGTGTTGGTGCGAGAATAGATCCTTGCGGAACACCAGCATTTATGAGTAGAGTGTCAGATGAAACTCCATCGACCACTACATGGAGAGACCTGTTTGAGAGAAAACTAGCAAGCATAGAACACAGCTGAGGGGGCAAGCCATAAGATTGCCTTAGTAACATCTGCGCAGTGGTGTATTGCTTCAACTTATGTCTGGAATATCGTCACATGTTTGAATAAGCTCAGTGAAACTCTCGTCTTTGGCTTGGCTAAATATATTCCTGCTCCTTCGCCTTCTTTGGTTGTTGAGCCGTCTGTGTAGCAGGCAATTTGTGCATTAATTGGAGGTCCTCCCTTCCATGCCTCTCTGAATGATATGAAAGTTTTTTCCGAAGCTATGCTTGGGAAGCATCTCGTCCAATGGCATTTCCAACTCTTTGCATAGATCGTTATACACTTTGCCGTGCAGTCTACTTATGGGCGCTTGCCCTATAGTCAGTCTACTGGCAACTTACCTGGCTTCATCTTGTATGTAAACATGAAGTGGTGTTAGGTTCTGCAAGACTTCTAAGGCGGCTGTTGGGGTGGTTCTCATAGCTCGCGTGGCAGCCAGGCAGGCTTGCCTTTGGATGCCTCTTAGCCTTCGGATCGCCCCAGTCTGCTGAGTCTTTGACCACCATGTCACCGAACCGTATGCTATCATGGGTCTGATGACCCTGCTATATAGCCAAATTATCATTTTCGGTTGTAACCTCCAGTTTTTTCCACACATTCTTCTGCATAGGTTGAGGGCTACCGTGCTTTTTTTAATAATTTTTTGTAGGTGTTGATTCTATGTCAGCTTGTGGTCAAAGATGACTCTCTTGTGCAATTGGAATTTCTGGAAGATTCTATCCCCTAAAAAAGGCCTGACCATGCGTATGCGTGTATCAGGAAACCGAATAATGTTTCACATATGTTTGGTAAATGGGTAAACGAGACAGTAAGGATTCATGGATTGACCGGAGAAACCAGTTGGTTCGAAGTCTTAGACGATACACACCTCTCTCATGGCATTCATTTTTTTAGTTATATAGGCCTTGCCAGTCTGATTTTAAGTTACTCAAAGTTTCTTATCATTCAAATGAGTAATAGTCCAATTCAGAATAAGTTCAATTGTTAAATTTCATTACATTAATGCTAAGATTTTCGTATGGATATCCTTTCGTTATTTTATTAGTTATATTAGGGACCAAGCCACAATAATTCATTCAACTGAGTAAATGAAGTTAATTTATGTTTCAATGCTAATAAGTTTTTTATTCAGAATGAATGAGAGATAATGTTAAAAGAAAAGGAAATCTGGAACTTATTCAGTACAAAAAATTAAACCGACGAAAAAATCAACTGAAAAGCAAAAAATAAAATAAACCTTCTTAGTCTTAATGATAATTGAGCTCCTAAACTAATGTGAGTAACTAATTTTGATTCGGCGCCAAACAAAGAATTATCGAATATCATTATATTAATTTCTATCAATATTCAATTGAGAATGTTTGCCTTTTCATCATTATATTCAAATCAATCAATCAATCAAAAGTATGCTTTATTGTCGGAAGAACAAGAATTCTTATAGACAAAGCTATAATATCATACTCATACAAAGTTGCTAGATTTCACAGATAATTATAAAAATATATATATAAAACATTGAATAGATATAAAACATTGAATAGAGTTGTGTTATAATTGTATAATTACATGTACATACACACTAAAATTAAGATAGAACTATATAAATGGTAATAGGCATCACAGTATAAGTTAGAAAAAAAAGTAAAAATAGAGTACAGTAGGTGAAAGTAGTTATAAGTTGAAAACAGTTTATGGAATAAACTAATGTCATTAGGTGTGCTTATATCAAGGTAGTATGGAAAAACTCCTCTATTTCATAAATTACTAATTCTAGGAGAATTTTTTTAACAGCAGATCTGAATAGGTTATAGTTTTCGATGTTTCTTATGTTCAGTGGGAGTTTGTTGTATATTTTGGCAGCATTGTAGATCAGAGAGTTTACGATTAACCTACTTGAGGGAATAGGGAGTTTCAAGTGGTTTCTTTGGCGGGTGATTCCCTCATTGACTTGATACAATGATTTGTGTTTGAAGACCAAACAGGCAGTTTCAAGAATGTACAAAGAGGGGAGAGTTAGCAGTTTATTGTCCTTGAACAGTGACCTACATGATACTCTTGATCCTACTTTAGATAAATAGCGGATAGCCCGTTTTTGCAGGACGAAGATTGAATTAAAATTTTCTTTATTACAAGTGCCCCAGAACGATATTCCATATTGAATATGCGACTCAATTAGTGCATGGTAAACCACCTTAGCTGTTGCTACATCCAATTCCCTGGCTACTATGCGCATTGCATAACAACCGGAAGCAAGTTTTTTTCCCAACTGCTTGACATGATGCTGAAAATTCAATTGTTTGTCAATGTAGACACCGAGAAATTTAGTCATACTTAAATTGGTTATCGTGTCCTGTCCTAGAGGGATATCAGGAATTGTACATTGATAAGATAAACAGTTAGTTTTATTAATATTGAGAGATAGTAAATTGGCATCACACCATTCTTTGATCTTTGATATGTCTCGTGTCATTTTGGAGCGTAGATTATCAACATTTTCATCATTCCATAGAATGGTAGTATCATCTGCAAATATTGTGAATGATCCATCGGATGTAATGGTAGCCAGGTCGTTGAAATATAGCAGAAATAAAATGGGACCAAGCACTGAGCCTTGAGGAACTCCACATCGAATGGCACAAGTGTCAGATAATTTGTGTGTTCTAACAATTTGGGTTCGTTGGCGTAAATACGATTCCACCCACTTGAGGCTCTGATTTCTGAAACCATAGAGCTGTAGCTTACGCAGCAAAATTTCATGATTTACGCAGTCAAAAGCTTGTAACGAACCTAGGCCGGACCTGTCGCCTCCCGCGTCGCCATCGACAGCGATGAGATCATCCCCGGAGATATTCGAGAACCATCCAGTCCCTCTTCCGCGTAATGCAACGGTCAATATTGGAAACAATTGGAACATGCCGTCGCCAACTGGAAGAATTCGAAACATCGAGAATGCTGTATCGGAGATAAATAGACAGCCCTCAAGAGGGAGTCAACAGTCTGAACGAGCCCATACGATCGAGCTATTCAATGGCGTAGTAATATAAATTAAGTTGTAGATTAAGTGTGAAATGAATTATTAAAACCAAGTTAAGTTTATTTACGTTACAATTGGTGTCGGAAGTGAGATTTTGAAAATAAACAAGTGATCGTGGAGTGGATAGTCAGAAAAATAAATTGATAGACCTTTTTGTACGCCCAAAAATAGACAGTGGCCCGGTTTTCGCGAAGTGGACAATTGTGCGTGGGAATATAAACTGATACACTGTTCGCGTGAAACAGAAAATAGACAGTGGCCCGGTTTTCGCGAAGTGGACAATTGTGCGTGGGAATATAAACTGATACACTCTTCGCGTGAAACAGACAATAGACTGGTGGCCCGTGGAAAAGAATTCGCGAAGTGAATTTTTAACAAACTGATAAACTTTTTCGTGTGAAACAGACTGATACCTCGTCAAAGACAAAATGTGTTCAAGAAAAGTGCGCCTTGCGGACTTGAAGGTAGCGGAATTGAAACAGGAATTGGAGGAAAGGGAACTGGAAACAACGGGTAAAAAGCAAGTACTCCAGGAAAGACTTGCAGAAGGACTTATACAAGAAGGTGAGGACCCTGAAACATTTTTATTCGAAGTTCCCGGAGGTGATTTAAGTTTGGTAATGAATAAACTCGAAGAAACTACCAAATCCGTGAAAGAACTGCAACAAAATGCTAGAAATCTGGAAGAGAAGCTTCAAGAAAATTCTATAAATCTGGAAGAGAAGCTTCAAGAAAATTCAAGAAGCCTGGAAGAGAAGCTTCAAGAAAATTCTATAAATCTGGAAGAGAAGCTTCAAGAAAATTCAAGAAGCCTGGAAGATAAGCTCCTAGAAAACACAGAAGGCCTAAAAAAAGAACTCTGTGGTGTGGCGAATCGTCTAGAAAAAGAATAGGAACCGTCGAGGCAGAGATGGACAAGATGAAGGAAACGATCAGTAAGCTGGCAAACCGAATTGATAGTGCGCCCTCCACATAGATGGTTAACCAAAATGCAACGCTGGACTTGAGTGTGAACTTGGATAAAGTTCAAGAGGGTATACAAGATGTCAAGGTCATTTCTGAAATAGGGAAGCTTTCCATGAAGCCGCCTCAATTCGACGGAAAAACTCCATGGGAAAATTACCGACGGCAGTTTGAAGCAGCGGCCAAAGCAAACGGATGGAATGCAGGGGAAAGAGCTGTAGCACTGACACTTGCATTACGTGGAGAAGCGACAAATATTCTACAAACTCTCACCGCCCAAGAACAGGAGGACTATGATCAGCTGATTAAACATCTAGAATTACGATATGGCCACGCCCATTTGGAACACGTATACCACTCCCAGCTGAAAAATCGCTGCCAAAAATCGGGCGAATCCTTACAAGAATTCGAAACTGACATTGCACGCTTGGTTCGTCTCGCATATCCAGCCACACCAGAAAATGTAATGGAGCGACTAGCGGTTCAAGCATTCCTGGATGGACTCCGTGACCAAGAAACCAGACAAGCGTTGACACTAGCCCGTCCAACACATCTCGTAGACGCACTGGCACGCGCTTTAGAATTCGAGGCAGCGAAACAATCTTGCAAAAGCCAGAGTAAAGTCCGAATGATTGAGGAAGACTCACAGGAGCCTGCTAATTTGGAAGCTGCCATAAGGAAAGTGATTAAGGAAGTGTTCCCTGAGAAAAACAGATAAGATGCGGGAATTAGGCAAAATTGGACATGTGCGTAGCAAATGTCCAACATTCGAAAACACGACTCCGATGCAGGAAAACTAAAGAAGGTCGACGAGAAGGGGCAATCGTCGGCCTGTGTCCAGCAAGCCCTGGTTAACAACGCATATGTCGCTATCCTGCAACGACAGAACAGAGGTGTTTTCGTAGACGGTCTCATCAATAACGAGCCTTGCACCATGCTGCTAGATACAGGTGCGACTAGGACAATTCTCGGACCTTCCTTTGCCAGAACACCGGAACGAATTGAACTGACAACTTGAAGCTACGCACAGCAACAGGGAGCCAGCTACTGTATATGGCGAGCTACCGATTGAAATAATTTTGGGCAGCACTAAAGTGAAACATCAGGCACTTGTAGCGGACATCGAAGACGATGCAATCATCGGAATGGACATCATGAATTCCAGAGGGTTTGAATTGGATTTCAAAGACGGCGTCCTACGTGTCAACGGAGAAGAGCTGGTACTTCATGGGAGAAGTGAAGAGTTGATCCGTGTGCTGTTGGCTGAAGATGTAAGCGTACCTGAGAGGGCTGAAACCATTCTGGAGGCTCGCCTGGACGGGAGTGCGAGCAGTGGAGACGTGGTGATGTTCGAGCCCAAACTTCATGATGAGAAAATTGGACGAGGGATTGCACTAGGGAAGACCTTGTTGCGTGCTGACAAATTTGTGCCGGTAAGGGTCATGAATGTCAATTATTTCCCAGTGACCTTGAAGAAAGGAACAATTTTGGGGCACTGCTCGTCAGTTTCATCCGTGATCCGGGGCGTACGAGGTACGATTAGCCAACCCAACAACTTGCCCACAGAACTAGAGAAATTAGTTGCCATCTCTTCCAAAGACATAAAACCAGCTCAACAGAGATTTAGTCAAAAAGTACCAAGACATCTTCGATACCGGACAAGGAAAAGGGGGTCGAACTAATGTGGTCCAGCACAAGATTGATACTGGGGGTGCCCGACCGATCCGGCAATCAGCAAGAAGACTTCCTCTTGCCAAGAAGGCAGAGGCTGACAAAATAGTCAGCGATATGGGAAAAGAAGGAGTTATCGAACCGTCTGACAGTCCCTGGTCCTCCATCGTACTGGTGAAGAAAAAGGATGGATCGACACGCTTTTGTGTAGACTATCGCCAACTTAATAATGTCACGAAGAAGGACAGTTACCCTCTCCCGAGAATAGATGACACCCTAGACACGTTGGCTGGTTCCACGATTTTCTCGACCCTTGATCTGAAGAGTGGATACTGGCAAGTAGAACTCGCTCAGGAAGATCGAGAAAAGACTGCTTTTACCATCGGCTCAGGATTGTGGCAGTTCACCGTTATGCCATTCGGGCTCTGTAATGCTCCCGCCACATTCGGAAGATTGATGGAGACAGTGCTGAAGGGACTCTCATGGAACACGTGTCTAGTGTATCTCGACGACATAATTGTGGTCGGCAGATCGTTCGAGGACCACGTGAAAAACTTGGAGGAAGTATTCCTGCGACTGAGGAACTCCGGATTGAAGCTGAGCCCTAAGAAATGCCATCTGTTCCAAAAAGAAGTACGATACCTCGGCCACGTTGTCTCTGGGGAAGGAGTAGCAGTGGATGACCAGAAGATCAAAGCTGTTAAGGATTGGCCCATCCCAAAAGACATTCACCAACTTCGAAGTTTCCTTGGTTTATGCACATACTATCGCCGATATGTGCTGGGATTCGCCAACATCGCTAAACCACTGACCAGGCTCACGGAAGGCCAAACAAAGTTCCAGTGGTCCGAAGAATGTCAAGATTCATTCAGGAAGCTGAAAGGAGCTTTGATCAACGCACCTATACTGAGCTATCCCCACCCCAAAGGGAAATTCATTTTGGATACGGACGCCAGCAACGTGGGACTTGAGCTGTCCTATCTCAGATCCAGGAGGGACAGGAGAAGGTCATTGGTTATTTCAGCAAGACGCTTAGCAAACCAGAGCGCAATTACTGTGTCACCAGGCGAGAGCTGTTAGCTGTTGTAAAGGGAGTGGAACACTTCTACAAGTACGTGTATGGAAGAAGATTCCTGTTGAGAACTGACCATGCAGCTCTCAAATGGCTCTTACAGTTCAAAAATCCTGAGGGTCAAGTAGCACGTTGGATCGAGAGACTCCAAGAATTCGATTTCGAGATCGAACATCGAGCCGGAACTAGCCATAAGAATGCAGATGCCTTGTTGCGAAGACCATGTCCAGATGATTCCCTCACATTGCCGACGAGCAGAAGAGAAAGAAGCAACACTTTGTAGAACCGCGGCAATGGATGACAACTGGAATGACAGCAAGATCCAGAAAGACCAAGAGAGAGACCCTGACCTTGGCTTAGTCGTCAGCTGGAAGAAGGGCAATCGAAGACCATCATGGCAGGAAGTCGCAGGTTACTCGCCGGCTGTTAAGTCCTATTGGGCACAATGGAACTCTCTTATTCTGGACAATGGGATCCTGAAACGTGTGTTGGAGGCCGATATTGGTGGGGAAGACAGACGCCAAATAATTGTTCCCAGGAACAGAAGAGAGGAAGTGCTGCGGAAATCCATGATGGAGTCGCCGGAGGACATCTGGGAGTGACGAAGACCCTGCAGAAAGTGAGGCAACGGTTTTACTGGGCCAATTGTCAAGCTGACGTCCAGGACTGGTGCAGGAAGTGCGCTGTATGCGCTGCTAGCAATGGACCTCGAATACGACCCAAGGCCCCGATGCGTCAGTACAACGTAGGCAGCCCGTTCGAGAGAATCGCCATTGACATCGCCGGCCCGTTTCCCGTATCCGACCACGGGAATAAATACATCCTTGTGGCAATGGACTACTCAGTAAGTGGGCGGAAGCCATGCCCCGCCCAACCAGGAAGCCATCACCCCCGCTTCAGTAAGTGGGCGGAACCTGGACTAACGAATCCAACCTTTCCAAGAAATATGTCTACTGCTGAACATCCGCAAGACAAGAACCACGGCCCTACATCCGCAGTCCGATGGAATGGTGGAACGGATGAACAGGACGATCAACCGCCACTTGTCCAAGGTTGTCTCTGACCATCAAAGAGACTGGGACCAGTATCTTCATTTGTTCCTGATGGCCTATCGATCCGCAGTACACGAGTCAACCGGTCAAACTCCTGCTAGTATTATAATGGGCCGAGAACTGCGACTGCCTTGTGACCTGAAGTTTGGGATACCGCCAGGACAAGACACTGCGGGAGAGGACTACGTCAGCAAACTTCGGCAGAGAATGGACGACATCCACGAACGAGTCCGGTTGAACATCCAGAGTGCCAGCGATAAAATGAAGAAGACCTATGACATCAAGGCCGACGCTGGAGGACCATAATTGAAAAGGAAAACGACCTTGTACCGAATCCAAAGCCACCCCAGGAAACCAAGGGTCGTCCATTTCAACAGGTTTGGCCCCTTACGCTGGAAACCATGACCAAGTTCGCACCCTCAAGCCACCGGAGGATGATATGACGTTCGAGAAGTTTATGTCCTTGTATTCAAACGGGCAGAAAGTTCTACATGGGGTTACTAGAGAGGAGTCACGAGACCTTTCGAGGTGCCTGCTGACTACGCACGCGCACTCAAACGGGCAGAAAGTTCTACAGGGGTTAGCAGAGATGTGTTACCAAGAAATTTGGTCAACTCCAAACACTGCGGGAGCAGAATCCAGAAGTTGGTGGGGTGCTACAGTTGAAGAAAGGCCAGAGAAACATCTACTACCTAGTCACCAAGAGGCATTCCCAAGATAAACCGTCTTATGAAGATGTCTGGAAGAGTCTCACCAAACTAAGAGATACTATGGTGGACCAGAATCTGGTGGATCTAGCAATTCCAAAATTATCCTGTGGTATTGATGGGTTGGACTGGAGAGTCATAAGAAGTATGCTGGAGGCGATATTCAGATCCAGCGGCGTCAAGATTTTGGTTTGCTGTAACCCTCTTCCACGACCGATCATGAAGACCGTGGAGTGTTACTTCCATCGAACTTCACGGTGCAGATATGGGGAGTCATGCAGATATCGTCACACTCCAAGGATGAAATTTCGGGACGAAATGTCTTTAAGAAGGGGGCAATGTAACGAACCTAGGCCGGACCTGTCGCCTCCCGCGTCGCCATCGACAGCGATGAGATCATCCCCGGAGATATTCGAGAACCATCCAGTCCCTCTTCCGCGTAATGCAACGGTCAATATTGGAAACAATTGGAACATGCCGTCGCCAACTGGAAGAATTCGAAACATCGAGAATGCTGTATCGGAGATAAATAGACAGCCCTCAAGAGGGAGTCAACAGTCTGAACGAGCCCATACGATCGAGCTATTCAATGGCGTAGTAATATAAATTAAGTTGTAGATTAAGTGTGAAATAAATTATTAAAACCAAGTTAAGTTTATTTACGTTACAAGCTTTTGACAAATCACAAAATATTGCTGCGCAAGCTTTTCTCTGATTCATTTCCGTGTAGAGTTTATTGAGAAATGTAAAGATAGCATCGCTTGTGCTTTTACGTTGTTGAAACCCAAATTGTTCAGTGTTTAGAATGCTGCAGTTTTTCAAGAAGTTCATTAGTCTCACTTTTACCAGTTTCTCTATGATTTTACCTAGAACTGATAAAAGTGAAATTGGCCTATAATTAGATGGATCATGATTGTCACCACCTTTGTGTATAGGAACCACAATGGCTGTTTTTAGGAAATCTGGAAAGGTGCCTGAAGCGAAAGATTTGTTTATAAGGTGGACAAGTAATTCCAGTATGAATATAGGTACATTCTCAAGTATTTTTATTGAGAGATTGTCACCCCACATGAACTTTTGTTTTCATGTTTTGATAGTTTTTATCACTTCACATAGGTTAGTCTCAGATATTATGAAATTTTGAGTGATATTTATATTGTGCATATATACAAGTGGGTCAGGTGCATCAGGAATATTATTTGATAACTTTTCCGCTATTGAACAGTAGTATTCGTTAAGTAGGTTTGGGTCTAGGTTTTCTACATTAGTCTTGAACGTGTTTTTCCCACAAATATCATTTACGACTCGCCAGGTCTCTCTGCTTGCATTATTACTTTGTGAAATTCTATTATGAAAGTAGTTTTTCTTTGCCACTTCAATTGTTTTTCTGTAGATCCTTTTATAGGTGTAGTAATATTGATGAAAAAGTATGTCATTCGTTGTTTTTTTAATTTGGTGTAGGCATCTTAAATTTTTAGAGGATGTACGAATCCCCTTTGTTAGCCATAATTTTTTATTCTTACTTTTTACTTTTATTTTTTGTATGGGAAATGCGTGATTGAAGCAATCAATCATGAGGTTATAAAAGGAGTGGAAAGGGTCATCTGTTACAAGGCAGGAGTTCCAGTCCTTCTGAATGCAAATATTATAAAAGTTTTCATAATTGGTTTTACTGAATAGTCTTCCCCATTTGAATTTGTTTTTAGAATTGGATGTGTAGGTGATCTTCATTTTACATTGGACAGCTTCATGGTCTGAAATGTTAGCCGGTATTACAGAACATAACACATCCTCTTGTTGTAAGTTACTACAAATATAATCAATTTTACTATATGAATGTTGCGTGATTCTAGTGGGGCCATTTGTGTGCATTGTCATATTGAAGGAAACAAATAGGTTGTTAAGTTGTTGAGTTAATTGCGAATGATTGTCGTCATAGTCAATGTTGAAATCACCCGCCATGATTATTGTAGATTTGTATGGTAGATAATTTAACAGCTGTTCTAATTTTTCTAGGAATATAAATCCATTTGCACTAGGAGACCTATATATGCATATTAGGTAGAGATCTGCCTTGGCAGAGAACGCTATTGAAAATTCAAATTCTTTCTCGCCTATAATATTGTTATATTTATTGATATCTATGAATTCAAATTTTCTTAGTGCCAGTTCATTTACGAGAATCAGTGTTCCTCCACACCTAAACTCACTTCTACAAAATTTGGACACTAACACATAGTTTGGAATATACAAAGGTTCTTCCCTATTAAGCCAATGTTCAGTTAGTAACACCATATCAGGAAACTTTTCATTTTCAAGAAAGATATACAATTCATCTATTTTTGAGCGGACAGACTGTACATTAAGAGTCATAACCGAGATAGATTTAACATTATGGTTAACCTGATAGCTTGTTGCTACACCACCAATGTTGGAGTCGGTTGAATCTCTAAAAAAGAATCAAGCATCGCCACCTTGGGATGTGTGTCAGGTTTGTCAGTTATTTTAACGTTTTTCAGAACAGTGTTCCCTATTGGGTTGTTTGCAAGATGTATTCTAATATTGTCAAATATATTTTGTTTACTACCTTGATATTTATTGTCTACTAATATTTTTATGTGACAGCCTACATTACGTTTTATGAATCTGTCGATTTCAGTTTTTATTTTTATAATGATAATATCGTCAATAGGTTTATTGCGTTCAATGATCAAGATAAGATTTGTGAATTTGCATATTACTTTGAAGAAGTAATTAAAACGCCGCTATGCATCTCGCTTCCATCATTTTACGCTCCACCTAATTCAATTGCTAGTTTGTTTGGCGCCGACTCAAAATTAGTTACTCACATTAGTTTAGGAGCTGAATTATCATTAAAACTGAGAAGGTTTATTTTATTTTTTGCTTTTCAGTTGATTTTTTCGTCGGTTTAATTTTTTGTTAAAAAGTTTTAATTTTTCAATTTTTTGTGGCTGAATTCTACTAATTACTACCTACTTAATTTTTGATTATTTCCAAAATACTTACCTAGCTTACCTCAACTATTGACTGTTAAATAATATGATTATCTACTTTAACTATTTAGTGTTATATAATATAAATTATTTTTGAAAGTTCTGGTTAGTTGATTTCATCACTTTGTATATAATTCCATCCTTTCATAGAATGTAATTATTGTGATGGATGCAGGAGGATCTGTCGATGTCAGCTACATATGTGTGCCAATGTTCACAAGTGAAATCAATCTTCCCCTATTTTACTACCCATAGGGGTGGATTATTTCATCCCAAATTAGAATATGATCAACTATGAGGTATACCCTATCTAATAAAAAAAGAATCATCCAAATCGGAAAACCCACTACAAAGATATGCCTGATAGAGTCTGTTAACGGACCAAAATTCAGAGGGTGAACGATCGATATCTTCCATTTTGCTACCCTTAGGGATGAATTTTTTCGTTCAAATTTTAATGGGACCAATTTTGAAGTACACCCTATCCAATGAAAAAAGAATCATCGGAATCGAACTGCTCTGTGATCATACATAAAAAAAAAATACGCGTCGACTAGAGAACCTCATCCTTTTTGGTTTCGTCGGTTAATAAAAGTTACAGGTCTCAAAGATTCAATAAGTCTTTATGAAATTGAGAACTTTAAAGTTTAGAATCAGTGATAGTGCCAAGTGTCCAGAGTTCTTCCAGTCTAGGATGGTCCATGGTCTTCAAAGTTAGAATTTTCGGTAAGGAAATTATTTTGGTAATTCTTTAACAAATCTTACGTCGCATTTGTCAAATCCACGCCAACACAACCCTTTGGAAGGGAATAAAAACTAAATTAAAATTTCAAAAACTATGTTTTTTCTATGGAGGATTTTTTCTAATTAATTAATTAAAGAGGCTAGTGGTACAGTAACGTATCAATTAGCACACAATTTCGTTTTCAAATTATTTTTTCAGGATATTCATGACATATTCCAAGAAAATTAACCTCACAGACGATTGAGAGAATATTCCACGATCATTTTGTACTGTCTGGGAATATGAAACGGATTTTTTTTCTTTCAACCCATTGAAAATCAAGCGCCAATATTTCGTGACAAAGCGTGCAATGCAGTGATATTTTTTTCATAATTTCGAGCTCAACTTGGGTATTCTGGACGGTGTCGTTATGTAACTCGTGTAAAAATGTAAGAATTACCATCTTCATCCTGACTGTAACTACATCTCGCCGGACTAAAAAATAAGTGCGTTCTATAGTGGTGTTCCTCCATAGCAGTGTATCCCTGTTCTCTACTTGATCTCTTACTTGTATGGCGGCCGACGCTCGTTTTTACCCCCTTGCCCATGATGGCGCCGGATTTTTGGTCTCGGAAATTCTTTCTGAACATCAAATTCATGGTGGCGGGTGGTGGTTACTTGCGATTCCTGTTGGCAAACAAAGAAAAAAGATTAATTGCGCATTTTCACGTATTTTTCTGGAAATACAATTTTTTGGTCCTTCGAGCCGGATTCGACCTCCAGTCGACATTTACGGGGCAGGCTTTGAGGATAAATCGAACGGACAAATGGGATCATCATAAAATAACGCAAGTCTGAAAGCGCTGACCATTAATGCATAAAATAAACTGTATGGCATTATTTTTCGGCCTGAGAAAATAGGTTTATAACCCTTTGTGAGGGATTACAGTCATCGATTCGCGTAATTCAGTGCATAATATTGCAGATATCGACCTTTTATCGTTTAAATTTGAAATTCACTTTATGTTATGGTAATAGCCAAATTCGTTTTTATGAAAGAGGCCATTATTTCGGAATGGGGTTAGATTTCCATGAAAGATAATCACACAAGAGAATTGCGTGCTGAGCAAGAAGCCTAATTAATATTCGTCATGATTATTTCAACTTGTTTGTTCAAATCACATATATGAAATAATGTACAGCGAGTTTCAAAAAGTTTGCACCAACATGGGAAACTTTTTTCATTATCCATTTGTCGGAAAAAAATTGGTGCATTGCAAAAACTTGATTTTGAGTTGTCAAAATTCTAAATTTACAAACGGTATACAGGGGATACAAAAAATGGAATTTTTATCAGAGTAAACTACCCATATTTTCGAAATTATCGAAAAAGTTATTTGGAAAAGTTGTTAGAATTAAAACAATATTCAGATTTAAATCCAGCCACCTAGGCAACAAATTTGTTATTCCCATTTTTATGGTTCTAGCCTCATAAAGAGTACTAGTATGTCATATACACCTTAGGCGCCTCCCTCATATTACTATAATAATATTTTAATGCAAAATTTGGACGTTTGTTGAAAATGGTTTAAATTTTTACTAGTTTTTTGGTGCAAATTTGATATTTTACTCTGCGCGATTTCGATTCTCGCAGCCACCGAAAACTTTTTCATGGCCCAAAGAGTGGTTTCGGATCCCACTATAAAAGGTTAAGGCCCCCGTTATCTTATCTCGTACCAGTTTTCATTAACTTCAAACAACTGAGAAAGCGGTTAAACAATTAAATAATACAAATCTGCAAGTTCACCATCACTTCAAACATAGTGTTACCTAGTAGTCCAAATTTATGTATTAAACATAAAGAAAAAACAAATTACAAAAACGTTCAGAAACTTGAATAATCAACCATTGAATCCACATGTCTTCCTTCTATCGCTAAACATTTTATTGTTGGTCCACAAAATTTTTATTGGCATGTTTAAAAAAACGGTTTTCTGACACAACACTCCTATAACATTTTCTAATTCATCGATATTTTGAAATAATAGATAGATCCTTTATTAGTTCTTTCAAAAGTACCTTTTCAGGTGTAGAACATGTCAATATAATTAAGATTACACATAACTAGTAAGTAAAAAAATATAAAAACACAGATACATTAAATAAGTAGATAGATGTTACAGTAAAAACACAGATACATTAAATAAGTAAATAGATGTTACAGTCAATACACAAAGTTATAAATAGATAAAAAACACTCATTATATATATATAAACACAACCCATACACACACACACACACGTATAAGTAAAAATTATATTTCTGGATATAATCAGAATTAT
Source organism: Gonioctena quinquepunctata (assembly GCA_018342105.1). Lineage (NCBI taxonomy): Eukaryota > Metazoa > Arthropoda > Insecta > Coleoptera > Chrysomelidae > Gonioctena > Gonioctena quinquepunctata. The sequence goes on along the minus strand of JAFIRS010000234.1, from coordinate 330,550 downwards.
ATTTCTGGATATAATCAGGAGAAGAAAGAAAAATAGTAAATTTTACAATTCATAAATTGAAGGAAAAGGAAGAGAACATTACCCGTCTAATATGTCTGTGAAATACTCATCCAATGTATAGTATGCTTTTTTGAAAAGAAGGTTTTTCAAATTAATTTTCAGCTCCCTAGTAGGCTGTGTTCTTAACGATTCAGGTAATTTGTTATATATTGTAATTACTGAGAAGAGAATGTTTTTCTGAATGTATGCGAGGCTTGGCCTAATATTCAGAAGATTGTTTTTATTTCTAGTATTATGTCTATGATCTCTGTTATAGCATGTATAGAGGGACATATTTTCAGTAACAAATATAGTTGCTTCATAGATCAATAGTCTTGTTAAGGTAAGAATCTTCTTATCCATAAATATAGACCTACAGCTGAGTCTTCGTGGAATATTGAAGATGTTTCTTAGGCAGCGTTTCTGGAGTATGGATATCTTCTTAACATCAGTAGATGTTCCCCAGAAAATGATGCCATACCCAATATGACTTTGAACATATGCATAATATGCTATCAAGGCTGCATCTGAGGATATGTTCTGTGAGGTGACTTTCAGAGCATAGCAGTATCTCGATAAGTTCTTTGACAGTTCACTTATGTGGCTTTTCCAATCTAACTCGATCGACGATGCCAAGAAAAGAAAGTTTTGATACTGGAATTAAGGATGTTGTGCCATGGTTGAAGCTGTCCATATTCATTTTATGACCAAAGGGATGATTTGAGTTTTATTGGTATTCAGCTTCAGATTGTGCATGGTGAAATATTCCTCCAGTGTATTTAAAGTTTTAGTGATATTGTATCTTATTGATTCTTGATCATCAGAACTGAATATGATCGAACAGTCATCAGCATATTGAACCATATATTGAGTGCTAACCCTCTAATGCCATAAAGAGACAACTTTTTGGTCAACAAGAGGTGGTCTACACTATCAAATGCCTTTGACAGATCAAGATTGACAGCAGTAGTTTTATGTTTCTTATTCAGTGATTCGATTACTCTACATAATGTTTGATAGGTAGCTCGGATAGTTGATTTATTTTTCCTAAAACCATTTTGTCTGTCAGATAGAAGATTGTTTGATTCCAAAAAGTTAGTCAATCTTGCACAGATTACTATTTCAAATATCTTACTGATATTTGATAAAATTGCTATAGGCCTGTAGTTGTCAATGGCACTCTTGTCCCCTTTTTTAAATATAGCCCTCACAAATGCTGTTTTTAATTTATCAGGAAAGATACCCGTTGAGAATGACATGTTTATTAGATATGACAGAGGCTCGCATAACTCATGAGCTACATACTTTAGAAGTTTTACTGGGATTTCATCCTCCCCAACTGATCTAGTATTTTTTAAATTCATGATTGTATTATAAACTTCTTGTGGATTTGTTGGCATAAAAAATATACTCTTTTCGAAAGAGTTTGGCAATAATAATACATTCCTCTAATTTTGACATTTAAAGTGACACTTTTCAAAACTCGTTGACGTTATCAAATGTTTTACTTTTCGCAACTGGTGATGAAATAGTTATTTGTGCAACCAGTTGGGAAACGCACTATTTCCTGTAACTGCTATGAAAAGTAGCGTATTTCTCATAGCTTACTTAATTTCAAAACCATGTATTGCTCATACTGTGAGAAATATTTTTTCTCACGGCACCATGCCCACACCACACACATTTATATGGAGAATCAACAAAAATTGACAAAATCTTAGTTGGCTGCTGTTCAGCTTTAAATAGTTATACAACTTCAGATTATAGAAGTTTTTTAAATTCTTAAGGTAGTTTTCATTCGTGCTTTGATAAAAATCGCAATTTCTATTGAATATTATTTTAATAAGACATATACCTTTTTATAATAAATTATATGGATACTGTCAGTAGTGACGATTTTGATAATACTCCGCCAGATATATTGAAAAAAGCTGCAAAAGTAACGTTAGATTTGTTGCCGGAAATTTCAAGAAAAATTTATGAATTGGCATACAAAAAATTTATGGAATGGAGAAGAAATACAAAAATAAAATATTTTTCGGAAAGTGTACTTTTGGTATACTTTGAAGAGATGTCGAAAACTTTAAAGGCGTCTACACTTTCGTCACAATATTCAATGTTGCGAAGTACTATCAGTATAAAAAATAACATTAATATATCCACGTAACAAAAATTACGTTCATTTTTGAAAAGAAAGTCCGACAATTACGTCCTTAAAAAAATCAAACATATTGACAGCAGACCAATTGCAGATATTTTTAAACGAAGGAATATCTACTAAAAAAGTTTATTTAGAAGGAACTATCCTTAGAATTTCTTTCGCTCATTTCCTCGAATTAACATAGAAACGTCCAAGAGAAAACGTTTCACAAGCGGATTGTATAATATAGGAAGATAAGGGACACACTCATAGAGTGAGGCTTGTACTTCAACTCTTTTTCATCGTCCTTATTAACATGTAAAGAAGCCATGTAATAGAATAGAATAGAATAGAATAGAATATATTGCATCCATAAGTAAACTTTGGACAGGTCATACACAATAATATGTAAAATACAACATACATTAAATTCATAAAATACAATCGACATTAAATTCATAAAATACAATCAACATTCTAACACATGAATAATAAAATAGAACAAATGAATAATAAAATAGAACAAAACAATCAGCTAACAGGAACACTAGATGCCCGCAAGTGAGTCCACAAGTGATCCACTGAAATCATTAATTTGATAAAGACTGATTTTGATAAGAATTTTTTTTAATGTTCTCTTGAAAGGTTCTAATGGTAATTCTCTGATTTCCTTGGGGAGAGAATTGAACAGAGGAATACCCATTATTTTACTTTTATCTAGTCTCTTCATAGAAGGCACAAGTTTATGTCCATTACGGGTGTTATAGGCATGAATATCTGAGTGTGTTGTGAATGTGTGTAAATTCTTTTTAACATATGTGATGTTTTTCATAAACAATTTGTGAAAATAATGTCATAATACTTAATTTTTGAAACAGTGGTTTACAGTGTTCAGTGTATCCAGCTCCTACAATGCTACGTACAGCTGCCTTTTGTAATGTGAAGACTCTTTGTAAATGAGTAAAACTCGCATTTCCCCAACACAGTATTCCATAACTCATTACTGAGTGGAATATTGCGTGGTATGTTGTTAAAGCAGCTTCCTGGTTCACAGTTGCTACTATACGCCGAATGGCAAAACTGATTTTGCCAATTTACACAGACAATACTAATATGTTCAGTCCAGGTAAGAGATGGATCAAGATTTACTCCCAAAAATTTTACTGAATCCACCTGGGAGACAGTGCGATGGACATTGTGATTATTTGAAAATAGACATGTTTGCGTTTTCGTTTCGTTCAAAAATAACTCATTGCGGTCAAACCATTGTTTTGCGTGAGCGGTAATGTCTGCTAAAATCTCATCAACGTCAGTGATTGATTCCATATGAAGAGTGAATGATGTATCATCAGCGTATAATATGGTCAGTAGTTCACGTTTCAGTAGCATGTGAGAGGGTAGGTCATTGGCATAAATTAAGAACAAGAAAGGACCCAAGATGGATCCCTGCGGTACACCCCTTTTAATAACACGTTCCTGGCTTATGTTATCATTATTGTAGACCTTTTGAGTTCTGTTCTCAAGGTATGATTGAATGATGTTTCTAGAAACTCCTCTCATTCCATACCATTCTAATTTCTCCAGTAATCTTTCATGATTAACACAATCAAAAGCCTTTGACAGATCGGTAAATACCGTTAAACATGATTGTTTATTTTCAAAAGCTTCGATGATATTGTTTGCCAGTCTATTTACCGCATCAACAGTACTTTTTTTTTTTCTAAATCCAAATTGGTGTGCATCAAACAAGTTGAGTTTTTCCATGTGATCACTAAGTTGTATCAAGATCGCCTTTTCCATTACTTTAGAAATTGTTGGTAAAATATGTATTTGTCTATAGTTTTCAGGTAGTTGATCATATATGGACCAATGGACAACCGTTAAATCAGAGATTAACTCAGGTATTGGATTAAGTAAGTGTTAGTACAAGTTCTTCGGAATTTGTAGAGATTTATTCTATCGAAAATAATGGAAATGAAGTTTGTATACTTTTATCGTTCGATCATACAAGTTTCTATTGTTGATTTCCTAACTTGTAATGTTCCATCGCTAATAACCCCAGTGGTTGATGCGACTCGAAGTTTTCAGGAATATACCGGGTGTTAACGAATCTATTAGACAATTTCTATTATACAAAGTAGGCCATTAAGAAAGAAACAACAGTTTTTTATGAACTTAAATATTAAGTCTGCAGGATGTGCCAAGAAAGTGTGATATATCAAAGTTATATTTTTTTTAAGGGAACAACCTGAAAAAATAATATGATTTCGTATAATTTTCTATGAGTCCAACTCTAACCGTTCTCAAGTTATAATTTTTTTTATGTTGAATTTCAGAAATATTGATATTGATAAAAATTATTCTATCAAATTTGGACCATGAATCGAAGATGCTTTGGGCAATTGATTTTATCACTCCTGTATGGGGTCGGCTTTAGAATAGCCCCATGGTAAATCCTGCCTGTCGTAAGAGGCGACTAAAAGGATAACCGTAGGTAGAAGATGGTCTCATCGCCCGGTGAAATACCACCATATCGACTTTGTGTGCTGTGAAATGGATCATTCCATGTTTCAGTGTTCGGTCGATACTTTCTGGTCTCCCTCTTTCCTTTTCCCCAATTCCTCCTTTATTTTCAGGTGCATCCTAATAGTAATAATGATGAAGTCTCCTAGAGTAAAACACCGGAAGCAAAATACCTCTCCATTCGGATTTCCGGGCGGGAGGTACTCGAGGGGACTCAACATTAAAGATTAATTTTTGCAACATCCGCGGACTCAACAAGAACATCAATGACGTCCACCATCACCTACAGACGAAAAAACCGGATATTCTGGCTCTAACAGAAACACAAGTAAACTCGTCCACCAACAAGGTCCATATGCTTTGTCCTGGTTACGAACTCCATTCTCGATTCAGGTTCAAAGGTGGAGTCTGCCTTTACGCTAAGGCTAACCTTTCATGCCAGCGTGAAGAGAGTTTGGAACCGAAAGACTTTGATGTGATGTGGTTCAAGCTATCTGATACCAAACTGACTAAGTTCCTCTGCTGCCTTTACCTTTCACCTAATGAACCTTCATATAACGACCTCTTTGAGTTTTTATCACTCAAACTGGACTACATTCAGGAGAACCATCCAACAGCTGAAACCATAATCATGGGAGACTTTAATGTACATAACGCTGCCTGGCTCAAATTCTCTAACAAAACAGATGATGCGGGTCGTCAAGCCGAGGCCTTCGCCATCACTCATGGTCTAGAACAACTGGTCGAGCCACCAACCCGCATCCCTGATGTCAACAACCAGTCTGCCAATACACTAGATCTTTTCCTCACCACCAATCCTGACCCGTATAGAATAGAAGTTTGTGCCCCACTTGGAAACTCTGATCACACCCTCATCTCCACAACATGCTCTTTCCATTTACCATCGAGCTGCACAATACCACCCGTCTCATGTGGCATTACAATTCGGCCGACTGGGAATGTCTTCGTATGTTTTTCTCAGCGTTTCCATGGAAGAGAGTTTGTTTCTCTTCAGTAGATCCAACACGATGTGCTGAGACAATTTCTGAAATCATCATGTTGGGGATGCAAACCTACATACCGAATACCGAAAGAAGAACATCATCCGATAAGACCTGGTTTAACAGAAACTGCTCTAGAGCTGTGGCTTCCAAACAGGCAGCATACCATCGATGGCTAAAAATCCGGGCCCTGAGACCAGAGCAGCATATGTCGAGGCTAGAGGCATATGCAAAGAGACAATAGAATGCTCAAAAGATGCCCACAATGCCAAAATAAGATCAAAACTTGCTGAATGTCCTAACGGATCCCGTTCATTTTGGTCTTTCGCCAAAGCTGTGGGAAGAAACTTCACTTCCAGCTCATTCCCTCCTCTAACCAAAGAAGATGGAACACTAGCAACGACTGCCCAGGAAAAAGCCAATATCTTTGCGCACCTATTTGCTGGAAATTCCACTCTGGATTCATCGGGAAAACAACCCCCGAACTTACACCTATTGACAGTCACATGCCCGAGACACCTTTCGCCAATCTGGATTCATCGGGAAAACAACCGCACCTATCCAACAAAGCCTGTGGATCTGACGGAATCCCGCCGATTGTTCTCAAGAAATGTGCCCTGAACTAACACCTGTTCTTTGCAAGTTGTTCAACCACTCTTACAATTTGGGGTATTTCCGTCCAATTGGAAAATTGCAAGAGTACAGCCAGTCCCTAAAAAAGGCAAAAAGGCCCTACCTAGCAACTACAGACCTATCGCACTGCTATCTATTATTTCAAAGGTCATGGAAAAAGCCATCAACATCGAGCTCATGAAATATCTGGAAGACTCAGGAATTGTCAACGATAGGCAATATGGCTTCCCGCCATCAGAGATCAACTGGTGACCTGCTCGCTTACGTCTCATATATATGGCAGCTATCTATTGAAAAGTATGGAGAAACTTTAGCTGTGGCATTAGATATCTCCAAGGCGTTCGATCGAGTTTGGCACCAGGGACTCCTCGCCAAGCTTCCGTCTTATGGCTTGCCCCCTCAGCTGTGTTCTCTGCTTGCTAGTTTTCTCTCAAACAGGTCTCTCCATGTAGTGGTCGATGGAGTTTCATCTGACACTCTACTCATAAATGCTGGTGTTCCGCAAGGATCTATTCTCGCACCAACACTATTTCTACTTCACATCAACGACCTGTTGAAAGCAACTTCATGTCCAGTACACAGCTTTGCCGATGATAGTACCCTCCATACCGCTTTCTCTTCCAGGGCCCCTATATCAGCCCGTGAAACCAGAAATGAACGAGGAAGAAATGTTAATAATATAAATATGGACTTAGCAACAATTCTCGAGTGGGGATCTAATAACTTGGTAGAATTCAATGCAAACAAAACACAAGCATGTCTTTTCTCTAGAAAAGTCGATCTCACTGTGCCTAACATAACTTTGTCAGGAGTAACCATACCACTGAAGTCATCCATATCGATGCTTGGTATTACTATCAGCAATAACCTTTCCTGGGAAAATCACGTGAGGTCCATTGCCAAAAGTGCATCCCAAAAACTTGGTTTTTTGTTTCGTGCCAAGAGCTATTTCACCCCCACTCAGCTGCTTATGATCTATAAGGCACAGATCTGACCTGTCCTGGAATACTGTTCCCATATTTGGAGCGCGGCACCTAAACATATCCTGAGGCTATTGGATTCTGTCCAAAAAACGGCAATTCGTCTCGTCGGTGATGCCTCGCTTACAAACTCGCTCACTTGTCTGGAACACCGTAGAAAAGTTGGCGATTTGTCTCTATTTTATAGATATTTTCATGGGCGATGCTCTTCTGAAATATCAACAATCGTTCCTGCTTTGGCAGTCTCTTCGAGATTAACCCGTCAAGTTCAGTCATCTCACCCCTTCGTGGTCACTTTGGAGACCTGCAGAACATCACTTTCCAAAGACTCGTTCATCCAACGAACAGCGAGTGGAACTCATTGCCTAGGGAGGTGTTCCCCGAGGCATACAACCTCCAGAAATTTAAGAAGAACACCAACTCCTACCTTCTTTCCCTTGGTTCCCACGATGTTCTCTGAACATTACAGGATATCCCCTTTTCGTGGGAACCAGAACATAAAAAAAAAAAATACATTTTTCCTTCGTACTGGAGTGTGGGCCCTGCCCGATTTCAAAAATATTTGGAATTTGGGGTTTTCGAGGGATGGCCTTTCATCTCACCAAACGGAAGACGTATAGCTTCTCATCGCGGTTTTGGACCCGTGGTTCTCTAACTATTATTCCTATATATCATACTAGTCACTAAAACTTTGCGATTGTAATTTTCTGACATCACCTGAGGTCCTCAGATTAGTTTACGTCCGATCATGGCCACCTAGATGAAATATTAAAAGTGACTCTAAAAAAATGAAGTAGGCGTAAAAACTTTCTAAAATGTCAAATTCTGATCCAGAATTGTCTCAGAAATAAAAAAATGTTACAATATACAGGGTGTTCCATTTAAAAATGAAAAACCGGAAGTGACCGGAAAGTGAAAAATATGCGAAAACTCTCCTCTTCACATACCATTTACCTATTCCAAATCTCATTTTGATAGACCTAATATTCTAGAAGTTATGACTTGTCTAATAGATTCGTTGACACCCTGTATAATAAAAATGAATGTCTGTGTTGGTAAGCTGAACGACTGAACCGTTTTGGCAATTTTTTTCGGGAAAACGAACAGAAAAACGGGATAACAGGAAATCGAGATAACTGCATAATGGGATAACGAGAAACCGGGATAACGGGAGAAAGCGATATTGGGATAATGGAAAAACGAGATAACTGGAAAATGGGATAACGGAAAAACGGGCTAAAGGGAAAACGGGAAGCGGGCAGAGTCAAAGGCATAACCTAAATGGAACGACACAAAAAAACATGAAAAAAAAAGAAATTTTTACGCGGACGAGAGTTTTTAGATTAAAAAAAGAAATTTGGACAGGACGTGTCGGGTCAGCTAGTCAATAACTAAATACTGAAATCTACCTTCCCGAATGGCTGCGTTTTTTTGTAGACACCCTCATCTAGATACATGGCACGTGAAAAATTGGAACGGCAATAAAAATAAGAGCACTACGAGGAGTGTTCATATGCCCTGCCCGGCAAATGGGAAATTTATATACTACCGCAGTGTTTTTACTTTCAAAGCGTTCCTGGTACAATCGTAAAAAAGTTCAGTCGTGTGACCCTAGTTGCCCAGATTATTAGTAAAGGCACTATCAAATATATTTGAGGAATAAAAGCACGGCTAGCTGGATTGCACATCTGTTATCTGAATCCGCATGATTTACGCAGTTCACAATATTCCTTAATCAGTGGCGTGTGTTGGTGAGGTTAGGAATTATCCATTGAAAATAATTTCATCAATAAGGCTTTCTGGAGAGCTTTCGAAACAAATAATAAAATTCAGTTGAGATAGCATGTCTCTAGTTTTACATGGGGTGATCAATTGCTATATATATATATATATATATATATATATATATATATATATATATAAATCCTTTATTTAGTCCATTTACTAATTTACATTTTGTAAGTCATTGCAATGATTACAATGAGAACGATATATAGACCAAGTTTAAAAAATAAAAATATATATACAACACTTATACTACTACTACACCTATTTGCACACCATACATCTATACGCCCATACAAATTCTAAAAAATATTTAATAAATACACAAAATACTTTAAACATACTTAAACATTTGTAAACCTGTCCTAACTAAATATTAAATCGAAACAAACAAAATGAGGAAGTGGCTACTAGGTTTTTATTGATTAAGAAAATATGATTTTAACTTTGTCTTGAAGGATGTTAAAGATGTTAAACGTTCGATTAATGTGACTTGTTGAATATGGAAGTCAGTTCTGAATCTTGTATTGTATCCGTGGATTTGGTCATTGTACATAACTTTTTCTTGTAAATATGTTGGGGAAATTTTATTTCTTATTTTGATAATTAATGTTTGGTAGAGGAGAAAGGAATCAATTGGTAACCATTCTAGTTGCTTCAACATATCTCTTATTGGTGTTAGTCTTTGTCCAGCCAAAATCTAAAAGACCTACATATGTTGAAAATGAAGTTTCCGGAATTGACAGATATGTATAGAACAGAAAAACAAAAATATGATCATTTGATTACAACAACAAAAAAAGAGTATTTTCAAAATAAAATCAATAAATCTGACAACCCAACAAAATCGGCATGGCAAATAGTTGCTGAACTATAAAATAAAACAAAAAGTGTTCGAGATGAAATTGAAATAAAAGTGGGGGATTATTTTGTGAAGGAACCAGCGACTGTAGCAAACTTATTTAACAATTATTTCATAGGAGAACCCCGAAACATCGTCAACCAAATCGACTGTAAAGGTCCTGATTCAGATTTCTTTATTCAAAAGATCGCAACATCATTTGGCTCCTTTTTCCTCACCCCGTATGATCAGACTGACTTACTACGAATAAAATTGAAAAATAAGTTTTTTTCAGGTCACGATGAAGTACCCATGTTTCTCTTGAGAAAAACACTCCATAAGCTATCCACTCCACTTTTACATTTGGTGAATCTTATCATTTTCCACTGGCAATTTTCCAAATATGTTAAAAATTGGAAGAATTTCACCAGTATTCAAAAAGAAGGACAAACATTCAGTAGAAAACTATAGACCAATAACAGTTCCATCAAGTTTCTCAAAGGTTTTTGAATACGCGTTCTTGAACAGGCTTCTTTCTTTCTGTCATAAATTCAATATTTTCTCTAGAAGCCAACATGGATTTCTTAGTAAGAGATCAAACCACAACAGCAGTTCATTCATACTATGATAGAATAATCGAATTCATTGAGGCAGGCGAGTGCCCTGTGGGAATCTTTTGTGATCTTAGCAGGGCATTCGACTGCGTCAATCATTCTATATTACTCGAAAAATTGGATAAATATGGTATACGAGGGCTACCTCTGCAATGGATATCAGATTATTTGAGGTATAGAAAACAGTATGTCACTGTGAACAACAAAAATTCTGAAATAAAGGACATTGATCTTGGTGTGCCTCAGGGCTCAGTTTTGGGCCCAGTATTGTTTATCCTTTTATTAATGATTTGAGTATTTTATCAGTACCGGCATCATTAACTTTATATGCATATGATACATCTGTGATCATATCAGATAAAACCGATCTAGCCTTGACATATAAATGCAACACAGTTTTCTCCAGATTGCACGAATGGTATTCTGCAAATCAGCTGTTTCTAAATGTTGGAAAAACACAATCCATAAGGTTTCATAACTGTCAAAAATTGTCAAGATCAGCTCAGATGATGCCTCAGCGCAATATGTCTCTAGTAATAGTAACGTTATAACGTTTTTAGGTTTTCAAATTGATTTATGTATAAACTGGAAAAGTCACTGTCAATCACTGATATCAAAAATGAATTCACTATCATATCAATTCAGAACCACTAGGAAAGTGTTGGAAATAAATCAGCTGCTTTCACTTTACTATGCACAAGCTGAAAGTAGATTGCGATATGGTATATGCCTATGGGGTTTATCTGTATCCTCACACGATGTTTTTATTGCCCAAAAGCGAGTTTTGCGTTCTCTCGTTGGTATATCGGGCCGTACAAGTTGCAGGGATGTCTTCAAGTACCATACAATTTTAACACTGCCTTCATTATTTATTTTTGAACTCTCTGTTTACTCATTTGAGAATAGAGGTACTTTATTCAGTACCAATAAAGTCAGACATCAATTTGATACCCGAACAAAAAATGACCTTCATGTACCTTTTAATAAATTTAGCGTTTCATTCAACTCTCCTCCCTCTATGGCGCCCAGGGTATTTAATAAACTGCCAAAATATATAAAAGAAAGTAAATGTATTAAAATATTCAAAATACAATTGCGAGAATTTCTACTTGAAAAGTGTCTGTATAGTGTTGAAGAGTTTATGTCGTAGAACCGTAATGTTTTGTTTATATGCTTTTATTCTGAGATGACGTCATGTTTCTTTTAGAATGTTCTTAGGATAATTTTAATTGAGGTTGATAATTTTTACTTCAAACCTGTGGTTTCAGCTTTTTGGTTTTATCTGAAAATTAAAATTCTGAATTTTGGAATTGTTGTGTGTTTCTATGAAGAATAGAATAGAATAGAATATCTTTATTTGACTATATTTTACACAGTTGTATATTCATAGCACGTCACAAAGAAAGAAATTGTATATAGGTAAAATTTAGGATACAAATAGCAATGCACACAGTAATTAGAATTAAGAGTTAATATAAATAAAACAATTTAAAGCAGTCAACACATTAAAAATTATTGGATTTGGTAAGAGTGAGAAGTCAAACCACCTTCTTCCACACTTTTCAGATATTCCTCTACAGAGTAGAAAGAATTTTCCAATAGAAATGATTTTATAGCTTTTTTGAAGCAGTACATGGTTAAAATCTTCACTGATTCAGGTAGAATGTTGTAGAGATGGTAATTTAAAGAATTGTTCATGGACTTTGTGAGTCTATATCTAGGTACTCTAATTTTATGTGATCCTCTTGTATCATGTTCATGGATATCAGATTGGGTAATTAGGTTTGGCAAATTATGTGTTTCTATGTTTTTATATTTACCTAGATTTAAGTGTATGACTCTTCCTATGCGATGTTATGTTGTCTACTGGAAAAAAATAAAGATCTTATCTTATCTTTTGCAATTTAAAATTATGCGCACGGCCCTATTTTGGAGTTTCTGTAAACGAGCTAAATCATTTTGTTTCAGTAGATACAGAATTGTAGAACAATATGTGAAATGAGGGAGCACTAATGAATTGTACAGTAAAATTAATGATTGTAAGGATAAGTAACTGAAAAAATACCACTGGAAAATAATATACCGACGCCTATGTCAAGGCGGCAATTGGAAAGAGAAAACCTTCACGAAACTTTTTATGTCGGTCCAATTGGGATTAGAAATACTATATCTGTTTTATGAACTGGGATGATATTTTTCAATATAGTATTGTCAACTGCACATTTATTTATATCATAATTATATACGGACGTAGGATGTATTCGAAATGCCAACGTGTTCAATAGATTTACAAAAACACAGCATTTAGTTCTGCCTCCCATACTATCGATACTTCCCCCCCCCCTACTTCTTGGACCGACCATGAGCCAAAAACACTAGATAGGTCAAATCAAAGCCCTATTCCCCACGTAATTATCGACGATAAAAAATGCAAGGCGAAACAAACATCCCCCAGAGTAATCGATACGGAAATAGCCTACCTTCGAGGAGCAGTTACTAGGCGGTTTTCTTCGGTGGGGACGTTTCATGAAGGCCGCAAGGGGAACGCCTGTCGCGAAAATGGCCAAATTCGCACGCACTATTTATAACCGCGGCGGCGGCCGAACGCTTGGAAATGCTGAAAACACTGAAAAGTTTTCGTGATTCGCTACCGACGAAGAGCGGCATCCTATTTATATAAAGGTGCGCGAGGTGATTGTTTTGTACACATGCGAAATGGATGGTCTCGATGTGTATAGGTCAGTTGTCGGGGCTTCGGTAGGGCGACAATTTTTTTTTGCTTGACCCGTCGCCTTTTGTTCCAAAATCCTGGAGCAATCGTCCTACATTGACGTTTCAGTCATCTAAATAATATTAGTATTCTCTATTTCATTAAAACATTGTTAATACAGATATCACATTGTTTACAGAAATAGTGTCTGACTATAATAAATAATAGTTTAAAAAAACTAAAAAACACGCTTTTATAGAAAACCAGACTAAAAAAATAGAAAATAAGAAAAACAATTATTGTATTTAACACGTTGACTGCCCACGATATGAGGTAATTGACTTACCAGTACCCACCCCTAAATTTTAATTTAATAGTGTCATTTGATAAAAATATATTATAGTGGTATTTTTTCTTCCATCTATATTGCATTTTTTTGCAAAAAAACAAAGATCCGCATATGCTGCGGCACGGGCACTCAACAACAAATCTCAGTGCTCAGTGCCCAGTGACGAGGCCCTGTCGGCTTTTTAAAATATATCGCTGAATTTATTTAATAAAAACGAAAAATAAAAGAGAACATCCTGAATAACATAACTAGATTCAAAAAACATAAACAAACATAAAACACATCTAATAAACCTACGTTTGAGCGACAGCAAATAGGTTACAACTTATAAAAGAAAAGTAAAGCACGACATAATACTACTAAGTATATTAGATATATATATATATATATATATATATATATATATATATATATATATATATATATATATATATATATATATATATATATTTATATATATATATATATATATATATATATATAAATATATAATCATAGTTATAAAAAAACATAAAATAAAAAATATCATTCTAAATAATGGAAGTAAAGTCAATCCTAAAAAATAACAAATACATATACATCTACATAAACCTATCATCTCGTGATATACAAACACAGATTAAAATCATATTGCAAAGAATAAACGGCGCACGATATTATTGTGTTTATAAAAAAGAAACGTAAAACCTGGAAATATAAACATTTAAAATCAATGCAAATTCTCGTGAAATTGTTCAAAACACAATTCAAGACATAGTTAGCAGGACACAGTTAGCACAGTAGTATTGTGAGTCTTGCCTTATACCTCTTTGTGAGCACCACCGACATCGTTTTCGAAGCTTTCTTCCACTTTCTGCTACCTCACATTTAGAAGGATAATGATGAGTTTCTTATTACAGGGACATTTTCGGATTCCGGCAAAAACACATCGATGATAGATTGCCGAAAATCTAAGTATGACATTTTCTGTACGGAATGTTTATTATATATCATAAATGAATTATATAGCATCATTTCAATTATATGAATTCCGACTTTTTTATACCATCTGATGGTCTTCCTATGCGATGGATAATATGCCATCATTTGGTCTTGCAAGTCAATTCCAGACATATATTCATTGTATTCTGCGATGGGCAGTGGTTTTTCTTCCATTCGTCCTGACCTAGAAGTCACTTCCTGAAGAACATTTTCATGTTCTGTTGAAATGTAAAGGACCTCTCTTTTATCCTTCCATTTTACTACACAAATTTCCAATTGAACTGTTTCCGTTTAATTTGGCTGTTTTTCCTCAGGACTGCCTTTTCTTCCATTCCTCAAAGTTCCAGTGCAATAGGTATTTCTTTCTAGAAGCTGCCTAGCAAGATCTACTGAATTATAGAAATTATCCATATACAGACTGTATCCCTGATCCAAGTAGTTGTTTGCAAGATTGAGAACAATTTTGGTAGCATGCCTTTCACCACCCATATCGTCTGCTGCCCCTGTGTATATTTCAATTTTCATTATTGTACCAGTACTCTCGGTGAGTAAGTAGAATTTTATGCCATATTTGTGCTTTTTGTTTTTGATATATTGACGAAACATAAGTTTTTCTCGCCATAGAAGCATAGAATCGTCCATACTCAGTTTCTTCTGTGGACTGTAAGTAGTAAACATCTTATTGTTGAAAAAATTCACTAACGTGCGTACTTTAGAAAGTCTGTCAGACGATCTTGGTTCTTCTTCTTGAGGATTTGGAGAAAGATGCAGGCAAATCATTATAAGTAAAAATCTACTTCTGCTTCTAAAAC
Organism: Gonioctena quinquepunctata; assembly: GCA_018342105.1. Classification (NCBI taxonomy): domain Eukaryota; kingdom Metazoa; phylum Arthropoda; class Insecta; order Coleoptera; family Chrysomelidae; genus Gonioctena; species Gonioctena quinquepunctata. The sequence goes on along the minus strand of JAFIRS010000234.1, from coordinate 315,142 downwards.
TTCCCAATGGCAAATTATATAAACGATGTTTCCCAATAATCTCTGAGTCTTGGAAACTGAATAATCCCCATATGGAAAGAAGGCCTAAAAATACTGTCATTTCTTGTCTATCTACTGGTTTCCAGAGGCTTATTCGTGATTGTGGCCTGGGATTTGGATCATTCAATAATACCAATTCAGCATAGGCATTTGTCTCATTTACTAACAAATCTGCTAATAATGTGAAGAAGTCTATGGGCCGACCCTCCACAGGTATGTTGACTTTCAGCCCTTGTTGACCACTGAAAGGCATATTTCTCATGTCAGCAGGGTTTTCTACCCAAGTAATGTCTGCTGGTGTTTGTATTTGCACTTCAGGATTGTCTGAATCACTATCTACTGGCTCGAAATCTTCGGCAAAATCTCCCGCCTGCTCTTCTGCACCACTCCATTCGCTGCCTGAACTTTGAAGAAGTTCATCCTCGATTAACTAAAGCCAAAGCCAACATCTCATCATCTGTGAGAGCCTTCGGGTTCTTAATGCTTAATTTCTTCACGCCAGATGGCCCTGGAATGGCATTATCTTCCATGATTGCACACGGTACTACTGTAAAACTTAACGCGTGGCCACGTAAAAAAAAGCTCTTCTTAAAGTCGTTCCGATGTGCCCCTGACACATAAACAACTCAACTGGAGTGCCCCCTGAATAATTCATCGTTTTACTAGACTATATCAATGACGTCACCTATGCGGCGCGGGCACTGCTATTGGAATGCGCACGCCGACATTCTGTCGGCACGGGCATTGAACGTGTTAAAAAAAGCGTGGGGTGCATGGTATCAATTACCTGTGATCTGAGACTTTTCTTACTTTACTGCCCTAGGTGTGTAATGTACTATATATTTATTGATACCATGCACCCCACGCTTTTTTTTTTAAATAAAATAATTGTTTTTCTTATTTTCTATTTTTTTAGTTTGGTTTTCTATAAAAGCGTGTTTTTTAGTTTTTTTAAACTATTATTTATTTCCTACTTTTTAGTGTGGTTTATTTATAAAAGCGTGTTTTTTTTTAACTATTATTTTTATTATTTGTTTGCAAATTAAAAAATGGAATAATCTTATCAAATTAGGTAATCATAATCTCCGACCCCAAAAACCCCCACATACCAATTTTGAATGGAATCAGACCATAATCACAAAACTCGGCCGCCATTTTGAAGCCGCTATCTTGAATTTTCCAATTTTTACAATAGAACCATAATACTCGACTCAAAACACCCCCACATACCAATTTTGAATAGAATCAGACTATAATCACAAAACTCGTCCACCATTTTGGAGCCGCCATCTTGAATTTTTCAATTTTGACAAAAGAATCATAATCTCCGACCACGAAAACCCTCAGATACCAATTTGAAGCGAATCGGACCATTTTCACACAAAAATTTCTTAATGCATTGTCACCGGAATTATGTACACCTGCCAAATTTCAAATCATTCGGACGTCTGGAAGTGGGTGAAAATCGCGCCCAAAGGAGTCGGTTACAAACAAACAAACAAACATACAAGTGAAGCTAATATAAAGCGTGTAAAAATGAAAAATTGACATACACTTTGTTCACATTGACTAAAATTCGTTCAGAGAATAGAACGACTTCCCTACTAAATAATGACTTCAGTTCGATTTTGAACTTTTGAAATGACCTTATGTCCTTTATATGTAAGGGTAGATTATTAAAAACTTTACATCCATTATAGAAAAGGCCCTTCAGGTATAATCTTGTAACATGTTTGCTTGGAAGTAATACATTTTTATGTCGCGTATCATATTGATGGTTTTGACGAGTTATGTCGAAGGCAGATTTATTCTTGAAAACAAAACAGACTATCTCTAAGATATATACTGATGTAAGTGTCAAGATATTTAACTCTTTAAAATGTTCCCTGTTATGTTATTCAGTATATATATTGAATAACTACTCAAAGAACTGGAGTAACTTTATTATATGAACATCTATCAGTACATGCGTGACATTACATGACATGTCTCTGACCTCACTAACTTATATTACATGAGCTCCCTAAATCATCATACTCTAGATAGTATATGGGCCATGTTATGAATATCACAACATGCCCCTTTTTTTTTTTTTTTAAGAAATTGTTTACAATTGCAATTAGACTACTAGCCAACGTCAGTTTCAGAGAATGTGAATCTACGAGGTTTAATTATTTGTCTACCACTGCGAGTAACTGTTGTGTTAGGAAACAAAATTGTCTGACTATTACTAGAGACATCCTTATATCATTAAGACACTGATTGTTCTCAGTCAAAGATGGAGATTTAGGAGTAACATTTTGTTTTTGATTAATCAAATGTTGTCTATTACGACGAAAATCAACGCCTTCTGGTGTTCTAATGATATATGATCGTGGTTCATGACCTATTTGAACAATTGAAGGTGGAAACCATGGAGAAGTTGGGGTTTTCTTTATAATGTACACATTATCTCCTATTTTCAAAGGTGGAAGTGGTTTAGTACCTTCATAATAATATGATTTCATTTTGTTTCTTTTCTCCCTTATAACTTTTTTATATTTGTTATAGTCTATAACTTTGGGTTTGAGATCTGTTTCGTTGATTGGCAATTTCATTCTCAAAGTCCTAGACATGAGTAATTGTGCTGGAGAAACACCACTAGCCTGTTGTGTATTTCTATACTGAAGAAAACCAATAAAAGGATCAGAATCTGACTCATGACTTTTCTTCAGAATATTTTTAACAACTCCTACTGTTCTTCAACTAAACCATTACTTTTCGTATAAGGACTCGATGTCCTATGGTTAATGTCCCATTCTACGGTGAAATCTTTAAACTCTCTAGAATTGAATGGCGGACCATTATCAGAAATTAGCTCAACTGGGATGCCATGACGAGAGAAAACTGATTTCAAAATCTTTATCACCTGAGATGAATTTGTTGAATTTGTTTGAGATATTTCAAAATATTTCGAAAAGTAATCTACAATCAACAAATAATTGACTTTATTAAAACAGAAAAAATCAATAGCAACTTTCTGCCAAGGCAATGAAGGCTCTTCATGTGGCATCAGTGGTTCTGAAGGATTAGAATTTCTGTATTTTAAGCAAATAAAACATTGTTCTACTTTATTTTTTATATCAACAAGATATATTTGGCCAATAAACTACACTACGAGCTTGTCTCAAACATCTGTCGATTCCTAAATGACCTTCATGAATAATATTCAAAATTTGAGCTCGCATAGAACTTGGTATAACAAGTAAATTATTTTTGAATAAAAGATCATTGAAAGTGTGCAAATCTGCACGAATATTGAAGAAAGGCTTCACAGATAGTGGCACTTTATTTTTTGAATTTGGCCATTCGTTATGACAATAAGAAATTACAACTTGTAAGTCTGGATCAGCTTTAGTAGAATCTTTGATTTCTTTCAGCTTACTTTCAGTAACAGCAAGATTAGAAACGAAAAAATTAGCATGTATATTGATTTCTTCTTCGACAGCATCACTAAGATCTGCTGTTTCTACCGGAGCTCTGCTGAGAGTATCAGCAATGTAAAGTAATTTTCCTGGAACATAGAAAACTTTCAAATCGTATTTTTGTAGATTGAGCATCATTCGCTGCAACCTTGGTGGAACTTCAGACAATGATTTCTTGAATAAAGATACAAGAGGTTGATGATCAGTTTGAACATTTACTGTTTGACCATAAATGTACTGGTTGAAGCGCTGACAACCAAATTGTATTGCATATAATTCTTTTTCAATTTGAGCCCATTTAGTTTGACAAACTGTTAATGACTTTGATGAATATGCAACAGGTCTGTTCTCTTGTAAAATTACAGCACCCACTGCAAATTTCGAACTATCGACTGATAATGTCAGTGGTAGATTTTGATCAAAATATTTCAAAATAGGAGACTTGGTGATAGTTTTTTTTAAATTATCAAACTCCGTTTGATGTTCCTCAGTCCAATGGAATGCTACGTATTTAACTCTTTAAAATGTTCCCTACAGCTATCATGGTAACTTAAATTGGCCAAGGTACGTATAGCCTTTTTTGAAGGATAAAAACGCTTGCAACATCAACAGCCTGACCCCAATGTACTATGGAATATCTAATATGAGTGTGAATTGTTGCAAAATATAGTTGACGTAATATAGATCTACTGCATTGTCTTGAAGTAACTTTCAGAGCATATACCGTCCTAGCCAATTTGATGCAAAGATATTCAATATGCTTCGACCAATTGAGATTGCAATCAATGGTAAGCCCTAGCATTTTACTGTGTTTTTGATATTCGAAATTGCATTTAAAGAAATTGTTTTATTACTAATTATTGACTTATTGAATAAAGTGCACACAGTTTTGTCTTCGTTCAACCATTAGCTTGTTTTTATTTACCCAGACCTCCACTTCAGTATATATTTTTTTAGTTTGGAGAACACATTCATCATATAGTTATCGTGTGTGATCAAGATATTAGTATCATCATAGTACAATACATGTTGTTGCTCCTGACGAAGAGGAGTAGGTCATTTATGAAGACAATGAACAAAGTAGGACCCAATATGGATCCTTGCGGAACTCCGCTCGTAACGGCTGCGAGATCTGAGACCTTGCTCTCAATGCTGACTATTTGAAAACGATCAGTGAGATAAGAACTGAATCAGTCCTGGGCAACACCTCTAATTCCATACCTTGATAGTTTGTGTAATAGAATTTGGTGATTGACACAGTCAAAGGCCTTGGAGAAGTCTATGAAAAGTCCAAGAATCATCCAAATTCTCAACTATTTCACCTATAAACTTATTCAGGGCACTTTCAGTGAAACCATGTTGGTCCGATGAAAGTATTGAATTTTTATTCAAGAACGACAGCAGTTGTTCTCTCGCAGCAGTTTCAAATATTTTCGATATGCTGGTGCATAGTGTGATTGCTCTGTAATTCATTATATTTTATGGATCACCTTTTTTGAAAAGTGGTATGACCTTCGATATTTTCATCCCACTCGGATTATACATTGAGCAATCTGTTTAAGGAGAATATTAGACATTTCGTCATTCCCAGATGATTTGGAGTTTTTTAAATTTTTTATGATATTTTAGAACCTCTTCTTCAGAGAGTGGACGGGAAAACATAGTATTAAGGGTAGTGGGAGTTAGTGAATTAACAAATTCTTCATCTATATTTGTCGGTAGATTTATAGTTAGTTGATCCACTACAGAAGTAAAATAATCATTAAAACCCTTCGCACATTCCGTTGTATTCAGTATTCTCCCGTTATAAACAATTTCGGGTATTTTCTTATGTTTTTGTTTCCCTAGCGTGTTATCGACAATATTCCACATCGATTTATTTTTATTTGAAGAATCACGTATGAGTTGATCATTTGCATTTTTTTTTGCCTCGGAGAGCATTGCTATATATTTATTATTTGCATCCATAAAGGTTCCCTCATTGCAGTTATTAGCTTGATATACCACATTCCAGTCAAGATTCTCAAGCCATCGTCTGAACCTTTGAATATTAGAGTCACAGTTACAGTGACCGGCAGAAAGTACGCATCATATGGAAAATTATTTTATTAATAAATTCTGACAAATATCGATACGTGCAATCGCTTCTGGATCAAAAGAAACTCCAAAAGACGTTGTACAGTGCCGTTCGTCTTTTCGTGTTGGCGGAAAATTTAAAAATGATGTGTCAAAACATACCTATTTGAAAAAATATCGAAAAATGTTATTCGGAAAAGTTGTTCAGAACATTTTATAGCTATGTACATGTTTTGAAAGAAATATGAAATAAAAAAATAAAAATAATTTTTTTGCCATAAAAAAATTCAATTTGGAAAAATACATTTCTGTTAAATAAACTCATTAGTTAAGCCAACAGTAATATTTTAATAGTTATTTATTATACAAGGGAAAAAAGTATGCGATTTTAGATTGAGGTTGTGTTGTCTACCAACTAGGTATAATATATTGAAAATATATTAAAGTCAGAAAATTATCGTTGTGAAATTTGCTAAATCGCGGAAAATTTACGAAACCGCCTATTCAAGATTTATGGAATGGAAGATGAAAAAGACATGCAGTTCTTTCTCGGAGACGGTTTATTTTTCGGAACTGGCACAACATCAAAAGCCATCAACAATGTGGTCGAATTATTCAATGATTAAAAGTATGTTACAATCCAATAATAATGTAGACATTTCAAAATATTTCAAACTAATTACATTTCCGAAACAAAATGGGAAAGGTTACACGCCCATAAAAGCTACGATTTTTACAAGTACACAAATTAGAGATTTTTTTAAATAATGCTCCCGATGAAGTTTATTTATTGACCAAGGTTGCTGTTGTATTTGGGATTGCAGGAGCTTGTCAAATTTGTGAAATCAGCCAGGTAACATTATTTTTAGATGATATTGAAGATCTGGGAACGTTATTAATTGTGAAACTGAATTACTTAAACAAAGAATGATGTAAACGGGAGATTTGTAGTTACTGAAGAATATATTAAATTTTACATAGCCCAGCAGCTAAAAGGATCGCAGCCTGTTTAATGCATATCGCAATGGAAAATGTATCAATCAGGTTGGGGGTAAAAATCAGTTTTATAAGGTAGGGGAAAAGGGGGTAATGGGAGTCACTTAAGCAAGATATAAAATAAAACACACAATTTTTTATTTATCTTTATTTTAATCAACTTTTAAAGTATTTCAATCATTACACTATCAGTCTCAGACAGTTTCATTACCTTTGAAATCATATATTAATTGCCATTAAACTTAAAAAAAAAACATCTTTGACCACCATTGTCCATATCTGAGGGTAATTATAGTCACTATGTACCATAACTCATTGTTGCGACCAAATTCATCACATACTGAGCATTTATTCAAATCGTCGTCTTCATCATCGTCACATATCTGATTAAGACTAATATCTGAATCTGAAGAAGTGTTAGATCTTGAAGTACGCTCCTTTTGGCCTTATTCGCAATATCTTTCATAGGCTTCTGCTTCTTGGTACCTTTCGGCATAAGGTTGTTTCCTTTTGCTGCTCTAGATGCTTTCTTATTTTCTTTTTTAACAAGACTAGTTTTGACGGGTGTTGATGTCATAATTTTTGCGTGTTGCTTCGTTCGTCCTTTTCTTATGGGCTTTTCAGGAATCATTTTGACAGGTAATGGAAGCAGGTCTTCAATATTGGAATTCAATATTCCAGGAGCTAACGTTGCTGATGTCGATGGTATTGAATCGACTGCTATGGATGATATTGATGGCATATGATGTATTTCTGCAGACGATGTAGATGGTGTTAAATTTTTTGTAACCGATTAATTACACGGCATTGGATGTATTGTTGCAGTTGATGTAGATGGTATTGGATCTGTTAGTGCAGACGTAGATGGAATGACGATTGAGGTATCTTGAATAATTACTTCAGCTGCGGTAAAAATCTTCTTCAGAAAAAATATTCGGATTATATGGGACAATACCTGATGCCCGTAATCCTGATTCACCTTTATTTATAGATGTCACGGTAGAAATCGCACTCCTTTTTGTAACTAGCTTTGAGGACCAAAAAATTTGAGATCTAGTGGCTGCATCCTGTGGGATGTATGTGGAGGCAGTGACAGCATATGTATATTATTTTGTTTACAAAAATCATAAGTCATCAAAGAAGTATGACTGGCGTGATTGTCAAGTATTAATAAAACAGGCGCCTGTGACGATGGCTTGGTATACATGGCAAAGTGTTGCAGCCACTCAAAGAATAGAAGAAGAAGAAGAAGAAATATTTATTAAGTAGGTTTCCCTAATATACAAAAACTCTAATATATATATATATATATATATATAAATAACAATAGAAAAAAAATTAAAAATAATGTATCATAATGTATGGATTCATCCTATATGAATGATCTGTTAAATAGGTTATTAATCTGTAGTAATAAGAATAACATTATTACAATTAAATATAAAAATTATTACAATTAAATATAAAAACAGTTATAATACCATACAGTGTAAAAAAGAATAGTCTAACAATGTAATTATTAATCCTATAAGATTGAACAGTAAACTGGATAGTAAGAGTAACATTGCAAATAAAAAATAGTTCTAATTTAGTTCCCTTATATGTATCAACAATTTGTGTCTGTTCATTAATCCACCCATTATCCGAACATTTGTATATAGCTCCTGCAGGACCGTCTTTCTCAAGCTGAGGAGTCACTCTTTTTCTCGGATAGATGACCATTGGTGGGACAAAACCACAAGCAGCGCTCATGGCACACAAGAGTGTAATTTTTTTTCCTCTTTCCCAACTTGTTATGGAGCCAACTCTTTTCATGCCTTTGGGAGCTAATATTTTTCCAGGATCTTGCACTGTCTCGTCGCAGTTATAAATATTATTAGGAGTAAATTTATATTTGTCCATTAGATCTCCTAACAGTCTGTAGAACAGTTGGACTTCTTCTTTATTGAAAGCCGTTATTCTGTTGACACTTGTAGCTTCAGGTTTCCGAACAGAGATGCCATTTCTTTTTAAAAAGCCATCTAGCCAATCGCGTCCAGCCATTTTAGCACTCTTGTCAAAATTGTGTGAAATTTTAAGCTCTTCTGCATACTGGTATGTTGCTTTCCTCATTTGTATCGCTGTGACTCCATAAAAAAAATAGAAGATAAGTATTTTATCCGGTCTGACAAAACCTTTTCTACATCTGCTGTGAATACAGGAAGTCGTCCGAGACGTGGTTCCGATGAATTGTTCTTCTTTAATCGCTTTTGGAGGCTTGAAACAGGTATATTCATGGCTTTAGCAGCACTTCTCATAGAGTGGCCTTGACTCATGAGAACCTCAGCTTTTGACAGTGTTTCAGATGACCACTGAGCCTTATTTGTGGACCTGTGACGTATTTTCGGCATTTCTGGAATAGTAATTAATGAGAATCATTTTTTTTGGGTACGTTACAATGATTGCGGGCAATGGGAGTCAACTCTCATTGCCCGCACATGAAGCACATGAAAATCGGAGTAAGGTAAATAGGTATTTTTTCCCTCTCAAAAGTGGAAAAAGTGAATATATGGAGAGGGCGGGCGTCTGTGCAGGCTTCTCTTTGAAAGATCGACAAAAATTACATGAAAGAGCGAGCGGTGTGAAATTCTAGATACTTATGGAGAAAACGATTTTCGGAAATGAAATTATTTCCGGATGTCCGAAAAAATTATTTTCCAACTCGAACGATGATAGAACAATTCTGCGAACGCCAATCGATTCAGGATGGCCGAATTAATCTAAGTACGAATCGTGGTGTCCACCCTCGACACTATCGAAAAAACAAAGTGGTCCTATTGATCTCCGGTTGGAAATGTCGCGTAGATTCAGAAAATATAGCATATGTGATATCTCAATCCGACAGATTTACCGTAAATCCTAAAAAATCGAGAAAATGGCGAGAGAATTCTTAGAAGGCGCACCCGTCAACTTTTTACATAAATAAGTCCGCTGAATTCAAAAACCATCTCGTCAATGGGACATGGAATAGGAGAGCTATTACTATTTTCCGACGTTTCGAGACTTTGCGACATCATAGCTTTCGTCACTTTTGGAACGAAGTTCCTTATCGCGCGTTGCGAAAGGGGGCTAGACGGAATAAATTAAGACCAAAAGTTGTAACGACACTTTTTGCTGTAGTTGTAAGCCGTGCGGCGTGCGCGTGTTTCTCTGTCTGTCTCTCTCTCTCTCTCATAGAAAGCAAGCCAGTTATTTTCGTTTCGCCTTTCTATTTCGCATTGAACAGTGTGGTGTCGCGACGATTATTTTTGTTGAGTGTATACAGGTTTTTTGTACATAATAAATAATAACAATAATGAATCCTGACAGGGTTTCTGCACAAGTTCCGGATATTGCTGATGGAGTTAGGTAAGTAGAGATTTTATACAGACAATAATAAATGCTTATGTATTTTTAGCAAGTAAGCATTATAACCTCTCTTTACTATTGTGCTAATATTTGAAAATGAATAAACTCAAGCTGAATGTATTGAAAACAAAAGCAATGATAATCACTACCAAATATAAATACAGCCTAATAGACCTAAAAAATATTAATCTTAACATTGATGATGAAAAAATTGAAATAGTGAACACAACTAAATATCTGGGATTCCAAATAGATAACACTTTATCATTTTAATTATATTCATAAAAAAATTTCAAAGAAATTATTCTTTTTTTCTAGAATTGCCAATAATCTGTCAACTGAGTCAAGAATCACAGTTTATAAGACAATTGTTCAGCCACACTTCGACTACTGTTCCTCTATCCTATATCTCTTCAATCTGAATAAACTGTCTATGAGGATCATTTTGGAGTGCGGTAGAGATACTCCTATTAAGATTATGCTTAATGTTTTAAATTGGCAATCTATTTCCCAAAGACTGTTTTATTTCACCATGATATTCGTATACAAAATACTGAACAATTTAGGGCCATGCTATTTCAAACAGTACATTGTCTTCAATCATGACTGTTATAGAATTATTCATTTAGATTTGTTTTGTACACTTTGTATTTATTTCAATTTCTTGATGTTACTGGGGATATTGATAATCAGAGCAGGGTTTTGACAAGTAATTGATAAAAGTCAATATCCAAATTGTAAAAACTAAATAAAACTCAATTTCAGACAGAGTTGGGTATTTATTATATAAAAAGAAGCCAGTGCTTCAACAATTCTGGTCCTTGCTTTGTTGAATTTCACTAGTGAAGTTGATAAAATAATACAAATTCTGGAATCCCGATTTGGCAAACCGGAATTTATCATTCAGGATTTGATTTCTACGGTAAGAAAGTTTCCTGTTTTGAGAGAAGAAAAACTAGAAAACGTCATAGAATTTTCTAATGTTATACAAAATTTAACAGTCACTTTGACAAGTTTGAATTGTCAGTCACATTTGATGAACCCACAACTTCTTTCAGAAATGATTTCGAAACTTACTCCTAGTTTGAAATTGGAATGGGGTAAACGTGTGAACACAACAAAAACAAATGGTTATACCATTATGGATTTTTCTTCCTGGCTCTGTGAAATTGCAGATGCAGTAAGTTCCATTGCAACACTCGAATCTGAAACGGACAGGAGAAAGAGATTTGTATGTACTACCACATCTACTTCGGATGTAGGAAGAGACGTGATGTTCTGTGAGTATTGCAAAAAGAAAAATCACACATTGGTAAACTGCTTCTTTTATAAAAAATTGATGTATTGAAAAGATGGGAGTGGGCTAGACAAAAAAAGATTTGTTTTTGTTGTTTGAGCTCTAGACATCATTTGAGTACATGTAAAAACAAAAAATCATGTCCCATCAGTGGATGTAATAAATATCATCATAGTTTACTTCACAATGATCGACGGTCATCATTGCAAGGGACAGCTCAAACAACAGAAATTGAAAACATTGAAGTATTAAGTCATTGCATTGTAGATAGAGGAGTGCTTCTGAGAATCGTCCCAATTATTCTTTCTGGCCCGGAGGGTGAATACTCCACCTTTGCACTGTTTGATGAAGCATCTACTGTCACCCTGTTGAGCGAGCATGTTGCAGATAGAATTGGAGCTACTGGACAAGTGGACCCTCTGAAAATTCGATGGACGAATTCGATCACCAATGAGGAAATAGACTCTAGGAGAGTAAGTCTGGGAATACGAGGAAAAAATGAAAATGAAAAGTTTGAGTTAGAAAACGTCAGAACGGTAAGATGTCTTGATTTGCCAATACAAACAATAGATTCTAAGTTGATGAGAAATTGGAAACATTTGATTCAATTATCACCTCGTGAATTGAATTCTATGAGAAATGCTAAACCTGAAATGTTGATAGGTCAGGATAATATTGACTTAATAATTGCGAGAGAAGTCATTGAAGGAAAGAAAAATGAACCTATGATATCCAAAACTAAATTGGGATGGGTTATTCATGGGAATACCTCTAGTATAAGAGGACGAACTGATGTAATATTTCACATCAGTGACAAAGATGATGAACTTCTTGAGATGGTAAAACAATCATTTAAACTAGAAAACATGGGCATAAAGTTTCCTGAAAAAAGTTTAAAATCAAGAGAAGATGAAATAGCTTTAGAAATCATGGAAAAAACGTCTAGAAAACTTGAAAATAAATGGGAAATAGGGCTTTTGTGGAAAACAGATGACATAAAATTGCCGGAATCAGAATTTAATGCGTTGAAAAGGTTAAAATCCATAGAATCAAAAATGCAAAAAGATAGTCGGTTTGCGAAAGAGTATAGCACCAAAATTCAAGAATATTTAGATAAAGGTTATGCAAAACAACTTTCGAAAGAAGAAGTTGAACGTACACAAGACAAAGTGTGGTATTTACCACATTTTGGTGTCACAAATCCTAACAAAGCAGGAAAACTCAGGTTTGTCTTTGATGCGGCAGCCAAAATTAAAGGGATTAGTTTGAATGATTGTTTACTAAAAGGTCCCGATTTACTTAATAATTTACCGAGTGTTTTGTTCAAATTCCGAGAAAGAAATATTGCTTTTACTGGTGACATAAAAGAGATGTTTCATCAGGTCGTAATAAAACCAGAAGACAGAGACGCGCAGAGGTTTCTTTGGAGAAAACTCGATTGTGAGGGAGAGATCGGAGTTTATAGAATGAATGTGATGATTTTTGGTGCCGCATCTTCACCCTCATGTGCAACTTTCATAATGAGAAAAATGCTTTGCAATTCGGGAATGAGGCTTCAAGAGCGGTCGAAGCTATTTGTCATCGACATTATGTCGATGACTACTTAGATAGTGTCGACACCGAGGAGGAAGCGTCAGAATTGATAAATCGTGTTGTGGAAATCCATAAAAGTGGAGGATTTTTGATAAGAAATTGGATTTGCAATTCAAAACAGGTAATGAAAAATATTCCTAGTGAATTGAGAACAGGTGAGATGAAAGATCTTGATTTAGATAGTGACTTGCCAAAGGAAAGAGTCCTGGGTTTGTATTGGGATCCAAATAAAGACACGTTTGTATTCAATATAAAATCAAACACATTTCAAGATATTCTTCAAAGGAAACGAAAAGGCACAAAAAGGGAAGTATTGAGAATTTTGATGTCTGTGTTTGACCCACTAGGCTTTCTAAATAATTTTTCTGTTAAAGCAAAAATTTTGATACAGGAGATATGGCGATCTGGAGTCACATGGGATGAAGACTTAGCTGATACTATAAATGAAAAATGGATCAGTTGGCTGTTGGAACTAGAACATATAAGAGGATTTCACATACCAAGGTGCTATATATTTGATATTTTTCATTCAAAAAATACTCAGTTACATGTATTCTGTGATGCCAGTTCCAAAGTTTTTGCAGCCGTTGTTTATATAAGAGCAGAAATAAATTCAATTTTTTACACGTCTCTCATTATGGCAAAATCAAGAGTTGCCCCTCCTTTGAAACCCATTTCAATTCCTAGGCTTGAACTTCAAGCTGCAGTGTTGGGAAGTCGATTATCAAAATTTATTCTAGAAAATCATAGCTTGAAAATCAACTCAACTTTTTTCTGGACTGATTCCAAAACAGTAATCAGTTGGTTGAGATCAGAGAATGCTTATAAATTCAAACCTTTTGTCGCTCACAGGTTAGTAGAAATAGAAGAATTGACAGACATTTCAAACTGGCACTGGCTTCCTACTGCAGAAAACGTAGCAGATGATGCAACAAGAGGAAACAAAATCATTGACTGGAGTGCAGAAAGCCGATGGGTAAGTGGGCCAAATTTCCTCAAGAAGCCTGAAAGAGAATGGTTTAAACAGGAAATATTTGAAATAGATTCCACAGAAATGAAAAAAGAATTTATAGCTGTAACGCTACAGATACAAGAATCTGATTCCTTACCTGACATCAAAAGATTCTCCTCATGGTTCAGATTGATCAGAGCAACAGCGTGGTTACTGAGAATTTTACATATCAAGAAAAGAATATCAGACCCTCACATAAAAAAGTTACCTTCAGAATTGCTACCTGATGAAATTCATATGGCTGAGAACGTATGGATTAAGAATATACAAGAAAACGATTTCGCAGAAGAAATTGAAAATTTGAAGAAAAATAAGCCATTGACGAAAAAAAGTAAGTTATATACTCTTTCGCCAATTTTGGATAATAATGGGATTTTGAGAGTCCGAGGAAGAATATTAACATCTCATTCATTGGCTGAAGACACAAAATTTCCTATTATATTGGACAAGAAAAATCGTTATACCAAACTATTAGTTGGTCATTATCATTTGAAAGCTGGCCACCATAATCAAAACTACGTTGCCAATGAATTGAGACAAAAATTCCACATTATAGGGCTAAGAGCTGCTGTGAGAAGCTGCTGGGTATCCTGTCAACACTGCAAAAATCGTAGAGCAGTCCCGATTGTTCCAGAAATGGCACCCTTCCACTTTGTAGACTTGAAAGTTTTGTCAGACCATTTTCATTTTCGGGTATGGATTTTTTTGGCCCTTTAGGTATCACCGTAGGAAGAAGGAAAGAGAAGCGATATGGTGTGCTCTTTACATGCCTCAGTACAAGAGCCATCCATTTGGAATTGGCAGCAACACTGACCACGGATTCGGCGATCATGGCTATCCGAAGAATGGCAGGAAGAAGAGGTTGTCCCCAGAAGATTTATTGCGACAACGGTACCAATCTGCATGGTGCTGACAAAGAACTGCGGAAGGCGATGGCAGAACTAGATCAAGATGAGATCCTCAGGCAACTATCTTCGAAAGAAATAACATTTGTTTACAACCCACCTGCAAGTCCTCACATGGGGGGTAGTTGGGAGCGACTAATAAGGTCTGTCAAAATCGCTTTGGGAGCAACACTGAAAGAAAGGTCACCCAGAGAAGAAATTCTATTGACTTATTTGATTGAAGCTGAAAACATAGTCAACAGCAGACCACTTGTTCACGTTCCTTTGGAACCTGGTGATGAGGAAGCTCTAACACCCAATCACTTTCTAATAGGAACGTCCAGCTCAGTAGTAGTTCCTGGCCATTTTTGTGAGGGTGACTTGATTTCCAGAAAACATTGGAAAATCTCCCAATTTTTTGCCGATTGTTTCTGGAAAAGATGGTTACGAGAATACCTCCCTACATTGACCAGGAGAACAAAATGGTTTTCAAGAGACCCTAGAAAATTGAAGATAGGGGACATTGTTATAATTATCGACGAGAAACTACCAAGAAACTGTTGGCCAAAAGGGATCGTGGAAAAGGTCTATTCAGGTGTCGATGGACAAATTCGATCAGCAGAAGTAAAAACACAATTTGGTGTTTTCAAGAGGCCAACAGTCAAGTTATGTATCCTCGACGTACACAGAGAAGAAGACTTCACCAAGAAAGTTGGCAATAAAACTATGAAAGAAGACTGAAAATTTGTATTGAAATTAGATTTCAATACGGGGGCGGAGAATGTTATAGAATTATTCATTTAGATTTGTTTTGTACACTTTGTATTTATTTCAATTTCTTGATGTTACTGGGGATATTGATAATCAGAGCAGGGTTTTGACAAGTAATTGATAAAAGTCAATATCCAAATTGTAAAAACTAAATAAAACTCAATTTCAGACAGAGTTGGGTATTTATTATATAAAAAGAAGCCAGTGCTTCAACAATGACCTTCTCCACCACTTCACTCGAAATAATAATAATTTATATATTAATAGAGCAAATCACAAAAACACCATGAACTCTTTGATTTTCAAAGGTTTCGATCAGTTCAATAAATTACCAAATCCAATTAAAAGTAGCCCATCTCTGAACATTTTCAAAAATGAACTGAAGAAATTTGTTTCAAATGCACAAATATGATATATATTATTTAAACCGACTTTTTAATGTTTGTTATATATTTTATTGTATATTTTTTCAATATGTACCACATATCTCTTACTTTAACTTTTTTTTTTTTAGCTGATTTGTATATTAGGATATCCTATTTAAATAAAGATCTATCTATCTATCTAACCAAGTCATACGCGTTATAATCTCTCCATTATTTGTTTAGCAAGTGTACGCGTCATAACTTTAATAAATTTAAAAGCAAATTATATTTTAATATTACAATATCAATGCGTATGTACTAAAATTGAGCCTACTGATTAAGTTTATATTACATTATATTTGTTAATAATAAAAAAAATATTATTATAACTTGAAAAAAAAAAAAAAATTACAATTCCTTCACTAATTAATCGAAAGGAACTTCGCTCCATCCGGGTGTCCCTTGACACCTCTCGAGTTTTTTTGGATTTTTTTTACATATGGAAAAAATATTTTCAGTATGGCCTTATTTTTATTTTGTCCGCAATTGTCCTTCGAATGAAAACGACATTCGTCGTAAAAACTAAAATTCAAGGAAAGTCTAAAAAGAATTTACTTTTTTCTGAATTAGTGGTTTTGGAAATATCAAACCGCCATAGATACTCAACTAGGCGGAAAACAATGTGATTTTACTCATCATTCATGTTCATCAGATTGGTCGAAGTGGGTCCAACGCACTCTAGATGCAAAAAAAATGATTCTGAAAAATCAAATGTTCCAATTTCTCAAAACTATGTGATGGTACTCAGAATCGTCCCTAGAATCAAAAAAAAAAAAATATACAGGGGGTTTCATTTAAAATTCCCAAGTTGTGGTAGTTTCCGGTGAAACCGCGGAAGTGATGGGAGGGTTTGAAATATTGAAAAATATTCCAATTCTTGAATCCAACACTGCTGTCAAGTTTTAATCCATACCCTTGGAACTCTGAAAACAATGGCTTGCCTAAAGAATATGTTGACACCCGGTATATCGGTGACATGGACATGAAGAAGTTGGCGATGAGTTGTATGTCATAAGCGAGACGTGTATGTTCAAGTGACCGTTGACCTAAATTCTTCACCAAACTGTCTGGGAATTCAGATGACAAACATCGGATGGTCTCCATATTACACGAAATGCTTGAAGATTCGGGAAGGCAATAACGATGATATGCACATGGTATTATGGCGGCAGTATAATAGTGCTATAGAGCACTTATTTACTGTTCAGAAAACGGTTGTGAGAATTATGTATAAATTAGATGCAGGATGAACTCTCAATCAATATATTTGCAAACCTTTCCGATTCTGCCCTCGAAGTCCTGGCAACTCTCATCAATCAGTCACTCCAACAGGGAGTATTTCCTGATTATCTAAAAACTTCAATTATAGTTCCACTTCATAAAGGAGGCGACCCTGCAGACCCGTCAAATTATCGCCCAATATCTCTCATACCCACCTTGGCTAAAATAATTGAAAAATTAGTTCTGAAGAGAATTTTGGAATTTATACTTAGAAATAAAATCTTGAGTGAGAACCAGTTTGGCTTTCAAAGGCAGAAGAACACTAACGACGCAATATTTTCCCTTCTTAATAAAGTTTATAGCGAAATTAATGAAGGTGAGGCAGCTGCAGCAGTGTTTTGTGACTTATCCAAGGCATTTGACTGTGTGAGTCACAAAATCCTGCTGAGCAAACTCGAATACTATGGGTTTAGAGGAATCAGCCAGCTATGGTTCAAATCATACCTTGAAAATCGCTCGCAATTGGTAAAAACTAACCACCTCTCTCGAACTGAGCCAACTCATTGTGGCGTACCACAGGGTTCAGTACTCGGTCCCACACTGTTCCTACTATAAACGATCTCACAAAAGTTAATATATCTGGTAAGTATACATTATTTGCTGACGATACCACCATATTTTGGCATGACAAAGATGAACAAACATTACATCACAAGATTCAAGAAGACATCGAACAAATTAAAGCCTGGTGTGACGATAACTTACTGGTCTTCAACCCTACTAAAACAAACCTATTAACATTCCGCTGCGAGCTTTCTGCCCTGAGCCTAGGCCCTCATAACATTGACAATGTTTCTCTCTCTAAATTTCTCGGACTTAATATTGATAATAAATTACAATTCAATGACCATGTCACGAAGTTGTGCAAAAAATTGTCATCAGGTTGCTACGCCATCAGGATTATATCACATGAATTGGGTTTTACAGCTGCTAAATCAGCTTACTTTGCCCTTATCGAGTCCCACCTGGTCTATGGCATAGCCTTCTGGGGAGTGTGCAGCAAACAACTACTACAAATGGTGCAGGTTGTACAAAAAAGACTAATGGCTCTTTTTTGTACAACCTACAATGACTTTGTCGATAAGAATTGTTTCTTCGGACAATAAAGCATATTTGATTGATTGATTGATAGATTATAGAGAATGATGTAGGAGTAAAGTTCATTCGCAGCTAAAATATGAACAATTGTTGTAGTGAATATTCAAAAATGTCTCTTAATTTTCACTGGAAATAAGCAGTTCTTCTCAGATTATAGTATTCGAAACAGACAAAATCTTCTTATTCCCAAACACAGATTAACCAGCACAAATCGTAACCAACTAGGCATAACATTGTATAATAAACTTCCATTGCCCTTGAGAGATGGAAACATTAAAAAACAATTGAAAATTAAATTACTACAAGACGCCCATTATGATGTCAATGATATTACCCCTTTTTGATTATCTTCTTTATTATATTCTTCTTCTTATATTATCATCTTAAAATCTTGTCAATATTTGTTATATAGAATAGTTATAATGTGTGATTTAAATTATTATGAGTGTATATCTTATTTTCATTTATATCTATATCCGTATACATGTATAGTAGAATATCACAGCTTTTATATCTTTGTATTTTTTTAGGCAGTTTATTTTATTTTATTCATACTTTGACTCATCCAGACACCAAGGTATACTTGTGTCCAATAAAGATTATTATTTATTTATTGTTCATTAATATTGTATCGCTTTTTGGGGTTTCTGTAGCAAGCAGTTGATACAATCAGTATTTATCGTTCAAAAAATAAGGGCGGTAAAATGTATATAAGAGCTAATAAGCATTTGGACCACTGTAGACCACTGTTCATTAAAATTAAAATACTAACAATATATTGCATCTTCATTTCAGAAAGAGTATGTCTTATTTAAAAACGAAAAGACAATTTTCCCTCCGAAAGGATATATAACACCCGGAAAAATGCCAATAATATACCTCTGCCGAAACCAACTTCAACATTGACAAAAAATTCCATAATCTTTGAGAGTCGGAAGATCTTTTATCATCTGCCAGCTGAAATGAAAAGTATGACAGAGACTTAAAAGCATTTCTAAAATGTGTGAAAGAACTTTAACTTCCGAAAGCATACTACAGCTTGGAGGGGAAATCTGGTTTTAATGGTACAACAGATATCTTAGATTACTTTTATACAAGTTTCAGACTGCAAATACATTCGGAAAATTCGAATATTGGCATGTTCCAGTCAGGAATTTGGAATTCTTGGAAACAAAATCTGTCACCCTAGATACGGCCATTTTCCTATAAAAGCGAGCCCAGATTCGATCAGAGGACGGTTCAGCTTGAGTCATGGTCCTGACAACATCTCCTGCTATGGAATTATATTTAGGCACTGGAAAAAAGGGTCTGGAGAAGATGGAACCAGAAATGAACTATGAACAAGATGAAACTATATAAATACATATAACTTATTTACATTATATATTATAAGGTAAAATTGACTGATTTATAAATTTATTTAATATATACAATTCATTTACTTATTTATTTTAACTCATATGTCAAGTCTTAAATTGTTCTGTAGAATCCTAAATACATGAAAGCTTTATACTTTGTGTTGTCCCATTTTACTTTAATTATATATTTTAAATTTAAGACATTCATGCTTTGTCAATAAGATTATTTTCTTCGACAATAAAGTACATTTTGAATTTAATTGAATTATAACATTAGAAACAAATTATAACTATTCTGTAGATAGATTGGCAATGAAAAACAAAAAAAGCTCAGAAAACTCTATTTTCTATAAAGGCATAGTGCGTTACAATGAATTAGAAGATTTCTTGAAAACCTGCGGCACTATTACAATTTTCCAAAAAGAATTGAAAATATGTCTGTTACGCGAGTGTCACACCCAGTTCAGAAGTTTGAATGTGTTTGAATCACAATGTTTCTACTATTGTTTTTCTATTGTATAATTTATTTCTTACATCTTTAGTGTGATATATTTGTTATACTTGTGACTGTATTTTTACTTTGACAATGTGAAATTAGCTTTGTGCTAAAAAATGAATAAATATAACAGAAAAAAAAAATTTCTAATATTCCATCAAATTTTACAAGTTAAAAAGAATCTAAGTTCTTTCATCCCAAATATTTAAAAAAAAAGAGCCCTACTCCTTCAGTGATTATATAGAGGCACATCTAGAATAGCTTTTATTTTTTCGATATTATTTTTACTTTATATGTGTCTATATAGAATTATTTTTTCTATATAGTTTTTTGTGATGGTATTAGTAACCTCAAATGTGTTTTTGACGCCCGTTTGATTCTACTTCCTTTAATAGATCATTTTTATTCATATATCGAATATTGGCCGATGCCAATCACTAATACTATGGAAAGATACAAAACTCTAGATAAAAAGGTAATTTATTAATTAAATTGAATTATGTTTCACTATCTATCGTATCTTTGTCTTCACTATTACTATCTACATTATCACTCTTATCCGAATCATCTCCAGTTGAATCAGCTTCAAGGCCAGTCGAATCAGATCCAACGCCATATTCTTGTTTCTTGACATATCTGAAAAATGTTTATTTTTATTGGCTGTTGGAAAAAACAAAATATCAAATTATTAGGTATTCTGGGTGGTGTATAGCCAGGAAAGTAATCGTTTTCCATCTGATTATAACTACTTACTCTTGAACGAGTTTTTCAACTTTACTTTGACCTTCTGAATACTGTTTCTGCAAAATGGAATTGAGAGATGGATCATCTTTGGCGGGATCCTCATTATCCTTAATGAGCGTATAATGAGAATCATACAGTTCCCGCCGTCTTCGGTTTTGTAAAAGCTCACCCAATTTCGTGAAACAATGAACACCTGAAAGCAATGCTTAAAAAAAATAACTAATACAGACAATGAACTCACTTTCTGCTTTTATTATGGGCTCGCTCAGTTCTAAATTATTTTCTTCCGCTACTTTCTCGATGAAATTTTTCATCTCGAAATAGCTTGGGAATTTCTTGTTATTTTTGAATTTTTTGCTGATAGCTCTGTTGATTTCATTATAGTTGGAATCGGAAAAATCGAGCTTGGAATAAGTGAGCCGGCCACTATATGGATTTCTCTCCAGTAGAACGCAATATTTTTGATGTACCAAGTTCAATCTTCTAGTATATCTGAAAAAAAAATTGACCAGAATCACAGAAATCTATAATCTTCTACCCCGAAAACTTCCATATACCAATTTTGAATCGAATCGGTCCATAAATACAAATTTCGTCAGCTATCTTGTAGCCGCCATTTTCTTTTGTTCTCTAACAAAAATTCCATAATGCATTGTCACGGGAACTATGAACACCTGCCAAATTTCTCGTTAATCGGACAAATTTAACTTGTAAGATTTGATTACACCCATCTGAACAGGTGAAACTAAATAAAAGCTTGTAAAAACAACCAACTTGTTCGTTTCAATGCACCATTATAAATAAAAATAAAAAAATATTTTTTGGTACACTACGTAACAAGACAAAGAATACAGAAAATTAAAAAAAACAATGACAAACAAGAAAATATTATGGAAAGATGTACCAAAATGTAAAGTTAAGACTTTCACAAAAGACATTATCAAAATCCAGAATAGTTCATTAATGCGGTTGTAATGGAGATAATCAAAGATCTGAAAGTAATTTTATAAAAAAATGTTTTTGAAATCCAAGCTGTGTGCAACTTGGCGAGGAATGGAAGGTACAGGGGTCTCCGAAGAAACGCCGTCGCACATAAATTTGAAGTAAGAAATATCATACAGAAATTAGAAAAAGAGGACAAAAATAAAACAAGCACTAGATAGATGAGGAAAGAAATGGGAAGAGATAGGGAATATGGTAAAAAATGTATAGCAATGGAAAGACATAAAAAACCCAGACTAACGAAAAAAACACAGGCAAAACTATCAAAGCATTCACTTTCAATGGCTAACACAAATATACTGAAAGACTAATTAAAATTTCCACAGAAAAAAATAGATATAAAACCAATACAAACCTGTCTAATTGAAGATAGGTAGAGTCTTCTTCGTCATCAAAGTTTATTTCTGCTTCTTCCAATTGTTTAATTTTGGATACGAGAAGTTTGATAGTCCTTCCAAGTTTCTTTAGTTTTATTCGATCTTCTGCGGTTACTTCGACACTATCTGCTGAAGAGATCTCCTGCAGATATTCATAAATGTCTTTAAAACCTACAACGGCCTTTCCTGTAGATTGTGTTGCTTTTGCAATACTAGCTTCTATGACTTGTTTGAAATCTATTGATTCTCCCTGATCCTCTTCATATTTATCATAGTATTTCTTTAACGATGGGATTTTGTTTTCCAGACTTTCAAATTTAGTACCTTTGATTGTTTCCTTGAAAATACTTAAGAAATCACGAAGGAGAATAGTGTTTGGGTTATTACTCTTCGAGGTTGAAGCAGAAGGTTCACTTAGGTTGCACGAATTATTTTCATTTTCAGTTTTGTTTTCTTTCCCTGAACTTTCTTCTTTATCGGAACTTTCTTCTGAACTTTCATTCAATATCTCGCAAGAATCTTCCACCACCAGAATATTATCCATATCTCGGAGATCTTCAATGACTTCAATATCTCTCGTGATCCAAAATTCTTCAACACTTCCTCTATTACACTTCAATCATTCGTTTTTAACATCATTTCTGTTACTTTACATCATCTTCTGTTATTTTAACACATCATCATCTCGTTATTTTAATTTTTTAACATCATCATCTTCTGTTATTTTAACATCATCTTCTGTTATTTTATTATCATATTCTGTTACTTCAACATCATCATCATCTATTGTTTGACTCTGTAAGATAGTTTTCTGATACGTGAGGTTTTCTATTTCATCATCAGACAATAATTCGTGTATCTCTATAGGGTTCCCCATTTTTTTAATTTGTTTCGTTTTTTTGGTCACCCTAGTAATAGTAACATGGGGAGAAAGTCCCAAAAATGATGGCTTAATTCTCTGTAAAATGAATGCATTTTTAACAAAAAATATATAGCTCAACTTTCTAATAGTATATTAGACACACTTAATTTATTGTTGAGGTGAAAGTTCAATAAACTCGATTTGAAGCATTAGGATAATTATATGTAAGTGAACATAAGTAGTACCTTTTTAGGAGATGGAGTACTGGATTCATCATCTGAAGAGGACAGAGTAATTATGTCAGACATAAAAAACAAACCTTATTCACAATTACTTATATTTTATTATTTTTACTACAATTCTATAAAATTGGTTATGAACAAAGTTTGATGTTTAGTTGATTATTTCACGTTTCTTCTTCTTCAGGTATTCATAGAAACCACTCAGAACCATGATCACTACTAGACCGCGCTATTCAGTGTTACCGTTTTGTTACTTGAAAGTACAAATCATAGATGTCACTACATTATCACATCACTGAATAACAAATCTGTTGATTCAATATTGAGATAATATATCATCTCATTTTTCTTAACCACGACCCTCGACGATTCTTTCTTGCTTGCTTGGTTTTTATGGCCTATCTTTACACATAATTCGTCAGCCTCGGAAATCCACTTCACCCCAGAACGTATTCTGTAGGCTTCGATTTCCCTTCGGGATTATCTCACTCGAAATGATACCACGAATGCCCAAAACTTTCACAAAAAAAAATTTTACTTGGCGATGCACGCAGAACGGCTGTACAAAAACTCACATTAACGTCAGCAGGAAGTCGAATCCCGACGATTCTTGATTTTCCATGTCTTGAACAAGGGCATGTTCCTTTTTTTTCATCACTATCTTCGGGGACATAAGTCAAAGATCTTTCTGTTCTAAAATGAAGCTTCACCTCTTTCATGCATAACTTGGTTTTGGAATGATACATTGGTGACTAACTTCTAAAGTATCAACAAAAAATTTCAAGAATTGATTTGCTTACACATAAAGCCACCTGGTGAGTATTATTTTCCAAGAGATTCTCACTATAAAGACGCATATCCGTTTGGAAATGGGTTTCGCAATATTGGGAATTGGGAGCAATAAATCACTTATTACAATAGGTGAGTTCCATATAAATTACTAACTTCAAAAAAACCTTTAGGTCTTTTCATTCTACAAAAAAATTTATGCGCATGCCTCAACTTCCGCCATGTTTTTCGGACACTTTATACGTGTTGTTATGGGATATATCACAACGGTACTAGTAGTAAAACATTTTCGGAGAACTTATATTATTTTATTAGTTTTCCAAAGCCTTGTCTTGAATATCGTCGAAAACTTATTAAATGTGATTTACGGCTTAAAAAATGTGGACGAGGTGATGGTCGATTCGAACTGATTGATCATGTTAATAAAGATACATATATTTGTTCACTTTAGTTCGTAGGAGAAAGTCCGTATCCCATCAGTTGTGTAAAAAAAGAATCATTCCATTAGGTAATTTTTTTATGCATTTAATTGTTAACGTAATAGTTTGTGCTGTAACATCAAATGATGAATGTTTTTTACAGGTTGAAGAAACAAATATAAGTTTACCTTTACTATCAATAATTCGTATTTTCGGTCATTTATCTTCAATTTTCATTTACTTGCACTGATAATAAGGGTAATAACCCGTGTTGTCCAGCTATATTTACAACAATTGCTATATTTACAACAATGCCTATTGTAATAATTTCATCAGGATTGTGTAGAGAATCACAAATTGAATATGCTGGATCATTTATTTTCCGTCCCAATGTGTTTATATTTTTGTATATAAAAAAGTTATATTAA
Organism: Gonioctena quinquepunctata; assembly: GCA_018342105.1. NCBI lineage: Eukaryota > Metazoa > Arthropoda > Insecta > Coleoptera > Chrysomelidae > Gonioctena > Gonioctena quinquepunctata. The sequence goes on along the minus strand of JAFIRS010000234.1, from coordinate 290,102 downwards.
TCGGGAATTTGTCTATATCTCAAGTGTTGGTACCTGATTTGTGCATTATCAACTGTCAGCTTTCTGATGCCATTTGAACCCAAAGAGAGTAAACGTTATCTGAGTAGGAGAGTCTATTCCCCATAAGACAATGGTGACACTAATAGAAAGAGATGAAAGATCATTTGTGAGTCATAGTGACGTATATGGACATGTCCATTCTCTCTGGACAGTGGCGGACTAGCGCACTCCACACTCTGGAATCTAGCAGTTACAAGCTCTTGAGTTTCTATATTGGACCACTCTTAGGTGGGCCACCTGTACTCATGTCCATGTTCGTCACTATGATGGGTTAATGCCACAAGATTCTGATTGGGTAGAGCTTATCAGTACCTCCTATTCAGATACCGTTGACTCTCTTTGATTTGAACCCAAAGAGAGTAAACGTTATCTGAGTAGGAGAGTCTATTCCCCATAAGACAATGGTGACACTAATAGAAAGAGATGAAAGATCATTTGTCAGTCATAGTGACGTATATGGACATGTCGTGGCCACCCAAAGAGAGTAAACGTTATCTGAATAGGAGGTACTAATAAGCTCTAGCCAATCAGAATCTTTGTAGCATTAACGTGTCATAGTGACGTACATGGACATGAGTACAGGTGGACCGCGTAACATACAGAGTGGTCCAATATTCAATCAGGAGCCGTAATTCTCAGATGCCAGAGTGCGGAGTCCGCCACTGAATCAAAATGACAATTGACACAATAGAAGCTTTATTTTTAGAGCTTCGTTACGTTGAATCCATATATCAAATTGACGATTCATCCATACAACCAAAGTCAAGGCAGAACTTTTGAAGGGTCTTCTTTGAATTGGCAACTTGTGCGAGACTCTCCTATTATTACTGAAACATCACATTAAAAGTGAGGTTGAATTTATGTTTGGGTTGCAAGAAATATTATTGTACATCAATATTCCTGAAACAACCACAATTTGCACCAGTCATTCAAGTGGAGGTCAAATCGAGTTTGAAAACATTTTGGGATCTGAGAAATACAAAATGTAATTTTTGAGGACCAAACTGAGGCAGAGAAAAATTTAAATAAAATCATTAGAGTTCCCTATTCATTATATAGAAAGCCCCGTCCATTGGTCATTCCTGTCCTGTCTGTATATTTGACGCCATCTATAGGTGCAAACAATATACTATAAGTATAAGTGAATATGGCGAACTCAAATTAATTTTTTTGTTCATTGTTCAATAATAAGTAGTGATTTAGTTAGTACTGTCTGATAATTGTTAAAAATCTCTCGTTCTTTCATCCTATGATTCACTTAATTAATTGAGAATATGAATTCCATATTTATTTTCAGTTCAACGATCAGTTGGCGCGCATAATCCCAAATTTCGTGAAGACGTCGCGCATGCGCCTGATGTGATGAAAGAAGCAATTATCCGTTCATTCTTGCAATGAAAAAGTCCTCGAATTTTCGTTGCGAAACACCTATACGTTGAGATTCGGTGTTAAATATTCCATATCTTAGAACAATCAAGTAATTTAGAGTGTTCGTTTCAATTCAAAATCTATATTTGCAACATTGGAAAGTCGGATTCGCCTAAATAAAGCCGAGGGACTCGGGAATACTCAACAGTTCATAATAGAAAATTCGAGGAGATAAAGATCGCTTTCGAAAATATGTCAAAATCGTCTTCGAACCGATAATCTAGACTAGTATGCTTCGAAAGATTTATGTAAGTGATATTATTTTACCAACATACGAAAGCTCTCATTTCCTCAAACAAATCCTTGAAATTCACTGTATGTTGGATGATAGTGAAAAATTTGACAGAATTAATTATCTAACAATTCCTGGTATATGTTTCAGTTGAATACAGACTCCAGTTGAATCTGAAACACAAAAAAAATGGTTTCTACCAGACAAATGACAATAGGGAACAATGGGGCTGTGGAAGGAAATCAACCTCCTAGCGAGGGGCCTGCAAAATTCACTAGAAATAGTACCACATCGAGTACCGGTATCAGCGGGGCTGTGCAATATTGCAAGGTATTCTCGCCGCCAGTGCAATCGGTGTACTTTTTGGATCTCCCACAAGAAATTAAAGAAAAGATATTTAGCTACCTACCGTTTAAGAAAATCTGCCAATTGAGACTGGTGAGTGAACAATATTATCCAACTATTTATTACCTGTTCAGAATCAACCTTGTGCCTTTGATCAGTTCTAAATGAACCAATTCACCATATACTCGAAACTAATTGCTCTTGTTTGAATGAATCCCTATAAAACTATTTTTGCACCAATGAATTATAATCCAAATCCAAAGACTTGGATTTTATTTAATTAGATTCTCCATTCTCTCCGAACTCTCAACCTATTGCAAAACAGTTTTTTTTTAGAAGGTGGAGAAAATCCCTTTGGTAGTGTGGGAATCCTCGAGTCTATGCCCCTGTACCTGAGATTTATCCACTAAAAACTCCACCCCTTAGGCTCCTCTAATCAAATTGATTCGGCAGTTTCTCATGCATTATGTTAGATGTTTTACAATTGAAGAAATAATTTAGTGAATTGGCACAATGAAGTCTGTAATTATTTGCCATGAGGTTTTTGATTTGTTTCTAGAGCTTTGAAGTCTGACCACATAATATTTATCTTTTTCTCTTTTGAGCATTTCGCTATAGAGCTGTTCAATCATATTGTAATCGTCTTTGAATCGGGGCAAGCTCAGAGACAGAGTGGTATAGTAACATTACATTCTTGCAATGTGTTATTTCAGGATTTCTGAACTTAAAAGTAGAAGTATTTTGTTTTAAACATTTCACAGGAAAGTGTTTATTAAAGTATGTAAGGAAAGTATTGATTAATTTATTATATTTGGATATATTTTCAAAGCTCTCTCCGTTTATATCTGTACAGAAGTCGTTTATAGCAGACTAGGAAAAGAGTCTTTCTTTATGGTTTTCTTCTCGTCTTAAGGGAATATTAAAATGTAGTATTTGAGCAAAGTGGTCGAGTTATATTTTGTATTTCAAAGTCTTGATCAATATTTGTTATGATATTGTCAATGCAGCTTTGACTTACATCATTTCTGCGGGTGATTTCACTAATAGTGAGAGTTAAGTGGAAAGAGTCTAAAAGATTGACAAAATCTTTGGAAAACCTACAAGAGCTTAGCGTGTTAATATTGAAATCACAAGCTATAAAAAAATTCATTTTTTTTCTAAAAGTTGGTTGAATTTCAGAAAAAATATGCCAAGATCACCATCAGGTGGTTGATAGATACATACTACAATAAATTTGTAGTTATTTAGCAAAATTTCAGTTGCACAGCATTCAAACACTTTATCTTCACAAAGGGCATGCTTAGCTTGCACTAAGTTTTAAATTTGGGATCACAATTGAGTCTATCTGTTAATTGGATTGCCAATGTTCTGATATGCAGAGAATCTGACTCCCACTAATATTTTCTATGAATGCACTTATTTCGTTGATACAGTTTCCAATGCTTCTCACGTTTTGGTATATGTATAGGTAGATTGATGAAATACAGGGTGTCCCTGGACTTCCTCTTTTCCTCTCGGGAATGTATAGATGGGGTCAAAATATCACCAGTACTTCATATAACTTTTGTTCCTAAAAGCCTTCGTTACCAAGTTACGGGCCCTCAAAGTTACAAAATGAAAAATGTTTTTCTTTGATAACTTTCAAAGTGAATATTCAAAATCATCTAAATTTTGGTGATTGACTAAACAAATGAATTTCTTTGATGAGCTTTCATGCAGGAGTCAGTTGTTTTGCTACAAAGTCAGGAACGGACTACCCCTGATGGTCCACACCCCAAAACTTTGAAATGACTGGGATTTGTCAATATGTTTTAACAAAACAAGGTTACCTGGACAATTTCCTGAATAAAAGTACTCGTGTGGAAAATCGATCGAAGCACCGATTTTTGATAAAAATGCATTTTTGTTCGACGGCATCCAACCTGAGATGTCTACCATTTTTCGAAGAGATTAATTTGTAATGAAAATAGAAATGATAGGTACAATGTTCATAATGAATTTTATCATGCAAACACGTTTACCTTACAAAACTCATGGTGTAAATAATCAATCGCAAGCCTCAAGAGCAAACAGAAATGGAACATAAATTTATTCACCAGATATTTTTCACCTATTCATGTTCAGCCGTTTTTGTAGATTATTCGTTTGCTTTTTATTAGTTATGTCTTCCGATGTGCGTTTTTTCAGCTAAATTTATCTTCGGGTTAAAGATTTTCTCCCATGAAATTATACTTATCAATGAAACTCCTCAACATTTAAGCTGTGAATACGAATTTGCAACATCCAAATGAGATTCAGATAACACAACACGAAACGTGCTTATTCCACGCGTACATACAAAATATGGACTGAATTCGATATTTCATAGTGGAGTAGCTTGTTAGTTCGAAAACACCACAAATCTACATAACTTGATATTTCATTTGAAAAAATATCTACATTGTGAATGAAACTTTCAACTAGGTACTGTACTTTTTGTTTACGACTTTATTTTAGCATATTTTGTATTATCCCTGTTATAAATGTTGTTGAATTAACGTTAGCATTAGTATTTCTACTGTGAAAATTTTTCATTTCAAATAATGGTGGACAATCGGGTTTTATGTCGTCGAGTAAAACTGCATTTTTATTAAGAATCGTTGCTCCAATCGACTTTCCACACAAGTACTTTTATTCAAAAAATTGTCTACGTAACCTTATTTTGTTGAAAACTATTAAAAAATTATCTGTTATTTCAAAGTTTTGGGGTGTGGACCATCGGGGGTAGTCCGTTCCTGACTTTGTAGCAAAACAACTGACTCCTGCATGAAAGCTCATCGAATGAATTCATTTGTTTAGTCAATCACCAAAATTTAGATGATTTTGAATATTCACTTTAAAAGTTATCAAAGAAAAACATTTTTCATTTCGTAACTTTGAGGGCCCGTAACTTGGAAACGAAGGCTTTTAGGAACAAAAGTTATATGAAGTACTGGTGATATTTTGACCCCATCTATACATTCCCGAGAGAAAAAGAGGAAATCCAGGGACACCCTGTATAATCCAAAGATTCGGTTTTTATTTAAGATTCTCCATTCTCTCCGAACTCTCAGCCTATTGATTAACATGTTTGGAGATAGGTGTATTCTAATTCTATTGGGTGGTGTTTCTGTACTTTGAGCGTGTTTGCTATTTTATAGTCACCACTTATCATGTTACATTCCATAGGTAACAATAAGGTCATAATTTTCAATGGTCTACACCCTTTGAAATGACTCGAGATTGTTCAATATTTTTCAACAAAACAAGGTTTCCTGGATCATTTTCTGAATAAAAATACTTGTGTGTAAAAATGCACTTTTATGAGACGTCCACCATTATTTAAAAAGATTTATTTTTAATGAAAATAAAATTTTAATAATGCAAACACTTTTACCTAACAAAACTCATAGCGTAAATATCAATCGCAATCCTCACGAGCAAACAGAAATAAAAAAATCCACTACAAAAACTGCTCGATATGCCCCTTCTCCCTCAATACAATTTCAAAGTCTGCGAAGACACCCCCTCTGTACTTGAATCAATCAATCAAAATATACTTTATTGTCCAAAGAATCATAATCTCATTGACAAAGCATAGTGTTAGATCACAACTACCATCATTATAATTATTACAGAGGAGACAGTGTGGAGTCAGCTTTAAAATAACAAAAAAGTCAATAAATAAACAGTACACACACACCTAATATAATAATGTAAAAGAATAAAATGGTTAAATCACTAACTGTTAATCTGTGAAAAACACAAATCGTCAAAAAAATACAAAACAAAAACAAATTAAACAGGTTAAAATTAAATACAAAGTTGGATATCTTATATCTATCAAATGTAAGATCACAATTTAAAACGCCTAATAAAAACCAATAAGACACGTTGAAATTAAATATTAAGTAGAAAGTTAAAATTATTTAAAAAGTTGAGTTCTCTCTATCTATAAAATAGTACGATCGTTGAAAAATTCCTCTGAACTATAATAGGGTCTATCAGAAAGTAATGCCTTGACTTCTTTTCTAAAAATAACACCAGATACCACTCCTTTTATATTTTCTGGCAAGTGGTTGAATATCTTGCATCCATTATATATTAATGAATCTTTCACAAGAGAAGATGAAGGAATTTGTAGTTTTAAATGCTGATTTTGTCGGGTATAATAAGTGTTTACTCTATTAAAATTAGATTTGTGTTTGTGTATAAGGCATACTGTTTCCATTATATATATGGATATGACAGCCAGTATTTTGTGATTTTTAAAGTGAAGTCTGCATGAGTCTCGAAGTCTTGGTTTGCATAGGCTTCTCAGAGCACGTTTTTGTTGAACAAAGACACTTTGTAGAGAGGAACTATTACATGCGCCCCAAAATGAAATGCCATACCTTAGTTGCGAGTCTATTAAAGCATAATAAACTGATTTTGCAGCTGAATATCCCAACTCATATGATGCCATTTTGACGGCATATCAACCAGAGGATAACTTTTTATTGAGGTTGTTTATATGAGCATTGAATTTTAGTCCACAATCAATGAATAGCCCCAAAAATTTGGAATTTGTTTTTTTTTTCAATCATTTTAGTATCTAGGGATATGTCTCCTATTGTGCATCTGAATGAAACTATATTGGTTTTGGATGTGTTGAATGTGAGTAGATTTGAGTCACACCACTTTTTCAGCATTTGTATGTCATTGCTGATGATCCAATGTAGATCAGTTTTATCGTTGCTGTGCCATAAAATAGTAGTATCATCTGCGAAGAGAGTGAATTTTCCTGATATGTCAAGGGCTGTCAAAGCCTTGAGGCACCCCACAATGTGTATTTGCTATATTGGAGGTTGATTTTGTTTTTACTATCTGCTTTCGATCTGATAAATATGATTCAAACCATCTATGAGCACTATATCTTATTCCGTAGCAGTGCAGTTTTTGCAACATTATTTCGTGATTCACACAGTCAAATGCCTTAGACAAATCACAAAATACTGCGCAGCCACTTCGCCACTATTGATTTCGTTGTACAGTTCATATAGAAGAGAAAAAATTGCATCATTAGTGCTTTTATTATTTTGGAATCCAAACTATTGGATACTCAAAATATTGTGGCTGCCTAAGAAGTTGTTCAATCTATTTTTGACAAGTTTTTCAATAATATTTGACAGTGTTGGAATGAGAGAAATGGGTCTGAAATTTGAGGGAGAGTTCTTATCACCACCTTTATGCAGAGGTATCCCAAAGATGTTTTTAGGAAAGACGGGAAAATGCCCTGGCGAAAAGACTCATTTATCAGAGCTGCTAAGCAACTGAGTGCGTTTAGAGGAAGGTTTTCGAAAATTCTTATGGATATTTTGTCTATTCCAGATGTGGTTTTGTTCTTCATACTGCATATGATTTCTCCCAATTCATCGACGTTGGTATCGTACAACACAAAATTTTGATTCACGGTAATATGGCTCAAATTAACCATTGGATCATAGGGAATTGTTATATTCTCTCTCAGAGTGTCTGAAATATAATTCCAGTCTCGTTTTGTAGGGCTTCACAATGTCGTCTCTTGTGTGAATAGGTGTAGCATAAATAAGGCTTTTGAGATGCCCCCACAGAAAAAACAAACTAAAATAAGGAGGAGCACCATCATGCATAAACCGCATATCTCTTCGGGTTGGCAATGGAACATGTTCCAAAAGTCCATTCAAATAGTTTTGCATGAACTCCGAAATGTTCAATCGATCATGTAGAATGAATGGTCCTATAAGATGGTTTGATACCAGCCCAAACATTCACGTTGAATTTCTGTTGATGTTTAGTTTGCAATATAATATGGGGATTTTCTTTGGCCCATATGTGGAGATTGTGAGAGTTGAAACCTTCTCTACGGAAACCTGCTTCATCAGTGAATAAAACTCGTTTAATAAAAGTAATATCTTCTCTTTGTTTACCCATGAACCAATTGGCATATTCCAGTTGTGCTGGAAAATCTTGAGGTGTCATGGCAAGTACCTTCTGGATGTGATCAATCAATCAATCAATACTTTATTGTCCACGAATAGCTTCTTATTGACAAAGTGTCATAAATAAACATTAACAAAATAAAAGTACAAGTCAATCAATCAATCAATCAATTTATTAGTTAAAAAAGTGTTCAATTACAACACAGGAACCTACATTGTAACATACTAACTTAGGTAACACGTCAGATGAGCTTAAAAAAGACAGACACCAATCTACATAACATTAAAAGCAGAAGCAAAAAGCAGTATTTGTACACAGAAAAATAGTATTTGTAAACGGAACAGTATGCACAAGTTACAATTAATAACACACACTATACTTAACAAGACATGTTAAAAGCAACTAACACCAATCATAAGCTTTAAAGGAATGTAAAACAATCGGTGAGAAAATTTCATTTCTGTAGAAATTCGTCAACGGAGTAGTGTGCTTTCAGCACAAGATGGTTTTTCAGCTTAGCTTTAAAGGAATGTAAGCTAGAGGCAGATTTGATATTGTCGTCAAGAGCATTATAGAGTCTGACACCAATCGATCCCGGATGATTCTGCGACACTGATAGTCTAGCGAATGGTTGTTGTAGTTTATATTTATTTCTAGTACTATAGTCGTGAGAGTGTCCACAAGTAGGAATATTAGTAATATTCCTTCTCACATAGACAATGCAGTGGTATATAAACAAACATGGTAGAGTCATTATACCAATTTTAACAAAAAGTGATTTGCAATGTTCTCTCGGACGTACCGCCATCATTAACCTTACTGCTTTTTTTTGAATGGCGAATATTTCTTGTGCCTTGGATGTAGCACCCCAATGAATTATTTCATAGCACATAAATGACTGTATAAGACTAAAATATACCAGTTTCGAGACTTCAAGAGAGAGTGTGTTTTTCAATTGACGGAGCAGAAATATGTGTTTACTAAGCTTGAGTTTCATATACTCAATATGATTGCTCCAGGTGAGTTTAGAATCAATATTGATTCCTAGAAATCTTGTGTCAGAGACTTGTCGAATTGATGTATTGTTCAGCTTCACTAGGTGGCTGCTATCTATTGAAGAATTTTTTGTAACAAAATTAATCATTTGAGTTTTGTTTATATTGAGAACTAGTCCATTCAAATCACACCACTCGGAGAGTTGATTTGTAGCATTCTGCGCATTACAAAGCATAGGGGAATACTATCAGCTGATATAACGAGATTGGTATCATCTGCATATACAATCGATAGAGAAGCAGCAGAGCAATAAGTCGGAAGGTCATTAATAAAACAAATAAACAGCAGGGGCCGAGTACTGATCCCTGTGGTAGCCTGTCGAGATATATCGAATATCTGAGAAGGTATCGTTCAGATATACTCTTTGGCTACGACCTTCAAGGTAAGTTACGATCCAATTCAGTGCTGGTCCCCTTACACCATAAAGTTCCAATTTATATAATAACAGATCATGGTCAACAAGATCAAAAGCCTTACTCATATCAAAAAACAGTGCCAACGTGTTGTGTTTGCTGTCAAGAGCATCAGTTACATGCTTTAATAGCACATCAATGGCAGTGCCAGTGGATTTGTTTTGTCTAAATCCGTTCTGACTTGAGCTAAATAGGTTGAGATTTTCAAAATATTTGTATAGTCGTACATAGTAGCAGTACTCACCTACCTTTGCAAACTGACTCAGAAGGGCAATAGGACGGTAATTAGCACAGTCAAGTGAAGTATAAATGTGGAAGTAAAACATTAGTCGAAAGAATGAGATGAGATAGGATTAATCTGTATAAACAAATACAAAAAAAAAAATAATATGGGTGGATCTAATGATTCTGTGAATATGAATGAATATGGAAGTAAGGAACTATTTTGATAGATTTCCAATGCTCATGGAAGGATCATCAGCAGCGACAACTTCCAAAATATTTTCTTCTAATACAACAGTACTTACAGTCCTTGGAGCGCCCCCACCACCACGTTTTGTCAAAAATGTACTATAATATCGAAAAAAATCGACTGAACATGCTCAAATGAATTATCCATAACACATACCGGCCTCCCTCGAGCTGCGATTGACATGCTCGAAAGTCTCTCTTGCCAGTAGCAACCGTTTGGGAAAATGCTCGGAATAACAAAATTCATGTGTCCGTCTTATCTGTGGTTTGAGGAAACGAAATAATATATCAACCCCTTTGAGAGAGCTGGGTTGGCTAAGTGTTCAAAAACGTATCTTTCTGCATTCATCTGTGGTGTATCATAAAATCATCCTCGAGAAGAAGCCACCATACTTATTTGAAAAAGTATCGTTCCGAACAGACGTCCACAACATTAATATCAGATTCAAGTTCAAATTGACACCACGTTTGCATAAAACCTCTCTCTATCAGTCTTCATTTTCCTACATGATATCACGGCTATACAATAAGGTACCAGATGATCTAAAAAATACTCTTCAAGAAACAAATTAAAAAACTTCTGTTGATGGATGATATACATTTATAAGTATTCCCGCTGTATATCTACACTTTTAAATAAAGTAATTATCCATGTACAGTCTATCCCCATTCTACGTGTTCTGACATACTAACATATCATTACTTAAATTGTTCTTTTGTGTGTCATACACATTATTATTATATAGGTATATTGCTAGATATTGTAATTCAGCTTTCTTTTTTCTTTTCTATTCTCCATTAGCATATTAGAATAAAGGTTGAGTGTAAGAAAGTACTTACCCATCTAACACATGGGTAAACGCTAACTCTGCCCTTTGATAGTACTAGAATCACATTTCATGTATGAATTATATCTCACTTACTATTAATAAAAACTATTATTATTATTATTAAAGACGCAGGCCTCTGCAGCATTACAGAATGCTCGTCCATAAAATATCTGGATATTCATTGAAATTAAACTCACATTTCAGTTTCTCATTCTTCATCAAAACTATTTTATTTCTTTTTTATAGATGTTTTTTAACATCTGTGGAAGAAATGAAACATGAATATTCCCCTGGAGATTTTTCACCCATTCATGTTCAGGTGTTTTTGTAGTTTATTCATTTGCTTTTTATTAGTATACATATTTTGTCCTATTTGAGTTTTTTAAGCTGAATTTATAATTCGTGTTGAAGATTTTCGCTCATTAAATCTATTCTAGGTGAAACTCTTCAACACTTAAGCTGTGAAGAAGAATTTGAAATATTCAAATCTTTAGTTTCATGAATCTCAGTTCATGATTCAGATAACAGACACAAAACGTGATTATTCCAAATATGGACTGAATTTGATATTAATTTTTTTTTCATTTCCGTCTGCTTTCAATATTGTGAATGAAGCTTTCAAATAGGTACTGTACTTTTTGTTCATACATTTTTATTCGTCTTTGAAAACTTTTCATTTACGCAGAGTGCAAAACACTTAAAAAATTTGACAACCGGCAAAACTGGTATCAATGTGAAAACCGCTGCCCATTTCTACAAAATGATCTGTCGAGCTATTATAGAATATGCCCATCCTATATATACCAACTGCAGAAGACCAGCTTTGAGAAATTTGGAAATAGCTGAAACATCAAGTCTTCGAACTATCACAAAAATAAGGCACCCTAGAAACCCACTCCATAATCCCCCAAATGAGCTATTATTTCAACTGACTAACATGACTTTTTTTTTATACCATCCATACCAGAACAACGGCATATATGAACCTATTTCTATATACCCAACAATTTTTTTTTTGTTACTTTATCAAATTAATAACCCTCTTTACAATAACATGCAACAATTATAATCCAGAAAATTATTATACTATAATGGGCTGAAAAACCTCGGGCAACAGCCTTTGAGCATTTTGTAATTATGTTCAATAAAGTACTTTTATTATTATTATTGTTGCTCTGATCGACACATGATTACCTTTATTTAGAAAATTGTCCAGAAAATCTTGTTTTGTTGAAAAATATTGAACAATCTCAGTAATTTTCAAAGTTTTGGGGTATGATCCATTGGGGGCAGTCCTTTCCTGACTTTGAGGCGAACCAACTGACTCATGCATGAAACCTCATCCAAGGAATTCATTTGTTTCGTCAATCACCAATATTCACTTAAAAAGTTATCATAGAAAAACATTTTTCATTTTGTAACTTCAAGAAGAACGAAGAATTTTAGGGAAAAAATAATATGAAGTACAGGTGATATTTTGATCCCCCTCTATACATTGAAAAAGAGGAAGTCCTGGCACACCCTGTATTATATATATATATATATATATATAGTTTCCTGTGTTTATAAAATGAATAATTTTTTCATAGGTCTATTTGGTTTTATAATTTTGTAATCCCTAGATCGAGAAGAATATATATATATACATATATATAGATATATATATATATATATATATATATATATATATATATATATATACAGAGTGGCCACTTTTTTAATGGGATTGTATTGGTAACTTTTAAACCATAAGAGTTAGAAGGTCGGTCAAATGGAGAAAAAGTTGCATTCATAGAAGCATTGTCAAGCAGTTCAAACAAATCGAGATTATCAGGGCCGGTTATTGAGATATCATAAGAAAAGTAAATTCTGTCATTTTGATTTTTCTTTTTTTCCCACTTTATTTCGAATATTATCAAAAAATGTCACGAAAGTTTTCTATTTGACAGTAAATTATCCTCAATTTGACATAATCAGATTTCGTATACAACGTTTCGTACGCTCTGAACCACCCTCAACCTCATTTTTTTCAATACGGACCTGCATATTTTATGACACTTTTCGGAATAACTTTTAACGCTCAATTCAACGATATATCATACAATGTCATTCAAAGTTGATTTTCAGGTGATTTTGACCCTTATCCAAATTTATTTGGGTCGGATCTGTATTACATTTAGGTACCTTTAGTTTAATTAACAACATGCAATTCATTTTCATCTTCAACTGAATGGAACGTAACAGAATCAAAGCAAGAAATGAGTAATAATTATTTACAAATTTCAAGAGGTGAAAAACCTAATTCATAATAATTAAACGAAACTATCATTTAATTAAAGAAAAATCAAATGATTATTCGAAAGTAAATGATGAACATTAATGAAGTGTTCGAAATGTCCACCATTTTGTAAAATGCACTTTGCGGTTCTGGAACCCATACTTCTTATACATTTGCTTATTTCGTCTCCTTGAATACCTTCCAATACATTCTCAATCTTCTCGCGAGGAATCATTATTGTTGGATTTGTCATTTGTTCCGTTGAAACAAATTACAGAATCGAACTTTATTTTGAGATCATTACGATATAATTTTTGCAAGGCTTGGTATTCAAATTTAAAATCATTGTATTCGCGTCTCTTGACTATTTTATTAACAACAGTTTTTGATAAATTGACTTGTTTTTTCTTAGATACACACAACTCTAGGTTTATTGAATGTATTATTTTCAAGTGGTAGGCCGTGGATAAAAAAGAACATAACAAGAAATGTCATATTATTTGTCACTTCGTTTATTATTGTGTCACAAGAACGTGTCATTAAATACTTTTCTGAGTAATTTCAATTTAACTTATTCGATATGGTAAGATACACAAATGAAGAGAAGAGAGATATTACTGGGACCCTATTTTATTGACGGCAACCTAACCGGAGCAAAATATGTGTAAATTATAGAAGAAATGTTGGTTGATCTTCCTATACGGTATCGGCGTAATAGTCCATGGTTCCAACAAGACTGATGTGGTCCACACAACTCAAGAATAGTCACAGACTATCTAAATCGAACTTTTCCCGATTCATGGATTGGAACAAGAGGTCCAGTAGCATGGCCTGCCAGATCTCCGGATTTGAATCCGCAGGATTTTTATTTGTGGGGATCTCAAAAATAAAATTTATGATACTACGAACCCGACAATAGAGATTCTTCGGAGAAGATTGAGAATGTATTGGAAGGTATTCAAGGAGACAAATAAGCAAATGTATAAGAAGTATGGGTTCCAGAACTGCAAAGTGCATTTTACAAAATGGTGGACATTTCGAACACTTACTTCATTAATGTTCATCATTTACTTTCGAATAATCATTTGATTTTTCTTTCATTAAATGATAGTTTCGTTTAATTATTATGAATTAGGTTTTTCACCTCTTGAAATTTGTAAATGATTATTACTTGTTTCTTGCTTTGATTCTGTTACGTTCCATTCAGTTGAAGATGAGTAAGTTGATTTTCTTATCGAAATGTATTGCATGTTGTTAATTAAACTAAAGGTACCTAAATGTAATACAGATCCGACCCAAAGAAATTTGGATAAGGGTCAAAATCACCTGAAAATCAACTTTGAATGACATTGTATGATATATCGTTGAATTAAGCGTTAAAAGTTATTCCGAAAAGTGTCATAAAATATGCAGGTCCGTATTGAAAAAAATGAGGTTGAGGGTGGCCCAGAGCGTACGAAACGTTGGATACGAAATCTGATTATGTCAAATTGAGGATAATTTACTGTCGAATAAAAAACTTCCGTGATATTTTTTGATAATATTCGAAATAAAGTGGGAAAAAAAGAAAAATCAAAATGACAGAATTTACTTTTCTTATGATATCTCAATAACCGGCCCTGATAATCTCGATTTGTTTGAACTGCTTGACAATGCTTCTATGAATGCAACTTTTTCTCCATTTGACCGACCTTCTAACTCTTATGGTTTAAAAGTTACCAATACAATCCCATTAAAAAAGTTGCCACTCTGTATATATATATATATATATATATATATATATATATATATATATATATATATATATAATAGGTTTGCTTTATTTCAAAACTATTAGCGAATCAGGTCTTATCTTCGGATTGCACAGTGATTCCAATTCTGGTAGCCACTTTTCACTCCATCTACATGAATAGAGCCTATGGAATAGAATGTTGAGTAATGGGGTAACTCAGGAAATGTTTTGGTTGGCGCTTTGTTTGGTGAATTGAATCGTTAGGCTGTGTACTCAAAAATAAATGCAAATTTATTTATTATCTTTGTTAAAGCCCTCTCGACTTATACAGTTAACTTCAGTACTTGTTATCAGGTATAACAAAATATCCTTAAAAATATTCATGAAGAAAACGTGTCCAATAATTATGCCATACTCTATACAAACATCTGGAAAGGAAAAAATTTGTTTTTACATCATTTCTTTCACTGACGGGGGTTATTAGCACAAGGCAAAATCACATTTTGAGTGGTGAATTCCATTGCAAGAACCAATTATATAAATTCAAAATTTGCTTATTAATTCATGGCATCAAAAATGAAAAATGTCTCATTCCTCAAGACTGCTGACTCCATCAGCTAACTCTTTTCGTTCTTGAGATACGACCCATTTCCAACTGAAACTAAAATAAAGGATCCATACACCACCTATATTTGAAATGAAAGATCCATAATTTATCTAAATTTGGAATGAAGGGTTCATACACTACTGAAGTACATATTTTTGGAATCTCCATGATGTTTTCTACATTCTGCTTCTAACCTGAAGGCGATCGGACGATTTCGTTTTTTTGGTGATTTTTAGGGGAATACCCTTTGTGCGATTTTTTCTAGAAATATTTTTTTTCTGAGAATTGTCTTGAAATTATGAGCATATACTAAATCAACCATTCTAAATCGAATGACGTTCGCGGAATTACTCTAACTCTTTTCGTTCTTGAGATACGACCCACTTCCAACTCAAACTAAAATAAAGGATCCATACACTACCTATATTTGAAATGAAAGATCCATATATTATCTAAATTTGAAATGTACATATTTTTGGGATTTCCATGATGTTTTCTACATTCTGCTTCCAACCTGAAGGCAGTCGGACGATTTCGTTTTTTTTTGTGAGTTTTTCACGCAATAAACCTAAAAACATGTGGCAAACAATCAATGTAATACCAATAAGGGCCAATAACTTCTATAACTATGTCACTCAAAATATAAATCAAAAGGACACTGATCTAAATATTATGGGAAATAATATTTCAATTTGTCCAAACTCTATTTTTTCAATCGCCGGTTATGATCTGTTTGTTTGAATTAATAACAAATCTGAAATAGTTATGATCATGTCTCAAATAATCTGTTGAAAATGCATGCATGAATTATGTTATCCAATTTTTAAGAAAGGTGACTGACTTTCCAGTAAGTATATGTAAGCTGTTTGATGAAAAATCTGTTCCTAATTAACATGGATTTGTGCAAAATAAAAGCACAGAAACAGCTCTGTATGATTTCAATGAACTTGTAATAACAGCCCTAGATACCAAACTACAAATTTATAGTTTCTTCGTTGACTTTTCCAGAGCTTTTGATTGTGTCAACGATAATTTTCTCATTCTGAAAATGCAACTTTACAAACTCAGTGGAGTTGCTCTAGATATGATGCAGGACAGGTCACGAAAAGTATTAATTCAGGGTGTACAACAAGGTATTCCACTGAGGACTTTACTAGGACCACTGCTTTTTTTATCTATGACAATGATATGATTCATTCAAAAGTACATGTAGTTCTATATGCAGATGAACTCACTTCCTTATCACTGATCAAAATACAGTAAATCTCGTCGCTAATACAACTGAGATCATTTTCAACTCTGTTTATTATTCCATGCCACTCTGTACCTTTCTTTTATTTTTAACTAAAATGATGAATAAAGCCGCTTTATTATTATCATTATTATTATATTATTATTATTATCTATGGGAGTGTAAGCATATGGACTGATGTCACTTAATATCAGCAAATCAGTCAATGTCCGTAGAAAAAGCATTGGATGCGATCTGTGAGGGCCCTCTATTAAACTTTCAGGGAAACTATACTTCCGTTTCTTTTTAGAAGGTAGTAAGGAGTAATGTAAAATATGATTTGTGCCAAAGTTGTTCCATCTCACGGATGGACATTGGATATCTCATTTTTTGGGCATCAACGGATTAATGCCATCTATTGATGGCCTCATTTTATCCAGTGATAAATCCGTATGGTTGACTAACTATATATCTTTAGACAATGGCTTTACTGTGCATAACCCTGCTATAAAATCACTTGGAGTCCTCATATTCATACAACTGTGTGACAAACTGCGAAAAAACTGTTATGCGTTGAGATTTACGTTTAAGTTCTGACGAACCTGCATCACATACGTTATGGAAACTCAAACTGGGTTATAATAAGCTCTTTTGCTAAAAGGGTGTTCATTCGGCAAAAGTATGCAGTTAGAATAATTGCTCTACTGAAATGAAGAAATTCTTTCAGAGAAATGGAAATCTTAAAGTTGCTGGTCTTTAAAGATGTGAACTGTGTTTTAAGTTTTATAAAATATTGGTAAATTTACAGCAAATCAACAAGACATTGCATACCTTACTAGAGGTAGAGGTTTGCGGAATCTGTAGAGTTTCTCCAGAACATGACACAAAAAGTATTGATTCAGTGAGAATAGAGTGAGTCTTCAGAAATAAAAAATGGTGTTCCACAAGGGTCTATACTAGGACCACTGATTTTTTAATCAATGCCTATGATATTATGAACTATACTCATAATCTTTCAAAGATATATGTAGTTCCATATGCAGATGATACTAACCAACCAAAAGTACAGAAAACAAAAAAAATGTATGTTAAATTCTTCTGTTTGTCAATGAACTTTCTTTGCCAGGTTTGCCGTACTATCGACCACATATGTGGCCAAATTTTAAACTCTACCTTTCTCCGCCTTCAAAACCAAATGCTGGCCAGATTCCAGGACATCAAAGCCAAGATGCCGAGGAGAGAATCGGCGAGACGCAGCCACCACCTAGCTTGCGAAAGCGACATCATCGAAACTCTCCACATGCGTCTCACTCTGCTGCAGATGTCGTTCGGGAAGCACATCGAGAGGAAACATTGTTGTTTCTTTCCCGGAGAAATTCTAGACGAGGTCTATCAGATTCTCAATTACATAAAGGTTACTCCCAAGTTGGATCTGCCTTACAAAGTGACCGACGAATTGTTCGATCTGTCGACGATGGCTATGGAATATTTCAAGGAAAAGATTGAACCTAATTTGCCGGAGATCGCGTACTTCAGTGCCGACTTCTTGAATTTCTCGGGAAGTTTTTCCAGTAAGTATGCATCAAAATTTGTTTTTCATTGCCTTTGAAAATAAATTCAAAACACAATTGGTGCTCAGAGGTTTATACAGGGGGGGCACCCCATACAACACGGTCCCCGTAAACCAAACCATTAATTTTTTCGGGAATTTCTCCATTTCATTATATGTGTATTGATTAAGGCTGCAAAAGGAAATTATTTTGGAGTCTACAGGGTGGCTCAAAGTTGTGTTTTTTAAAATGGAACACCCTGTATTTCGTTACACTTTTGAGGTCAGGAAAAAATAATATGATTTCATATGGTACTATGTACCTAACTATAACTGTTCTCGAGTTATTGATTTTTTTATGAAAATGCTAGGTACAATTGGAAACTAAATAACATCGAAATTTATAGAAATCATCCCTTCGAATTCTGACCATAAAAGCATAAAAGAGGTTTTGGGCTATTGATTTCGATAAAACCCGTTTTTCAATTTTATACAGAATGCTCAAAAATCATTGTCACTTTTTTATAATTTCGGACAAAGATAACTTTGTTATTTCAAATAGAACACCCTGTATTTTTTTGGTCTGAACAATATAAAATTAAATTATCTTTCATTTCATATTGGGGTTCCCTATACCTAACCTAAATAGTTTTTCAGATATTGGCTTTTTCAAATAGTAGTTCTTATTTCAATGCATTCTTTGAATCAAGATAGCTTTGAAACGACATTTATGTGATTTGCTCACAGAATTATCATCGACAGTTGTTATACTTCACTTCATCGAAAATATTTACTGTTCACTAAAATGAAGTTATCATTTACATTCATATTCTGACAGTAGTTCATTAAACAGACTATACAATTTTTTTTTATTATTCAACTGAAACAACAACAAAATATGAAACACAAATGTATTTAATTCAAAGTAGGTGCTCAAAATGACAACCATCCTGTTGAATATAAAGAGCCACTCTCTCTATGAAAGACTTCTTAACATTTGAGGCGTCACTCATCGAAAAGCAGCCCTTATTCTCTCCCTCATATTTTCCAGTGTGGTTGGAGGAGTGTCGTAAACCTCATTCTTCAAGTATCCCCATAGGAAAAAATCGAGGCAAGTCAAATCTGGTGATCTCGCTGGCCAATTTTGTGGTCCTCCCCTACCAATCCATTTATTCGGAAAGCACATATTCAAAAACTGTCTGACACTGAATTTGAAAGGTGCCGGAGCTCCATCCAATTGTAACCACATCAGTTGTCTGATATTTAGCGGCACATTTTCCAGAAGCTCAGGCAGATCACCTCATAAAAATTGTAAAAAAATTTGACCATTCAAGTTTCCATTAAAAAAGTATGGTCCTATAACTTGTGTACCTATAATTCCTCCCCACACGTTAACAGACCATCTATTCTGGTGATCCAGAGTGCGGAAAAAATGAGGATTCCATCACTATAATAATGGAAGTTGTGTCTGTTCACTAAGCCAGTGTTATGAAAAGTAGATTCATCAGAAAATAAAATGGAATCAAAAAAATGTTCATCCTCACTAAACTTGTCCAGAACCCATAGACAAAACTCGATTCATATAATTCATGGTGCATCTGAATACGGGTACGGGTGAAATTTGTATTTTTTTATTACCCTAGAAATGCTCCGTCTGCTTATCCCGGTATCTTTCTCGATCTTACGTTGACTCGTATGAGGGTTTTCTATGATTGACCCATAATAAGAAATTCATTTTCCTCATTTCCAATGATAGGTTTTGGTCTATTTGCCTTTTCATATAAGCTACACTTCCAGTCCTACGAAATTGATGTAGCAATCGTTTGAAAACCAACTTGTTTGGATGATTCCGGTCTGGATATTTTTGGGCATACACCCCCGACGCCAAAAGGCAATTCTCTAAACACTCACCAATCGCTAAAATCATATCTATCCGCTCTTTAATGGGATAAGTTTTCATTTTCGACGCTAATAATTCAGATAATTCAGTGAATGTTTTAAATAACGTAAAACACAATAACTGCCAATAAGAATTCTTTCAACAAGTTGAATAAATGTCGTTTCAATGCTATCTTGATTTAAAGAATGCATTGAAATAAGAACTACTATTTGAAAAAGCCAATATCTGAAAAACTATTTAGGTTAGGTATAGGGAACCCTAATATGAAATGAAAGATAATTGAAGTTTATATTGTTCAGACCAAAAAAATACAGGATGTTCTATTTAAATAACAAAGTTATCTTTGTCCGAAATTATAAAAAAGTGACAATGATTTTTGAACATTCTGTATAATATTGAGAAACGGGTTTTATCAAAATGAATAGCACAAAACCTCTTTTATGCTTGGTCAGAATTCGAAGGGATTATTTTTATACATTTCGATGTTATTTAGTTTCCTATTGTATCTAGCATTTTCATAAAAAACTCGAGAACGGTTATAGTTAGGTACATAGTACCTTTATGAAATCATATTATTTTTACCTGACCTATTCAAAAGTGTAACGAAATACAGGGTGTTCCATTTAAAAAAACACAACTTTGATATGTCACACTTTTTTGAGCCACCCTGTATACTCCAAAATAATCAATGGTTTGGTTTACAGGGACCATGTCGTATGGGGTGCCCCACCCTGTATATAGTATATTTTATATGCAATCAAATTTACAATAATTTATAAAAAAACAGGAAGGTAAATGATTTACAACATATAGAAAGGGGTCTTGGTCACAAACAATGCACTGCTCAATAATTCTGAACTCTACCCTTCTCCCCAGATTTGTGGATTGAGATCAGATAGCTGTTTTTCCAAAATTCTGAAAATTTACCACTAGTCAGTCACAAGTTGAACAATATATGAAGTGGTTTTGTCAAAGAGAAAGTACATTTTTTAACAAAAATAGTGGACCACTATCGGGCTCAAATTGCCATGCTATTTGTCTTTAAAATGGCCATGCTATTTGTCTTTAAAATCACAAGGAATATGTTTCCTGATTACTTCAATCAATTTGTTACATACAACAATGAACTCCAAAACTATAATACACGGTCCATTCATAATTTTCATATCAATAGGACAAAGCTGAAGAGTTCAATGAAATCTATATTTTTCAAAGGATTGAATGAATATAATCAACTTCCAGAGGAAATAAAACAATGTAATACGATATATTGCTTCAAAACGAAATTGTTATACATTCTATCAAGAGATGGCCAACACTAATATTAGTTGTTTTGTGGCACTTTACATCATTTGTCTGTGGCTATATTTTTATGTTTTTATATTTTTGTTTTTATATTTTTATTACTAGCTAATGTCATTTTATTATTTGTCTTTTTATTAATCACATTTTATATTACATCTTATATTTGATTCTTGATAATACCTATATATTACAATTATGTTTTAGTAACTGATTTTTATCAAATTGTATTTGTAAATTCATAATATGAAATTATGTATTCATATTAGGGTATCCTATTTAAATAAATATCTATCTATCAAATACTTATTAATTGGTGTGCCACAGGGAAGTGAACTGGGGCCCCTTCTGCTTATATTGTATTTGAATTATATTAATCTGTACGTTGACTGCAAGTTAGAGGAGAAGAGATGTTTGGATATTTTTTTTTAAGAATTTTGACGATGCAATACTAACAGTAGTTGAATAGGGAGTCTCAGATCATAGGGGTCAATTACTACAACTGAAGATGTACACTCGGCAATAGTAGTGTAGGAACAAAACATTATTCTGAAAATAATATCCCACTGATGTTTAACTAGCTCAGCTCAAGCAAATACTTGTCTCTAGATTCGACGGTTCTATCGTCGGAAGTGTCCAAAGACAGCGGCCACGCGTCCACCGACGAGCTGGAAAGCGGCGAAGACATGGTCGAGACCATACCGCAGTCGAACATGGTGCTGCGCAAGCGTATAAGGAAAATCAAGCAAGGGATGAAGCGGTACAACAGCCAGCTGAGTCTGTTGCGGCAAGACCTGAGGTCCTGCAAGAAGAAGACCTCCGATCAGCAGAAGCAGATCTCGGAGCAGCAGAAGCAGCTGGCCGACCAACAGAAGCAGACGTTGGAGTACGCCACCAGATTAGACGATTACGATAAGAAGAACGAGGAGATTTCGCGCAAGTTTAGTATGTAGTTTTGTTGGTTGTGTTTAGAATTGGGAGTACCGGGGAAAATCGTTTTTTAGGCACTTTGCTGCAGGAGTTGAACAAGTGCAAAACGGAACTGCAGTACTGGAGGTGCAGATCGCCTGCTACGACCCCCGTTTGCAACAATTGCGGCAACGCCATTCTACCCCAGCCGGACGAGCTGCAAGCTCTCATGAACCAAGGGGTGAATCCGGACGTATTAGGTAATGACTTTGCTTTTGAAAAATCTCAATCTGGCATAAATTTGCAGCATATGAAAAACTTGTATGTTTCATAGATAATTATATCACGTCTTAAAAAAATGCCTAAAAAAATTGTTCATCGCTCATAGCCTACCTCTAGAACATGGTTGAAAGTTTTTTTAAACTTTGCACTGGAATTCTTCAAATAAACTGGTGAAGTAGAAAGCCAAATATTTATTCTCAATATTACATTTTATGTTTCAGGAAGTTCACCAGTTTTTATAAATATTTTTTTTTAAACACAAAATTTTCAACATAGTCCCAATCAAATTCTGATTTCAAAGCAGTCATGATTTTTTTTAAATTTATTTTAATAGTCTCAATTACTTTAAGATGTAAACAATTTAGAAAAAATGTTTTGACAATAAATTACAATATACATGTTCAGGTAATGATATGTAAAATGCTCCAACAATTAATCTATTCCTTTTTTAGCAAGTAATTGGAAAGAAAAAACCATAATTAGTTGATTGCAAAGCCATTTCGAAAATATATATCATTGCTAACCCTGAATGGTATGCAAATGAGTTTTTTATAAATCTGATGGTACTAAATTATCTAATGAAAGGCACCAACCTTGAGATTTTATGCTTGGTTTTTAGGAAGTAAAACGGGCCACATCAATAACAAAATTAATTAAAATGTAATTTTAAGGACCAAAATGCCGTTTTTCACCTTCATGGTGCTTAATTTTTGCCCCAGTAGTGGTAAAGTGGCACTTCAGTCCCAAAAAATAAATGACTACAATATTAAATTTAGTCACTAAAATATCAACTTTAATAACTAGAATATCAACTCAAGTTCCTAAAATATTAACTTTAGTGCCTGAAATATTAACTTTTGTCAGTAAAATATTCACTTTGATACCTAAAATATTTACTTAAGTCTTTAAAATATTAAATTTAGTTTCTAAAATGCTAACTTTAGCAACGAAAATATTAACTTTTGTGCCGAAAATATCAATTTTTGCCCATAAAATATAGGGTGCCTAAAATGTCAACTTTGAAACCTAAAATATCAACTTTGGTACCTAAAATATCAACAGTACCTCAATTATTAACTTTTGTGCCCAGAATATTAACTTTTGTGTCCAAAAAATTACCTTTTGTGTCCAAATTATGAACTTTTGTCCCTAAAATATCAACTTTGTTACCTGAAACCTTGACTCTAGTGCCTAATTTTTAGTACTTAATTACTAAAAAGTTGACTATACCTAAAATATTAACTGTTATCCCTAAGATAAAAATTTTTCCTAAAAATCAACTTTGCCAACTTTCCTCAAAATTAATTTTTTAACTTTTTTCCCAAAATTTTTTTGCCAAAAATATTAATTTTTGTGCCCAAAATATTAATTTTTGTACCCAAAATATTAACTTTTGTGCCCAAAATATTAACTTTTGGGTCCAAATTATTCCCAAAATTTCCTTTTTTTAATTAAAAAAATTCCAAAATATTAATTTTCCCTTCAATTTCCCCTAAAATATAAATTTTACTTTTAGTAAATTAACTTTGATACCTAAAATATTAACAATGCTAAATTATCAACTTTGTTACCTAAAATATCAACTTTGATACCTGAAATATTAACTTGAGTACCTCAAATACCCAAAATATTTAACTTTTGTGCCCAAAAATTAACTTTTGTGTCCAAATTATTAACTTTTGTTCCTAAAATATCAACTTTGTTACCTGAAATGTTGACTTTAGTGCCTAATTTTTAGTACTTAATTTTTTTAACTTTAATGACTAAAAAGTTGACTATACCTAAAATATTAACTGTTATCCCTAAGATATCAACTTTGGCCCCTAAAATATTAACTTTAATCCCTTAACTTTAGTCCCTAAAATATCAACTTTGGTACCTAAAACATTAACAATGCTAAATTATCAACTTTGTTACCTAAAATATCAACTTTGATACCTGAAATATCAACTTGAGTACCTCAAATATTAATTATTATTAACTTTTGTTCCCAGAATATTGACTTTTGTGCCAAAAATATTAATTTTTGTGCCCAAAATATTAATTTTTGTGTCCAAATTATTAACTTTTGTCCCTAAAATATCAACTTTGTTACCTGAAATGTTGACTAGTGCCTAATTTTTAGTACTTAATTTTTTTAACTTTAATGACTAAAAAGTTGACTATACCTAAAATATTAACTTTTATCCCTAAGATATCAACTTTGGCCCCTAAAATATTAACTTTAATCCCTTAGCTTTAGTCCCTAAAATATCAACTTTGGTACCTAAAATATTAACAGTGCTAAATTATCAACTTTGTTGCCTAAAATATCAACTTTGATACCTGAAATATTAACTTGAATACCTCAAATATTAATTGTTATTAACTTTTGTTGCCAAAATATTAACTTTTGTTCTCAAAATATTAACTTTTTTGCCCAGAATATAAACTTTTGTGTCCAAAATATTAACTTTTGTGTCCAAATTATTAACTTTTGTGCCCAAAATATCAACTTTTGTGTCCAAATTATTAACTTTTGTCCCTAAAATATCAACTTTGTTACCGGAAATGTTGACTCTAGTGCCTAATTTTTAGTACTTAATTTTTTTAACTTTAATGACTAAAAAGTTGACTATACCTAAAATATTAACTTTTATCCCTAAGATATCAACTTTGGCCCCTAAAACATTAACTTTGCTCCAAAACTAAATAATGCTAAATATCAACTTTGTACCTAATATCAAATTTTTATTATTAACTTTTGTTCCCAAAATATTAACTTTGTCCCAAATATTAATTTTTGTGCCCAAAATATTAACTTTTGTGTCCAAAATATTAACTTTTGTGTCCAAAATATTAACTTTTGTGCCCAAAATATTAACTTTTGTGTCCTAATTATTAACTTTTGTCCCTAAAATATCAACTTTGTTACCTGAAATGTTGACTCTAGTGCCTAATTTTTAGTACTTAATTTTTTCAACAAAAATTTTCCCAAAATTTGGCCCCAAAATATTAACTTTAATGCCTTAACTTTAGTCCCTAAAATATCAACCTTAGCACCTAAAATATTAACAATGCTAAATTATCAACTTTGTTACCTAAAATATCAACTTTGATACCTGAAATATTAACTTAGTACCTCAAATATTAATTATTATTAACTTTTGTTCCCAAAATATTAACTTTTGTGCCCAAAATATTAATTTTTGTTCCTAAAATATCAACTTTGTTACTTAAAATGTTGACTATAGTGTCCAAAATAGAATCTTTGGTACCTAAAAATGTTAACTTTTATGCCAAAAAAAATTTATTTTTTTCCTAAAATATCAGCTTCATTACCTAAAATATTAACTTTAATTCTTAAAATGTTAACTTTAGTGCTTAAAATATCACTAAATATTAACTTTAGTTCCCAAAATACTAACTTTTGTCTTTAAAATATTAATTTAGCCCCTGAAATATTAACTTTAGCCCCTAAAATTTTAACTTCAACCCCTACAATATTAACTTTGGTCCCGCGACTTATTTGCCATTGTAAACTATTGATGAGCTGTTTCCCAGGTATGGAACCGCTGGCTGACTTGGCACCCGATGTGAGCGTGGATTCGCCGAACCATTCGGACAGCGAGACCGCGAGGGTTGCAGAGAAAAAACAGCCGATTATCGACCAGCAACCGGGCACGTCCGTGGAGGCGTCTCCCATCAAGGCCAAGAGAAAAGTGGACGAGGAGAGGGAAGAACATCCGAAGAAGACGCGTCGTTTCACCAAGATCCGCAGCAAACGCACCACAAAAGTTTAAGGATTTTCTTTTGGACGGTACATAACGTTTGAGGGCATACACTTACAAAATATGCTTCATTATCGTAGTTGATGTGTAGCAGACCAGTTTGTGAGATATAGAATATATAGATTACAGGATAGGTAAGTCGACAATTATCGCTTAAGGATGTGAGAAAGGACGGTCAGCCAGAAGAAACGTGAGCAATCAAAATGTTTTGCTATTCGAGACGCACAGAAAGTGAATCAAAACTTTTTAGTTTTTCGTTGGAATTTTTTCAGTTTAGTTGTTGAAGGACAATTTTAGTTTTAGGTGTTGTTTTTAGTGCCAGGTCGTAACATACAGGGTGTTTGTTGTTGAAGAGCCGCATCGGGTTACGAAAGAGTTAATTTTTAGCAGGATTATCAACATATTTTAATTTTTTATTCATTTTCTCCGCTTTAAGCAGGGGCTATGCCATTAATCGATTTTTAGTTTTTAACATTATAGAAAACATTTTAGGTTTAACCGATGAATTGACCTATATCTTCTTAGAACGCTAATCAAAGAAAGCCGAGTGAAAATTATGGTAAAGTTAAACATGGGAATCATCTTAGGCATATTTCTTCACATTAAGTTTGCCCCCCTGTTCATCTGTCATTTGTCAGTGTCAACTGTCATCTCTTGTAGACCCGGAAAACTCAACCTCTTCTTCTTCTATTTTTATGGCCTGTTCTCTTTGAGATATTGGCCAGCTCTTCTCCTTTATTCTAATTATGAGGTTCACCGTGAAGTGTGTCTGAGGTTAAACTCATTCCCGTGTATATTAAGAAGTAAACCTCAAAACTGTTGTGTTTTTTTATGGAATTGTTTGTAGAATATCACCTCTTCCACAATTCAAGAAGAATAAATTCTATGTTGCATTCATGTACATGAAGATATAGTTCTTCTTTTCTTTGGCGGTCACAACTTCTCAGTCATTGTCTCAGTTCCCAACAAAGAGCAGGAGCTTTGTACTCCAGAAAACATTTCAGATTCACCCGACATCATTTGAACTTAACTTTGGTCTTTGAGAAATAGTTTGCCCTCCTGTTCATCTGTCATTTGTCAACTGTAGTCTCATGTAAACCCGGAGAACTTAAACGCAAAATTGTTGTGTTTTTTGTATAGAATCATCGTGAAATTTTTTTCTTCCGCAATATTCAAGGGAAGCAACTGTTTACATAAAGAGTTCGAGGGCTTCATTGATTGGAAGGCACCCTGCATGTTACCGACGCTTGGATTTCGCCATGTCGATCAGTCCCTAGAGATTCGCTCACTTCTTTGAGCTGTTATTGTTTCGTGACGTAGAATTTTTGACTTTGGAATACATCGGAGACTGGTAATGTGCAAAATGGTACGCCCCGTTCCTCGTCTTTCTAGTTGTAGCTTTGACTTCACGCACTGCAGGTTTCCTTCGGAACGTCCTCTCACCTTCGACAAGAAAATTAACACGACGTCCGTCTTTAGGGAATCTAGGGGGGTTTTTAAGGGGCAATGTTCGGGCGAAGTGAAAATGTGTCCAAAAAATGTTTGTGATGTTGGGTCAATGATATGGGCGAGTTGCTTCGACCGTTCCCTAGATTCAGCATCGTCGATATCGTCAAATTTCAAATAGAAAGTACAATAATGAATAATCAGCTTTAAAAAATATTGCAATCCCTGTCTATTGTATATTGTCGATGACCATTGTTATTTCGTAGGACAATCTTTCGTTGACCCTTGTATTTGGCAATATAAAAACTGCCTGACGGTACAGCAGTGGACTAATTTCAAGATATACGAGAAATCCTGATAAAACATCACCGTTAATTCAAAAAAACATGTCCAAACTCTTTATTTGGAAAGATTTTGAATTGATGCAGCCAATACTTAATGAAAATCCATTTTAAAGTTAACAAAAAATACTTGAAAATTTTTACTAAATTTGATTTACAAAGCCAGGGTAAGGATTTTGCTATACAACAGTTTTAGTCAAGTGTTTTTGAAAGGTAAAGGTATATTTTAAAAGGTCAGCCATTTTTGTATTTTTGAAATTTTCCATGTATATCTTAATGTCTTGAGTTTTGAAGGAGGGAATTCGACCGAGAATAGAATATTCTGAAAAATAAATTATAAAGATGTAATTGAAACATATTTTATAATCTGAACTTTTTAAGGGTATGAGTTTTATTGGGTAATTTTCTTTCATTCTCATCATTGAGTTGCAAGGAATGATTACAATAGGGTAATATTTTTTGACAAGTTGAACAACATTTTAACTGGAACTCCGACATTACCGTTAATTCAAAAAATGTGTTACCTCTCTATTTGGAAAGGTAATATTTTTGAATTGTCGCTGATACTTGATGAAAGAGCATATCAAAGTTAAGGAAAAAACTTACTTTCGCTACATTGATTTTATAATACCTGTGTATGAGTTTTGTAAAACCAATTTAGTGGAGTTTTTTAAAAGGTAAGAATTTTTTTTAAAGGTAAAGTGGTTACTTCATGAGTAAAAATGAGTCGGAATTTTGGATTTGTAAAACCAATTTAGTGAAGTTTTTTAAAAAGTAAGATTTTTTTTTAAAGGTAAAGTGGCTACTTCTTGAGTAAAAATGAGTGGGAATTTTGGATTTGAGCAAGAATAAAATATTGTGAATTTTGAAAAATATCTTATTTTCAAATTTGGAACTTTGTAATGGTATGGATTTTATTGTTTTTTTTTTCATTTCTATAATTAAGTTAAGAAAAATGCTTACTTTCGCTACATTGCTTTTACAATACCAGTGTATGTATTTGGTAAAACCAATTTAGGGAAGTGTTATTGAAAGGTAAGGATTTCTTTAAAAGGTAAGGTGGCTACTTGATGAGTAAAAATGAGTCCGAGTTTTGGATTTGGGGACATTTGACCAAGACTAAAATAATGTGAATAATAAAAAATATTTTATTTTCACATCTGGAACTTTTTAATGGTATAGATTTTATTCATTCTCATCATTGATATTAGTGAAGGGTAATTTTCACCAAATTGGTTTTACAAAGCCAAGGTGTTTTGCTATACATTAGTTTGGTGAAACCATTCAGGGCAAATTATATATTTTGAAAGGTAAGGTTTACTTTAAAAGGTGTCAGTTTTTGTATAAATTCAATGTTCCGTGTTTATCTTAAAGGAAAAAGATGAGTTTTGGATTAGAGGAAATTTGACCGGGCATAAAATATTTTTGAAAATGGATAATGAAAATTTTCTTTTCACCATTTATTTCGAAGGGCAAGGATTTTATTGGGTTATTAGTTTTAATTGACCTAATTACGGCTAGAGTAAGTCTGAATATCTGAAATTAGTCCAAACGCTGATCATGGGAAGTTGGGAGGAAAACGAAATATTGTTTGGAATAACAGTGGAAGCGTACCAAGTGTCCATATTTTTGTAGCCAACACAAAGCTGTGTATAGACACAAAATATGTAAACTCTCCTTTCATTATCAATACTTATCATTATAACTGAGTTTGAATGGCATCTTTGAAAAATAATGGGTGAATTTGCATAAGAAATGATATATTTAGTTGGAACGTTTGGGAGATTGAGATTTATTCACTACCTGTACTCGTTATTTTTTTGAGATGTTCATTTTTTGTTTTCTTATGAAATTGTATATCAGTACCTAATTTAATTATAATTTAAAGTGAGTTTTTTACGGTTATTAACCTAGTAGATAAGTAAAATATAAAGTGAATTTTATTATTAATTTTGTTAGATTTTAAAAATCCTTCGACTAATATTTGTTTTATTAATTCACAGTTGCTTTACTAAAATGTGTTATTTCTCTCATTATTTCCTACAAAAGAGAACCGATCACAAAAAAAAATGAATTAAATATGTGAGAATTATTTGATATATCAATTTGGTTTAAATGAAGTGTCCTTTGGTTTTTTATTATTAGACTTAGGAATGATAGCGAATATATTGAAAAAAAGATAATAAAAAATATTGAATTTTGGTATATTTTCAAATTTATTGTACTATGTACTCTATATTTTATTTACTTAATAAATTATTTGTGTGAATCTTTCATTTCATTTCAAAAACAAATATAAACACAGGTTTATTGAAAATAATTTTATTGGCAATAGTAAATGTAGATTATTGATCACAGCCCAAAGGAGATAAACATTCTATTGCATTAAAAATATATATACATGGATATTTACATAACATTCTACCATGGCTACAAAAAAGTGTATTTTATGCAAAATTTCCAAATATTAAACTTATCCTAATAGTTGCACAAATCAAAACAATTACAGGAGGATTCTCAACTAACCTATTTTGGTATGAGGTGATTGAATATATTTTGGAAAACAACTACTCTCCTGGCTAATACCTAGCCGAACAATGCATTACATAAAGAGAGCATCTACAAAGTAACCTTGCATATTATACATTAGACGTAATCCGATGTTCGTTAAGATTTTAGTCGGGAAAGTAATTGTTTTCAGATAAATAGTGAGCCAGCAACGCTTCACATTGAATTTATTCATAAATCAGGGCAGCTATAAGGTAACCTATAATGTTAGTAAAGGGGGACAAAAAAAATCCATCAGAAAACAACTACTTTCCTGAATAATGCCTCCACCAACACTGGATTATATCTGATGAATAATCGCAAGTAACCCGAAACTGGTTGCCTCGAATTGGATTGGTCAATTTATATTTGAATTGAGAGGTTTTGCAGGATTATTCGTCAGTTGTAATACGTTTGGCGAGGCATTAGCCAGGAAAGTAGTTGTTTTCTAATGCGTATTTGACCCACTTTACTAACCCATCGTATAGGTTAGCTTACAGTGAATTCTCCTGATACGATCAGAACTACTTTCCTGAATAATGCCGCAACCAACACTGGATTATATCTGATGAATAATCGCAAGTAACCCGAAACTGGTATAGAGGTGGTTGCCTCGAATTGGATAATTTATATTTGAATTGAGAGGTTTTGCAGGATTATTCGTCAGTTGTAATACGTTTGGCGAGGCATTAGCCAGGAAAGTAGTTGTTTTCTAATGCGTATTTGGCCCACTTTACTAACCTATCGTATAGGTTAGCTTACAGTGAATTCTCCTGATACAATCAGAACTACTTTCCTTAATAATGCCTCGACCAACACTGGATTAGAGCTGATGAATAATCGCAAGTAATCCGAAACTGGTATAGAGGAGGTGGTTGCCTCGAATTGGATTGGTTAATTTATATTTGAATTGAGAGGTTTTTTGCAGGATTATTCATCAGTTGTAATACGTTTGGCGAGGCATTAGCCAGGAAAGTAGTTGTTTTCTAATGCGTATTTGACCCACTTTACTAACCTATGGTATAGGTTAGCTTACAGTGAATTCTCCTGATACAATCAGGACATCTTCAGGCACATATATACAGGGCTATTCAAATCATTGTGGATATTACAGTAAAGTCACAGATAAAAACTGCAAAAAAAAAAGAAGATATATCAGAAAAAACTGATCAAAGTTCCTGCTTAATTATATTAAATATGATACATAGGTAAATTTCTCAAATTAATCCTTTCTGTTAAACCAGCAGTAATGATTTGGTTATTCTTTCAAGATGTTTTTAGTAAGTAAATGAATTATTAGTGGAATTCAACACTATATACAGAGTGGGCTATTAAAAACGAAACAGCGGCTGTGTGGGTAGAGAGAATCAGAGTATCAAAAATGCTCGGACACGTCAACTCTGTGTTTTTAGGAAGCAATAAATATTCGTTTGTCGCATTGGTGCCAAATGCAACAAAAACATGTAAGAATGCGAACGATGTCCCCCTCGACACTGGAGTTGATGTATCCCGTATCCGAGCATTTTTTTATACTCCGATTCTCTTTACCCTCAAAGCAGCTGTTTCGTTATCAATGGCTCACTCTGTATGAAGATAATCTTTTTTTTTCAAATTTTCCCCTTGTTGCTATCTCAATATTAAAGTAGATTACTTAATCTAATTTAACTGACGTAAATAAACAATATTCTGTATGTCTCTTGTTTACTGCAAAAATCAATTGGGGTTTTATAAAAACACCAACTTTCACGAAGATTTACTTTCTGAAAATTTTCTGGGAAAGTTTTCCATTCATCTCTTGGTTTCAGTTATTTCAGAAAATACTCAATAGCCCTGTAAATAAAGTGGAGTTAGTTGCAATTGAATAAAATGTAATAAACTTAAAGATGATTATAGTTAAACACGATGTTAAAACTTTTCCAGATCCTCCATTCCCGCGAAACCACATCGAGCTGAACTTTTAAATACTTTCAAGAACCAAGTTGCTCTCGCACTTTGGGCACGTAACAACAGGTTGATCTATCAAAGCATTTTTGTCTCTCTGGAAAGCCTCGGAACATTTAATGCACTGATAGAACGTTTTCTTCTCAACCTTCGTCTCGGAGCGAGTCTCCATTTTACTCCTAACAGTTCTTAGAAAAGCCTCTTTTTCTTCCGTGTCCAACTCGTACAGCCTCTGCTTGCGGTCTCTCCGTAGAGTATCGAACTCCAGCCTCACAAAGTCGTTCTCTTCGTCGCAAACACACCCCAGCACAGTGTTGATGTGCCACCTTGCCCTTTCTTTACTTGTGGTGACGTCTCGTTCTGAAATGTGTGTGTCGGTAACGACAACAAACACCTGGGCTCCATCGGCTTTATTCGTCGCTAGGAACATGCATTCTTCGCCCCCTGATAAAAAGTCTTCCCCATCCGAAGTATCAGAAACATCGATCTCGGGAGCTTCGTTACTGAAGATGGCATCCGCGGTGTGAAACGCCTCAGTCTTGACGGACTCCTGCGTATTGTTGGCGGTTTCATATACTGTGACTTCAGCCTGCTCAACTTCACCAGGGTTCTTCATGTACAAAGAATCGAGAGCTGCTTCTTGCGGTGTAGATGATAGAATGGAGGTTTTTTCAAATCCTAGAGCGTCCTGAACCATCAAGCCGGAGTGTCTGTACAACCAGGATTCCCCGTGTTCTTCTCGCAACTGCTCCACCTGTCGCTTCAGCTCCAGGTGCTGCAACGAAGACGAAGGGGTCGAAATGGGAACGATATCTTCAACGATATTGCTCTCTTCGATAGTGACGTTGCGAATCCTTCTAGGTTTTTCCTGAATGGAGCCGGTCGACGAGTTACTCGGGGAATCTTGTTGAGAACTTTGCTTTATAGGATGATAGGACCCCGTCATGCTCTTTTCCCCCTTGCTCAAACCGAAACCGTCCAGCAGAAACTTCACAGTTGACGCGTTTTTGTTCAGATAATTGCAGGTCAAGTTTCTATGGTGGGGGTGGAAACACAAAGGATTCCCCTGTAGGTTCAACCACTGTAAAGACACTAAATGAGAGATGGTAAGCAACGATTTGTGATCTAAGAGACAGTTTTGAGCGAGATCTAGCTGCACGAGGTTCGATAACATCGGGAGCCCCTGGAGATCTTCGATGAAGTTATTGTTCAATATCAAGACTTGGAGTCGGCTGCATATTTGCCCCTTGAATCTCGGCAAACTCACTAATTTGTTGTAAGCCAGGTTCAAATGTTTCAAATTCGGTAGTTGATTCAAAAAGCTTATCTCACGAAGCTTGTTGTGGCTTAAATCCAAGGTGTGTAAGGAGAGGGTGCACTCGAAGGTATCGTCAAGTTCAAACATGGCGTTGTGCGAAAAGTTTGCCTTTTTCAGTTCATTCCAGCTGTACCTCTGACTGTTATCACCTCCACATTTTTCGAGAACGTCACCAACGGTTTTCAAACTTCTGCAGCAGGTAAGTTCCTGAATCTGCGATCGGAGTTTCTGCAAACCGAGTAAAGTATTCACGTCGAGCTTGTGTATTTCCAACGTTCTCACATTTTTGAATCT
Source organism: Gonioctena quinquepunctata (assembly GCA_018342105.1). Lineage (NCBI taxonomy): Eukaryota > Metazoa > Arthropoda > Insecta > Coleoptera > Chrysomelidae > Gonioctena > Gonioctena quinquepunctata. The sequence continues at coordinate 255,841 of JAFIRS010000234.1, read as the reverse complement.
ACTTATATCAACATTACTGTAACTGTCTACCAGATCGGGAGTAATCCTTAAACTGTATGTTTTCTGGATGAGATCCAGCAGAAATTGCACGTCTCTAATAAAATTGGCCTTGATATTACTCGTCTGGACCATATGAAAAGAATGAATGTCTTCGGAGATGTTCTTTTCTATAACGTTGTTCAGTTTGTTCAAGTAAGTAGAGGACAAACATAGCTTGCCTTTACCGCTAAACACATCGTGGCTGGAAGGTCTTAGTATTTCAACAAGTTGGGACACATCCAAAGTGCCCATATTAGTTGATTCTCCATTTCTATTCATGTTTGTTATTTATTTGTTACGTTTCATTATGATGATGTGTGACAGTACTGTCAAGCGACAATTCTCATCTGTCAATGGTTACGTTCAACGCGAAAAAATGGACAGCGATTTGCTGGATGCAGTATCAAGGCGCATTAGTCAGAGTAGTTACACAGAGGAGAAGGCTAGACAAGGCAAACAAAATTAGAGAGAGATGGAGTCCTATCTCAAGTTAAATGCCCCGGGAGCACTGTCGATATTATGATGCCTTTCTTTACCTACATCAAGGTAATTGTAAATATACAACTGAAGAGGTTATGGCAATACCTCCATTTTGAATGATGACGTTTGTTATGACACAGAATTGCTAACACAACTGTGTCTATTTCTAGCTCAATGGTCCAAGGCCAATGAAGCGGCACATCAAAGGAAAATGGGCGGAGCTTCCTATCTGTGTGTGTATAATCTGTGCACTAGTCTACTATTTATAGACGTATTCATAACGAATAATCAAAATAGAGAGGTGTACAATGTAAGCTTTCTTTTTGTAGCTTCGTGCACCGGAGCTGTACCCTGTTTGATGCACCTGAGGTACTCCCAAATAAAACGCGTTTTAAGAAAGAAGTTCATTAAGATAAACATATTGCACATGCGCAAGAAATTTTATTATTGTTCATGAGTTTGCATTTATTTTGAAGAATTTTAACAAGCTTAATAGACTACCTAAATCTTTTTTACACAAAACATGTTTTGCGCTACCAACTGCTCATATTTTTATACACAAAATCACTATGAATGACACATTTGATATAAAGAAATATACAAGGGCTTCATGACCAACAGTAATTGAATTGGTATATCAAATTGGCGGTTTTCCTTTCAACCAAAGTCAATCAATTGCCATTGGAGAGGGAGAATTTTCGAAGATTTTTTAAAGTGGGCAATTTGTGCGGACCTCGCCTATGTGGCAGTGGCAGACGTTTTTTGAAGTTGGTGACTTGTGTGGAACTCTCCTATTCAATCAGAACAGTGATACTGTCTAAAAATTATGTCATTAGACTTCAAATTTGTTTTATCCGTACTGATTTCGCTAAAGCTTTGGATGACAACAAAAATTCACTCCTGTCCTTTACAAACTAAATTCAGAGTGCTTTCAAGTGTCAAATTAAAATTTTTGAGCCAATCGCCATCATCGAATATTCAAAATGTTATGATTGCATGAAACACTTTAATTTGACATTGGCGCATAGTCAGAAAGCACTCTTATCGTGAGTCTATTTTTTCTTATGGAGAAAATGAGATATTTCTGAACGCGACCCTGAAACCTGAAAGGAAACGTCAACGATATGAATGGAATGTTATGCTGTGCCGCTGTGCCCTTTGTAGTTTGTGGTCTGTGATTGTTTTGGTCGTTCGTATTCTGGAAGGATTTTTTTGTTGGTTAATTTTTACGAATGATACCAGGAATAAACAAAGTATTAATCCCCCTCATCGGATCCGTTTTATAACAGTTGTACAATGGAGCCTACAGAAGTGATTATAGCAAGACTTGTGTTGGGTATGTACTAACTGAATTGGCGGGAATAATGAATATAATCTTATCTCTGCGGATACCAAGCATTTTAGAATGGCATAAAACAGTAACGATTTTATATTCAATATAGCCGTCCTGTTCTTGAATGTATGCTTTTTTCCACCATTATCAACCAAACTCTAATGAATGACCAACATATGCATTTTTATTACCGTTATTTTCACAGGTTATTTAAAACGGGAACACTGCAAAAATGCCTATGAAGAGTTTTTAAGGAAATCTCACTCTTTAGGGAAGCTCAACTTGAACCGAAGCAAATACATACCCACTAGATTTGTTGGCCTCACTTTGGAAGATATTTTGACTGAATATTTCGAGATTTATCAAATTAGTGAGTAAACATGATGAGGTCTGCATTAATGCAAACTAATGGAGATAATTTTTCAGTACAAGGCCGTTTAGAACCCACAGATTACTACAATGAGGGCCGCTCAAAAACGTCTTTGGTGAAACAGTTGTTGTATTTACTGAATAAGGTACATTCGAGCAGAGCTTCTACACCTTGTTCGAGGTAATTTTCAATCGGTACTTCAATCTAACCACTTTTTTTTTATCTCTAAATCCATATTCATCCACAAAATAGAATTCCGGATTGTTTTAGGTCACCTACTGACTCACATTTGTGTGAAACCAGTCCCTCCTACATAGGACATGCAAGCGATGTGGAAGCAACTCCAGCTCATACTCTACCTGGAAATATACAGTTTGAGGGTGAGGAAGTATACCCTCACAAATCGAGGCGAAAATCACATAATGCATATGGGGCTGTTACTAGTTCCCCTCTCATGGATAAAGATGATGTATCAGAGGTAAGTATTTTTCTACTTACTTTTCTAACGAAGGCCAGCTGTCAGTGGGAGTACCCCAGGGAAGTGTGACAGGTCCTCTACTATTCGTATTTTATATCAATGACTTAGCATCAGAATTTGTCAATGATAAAACACATCTTGTAAATTATGCTTTTGACACAAACATACTAGCGCTAGGATCTTAAGTCATTAACGTTTTAAAAATAAATTCCGAAAAGTATGCAAAAATAGACCATCCCTCCCCTTATCTCTGTACACTAGAACTAAAAAATCTCTCCGAATTAGGTTTTGGCTCAAACTTTGTTGGAAAATAAGGAATTCCATGAAAAGATTGCACAAACCATTAATAAGGTTGCTGAAAAACAGTCGAAGAGTTCTGCAGAATTGGACAAGACCATAAGAAATGTTGTGAAGCAAACCGAGGAAGACCCCATTTTTGATAGGATTCTTGAAGAAATAATCGGTGAGTGAGTTCCAAGATATTTTGAATATTTTCAAAATACCGACTTTACAGGCTCTTCGAATCATTTGGATGATCAAAAAGCCACCGAAACGAGCAGTACGGCAAGCAGGTATTTGATATCTCTTTGCTAGGTGACATTTACCCTATTTACGATTCTTTTCTATTTCAGTATCGCCCAAGGAAATGACTGCCAAGCTGGTCACAGAAAAAGCGATACATCGGGCACTACGGAGAAGGATAACAATCCGGTAAACGTTGACCAGCAGAATGATGAGGCAATTCGGTCAATAGTTGCCAGTTCTAAAATGGCTCCTGATGCTCAACAGAAGGTAGAACAAGGGAATAACGAGGTATAAGTTGGTGAATCATACTTTTTCCTTGTGAATAAATATCTATTTCTTTTTAGGTCGTAGTTTTCGATGGATCACTCGACAAATACCTTCAAACGGACTCCGCCGCCGTTACCATGGTTCAACCTCAACCAGTGCAAAATTCCTTGTACATCAACACAACCGCTACTCTGTTTATACCCACGAACGTTCACGGATACCCAAGCAACAACCCCGGGAATCAGCTAGTTGTCCTCAACAAGCAGCCATCCGTCAACTGGACTGCTCCGGGGATCATCACGGAAAAAGACATCTTGACCATGCCCACCGTTATCCTTACTGACCATGGTCCCACCATGCAGAGTAATCCGATACCACCTGCTCAGGCTGAACCAGAAGGTCAACATGAATCAATTGGTAAGACTTTTTATCACATGCTAGGTAGTTCAAGTGGAGCGATTTACAAAAAATCACCTAAATAAAAGTTGAAAAATAATGAAGGTATAAAACTCACTTCTGGAATTGACAATTCCACACATGTATTCTGCTATTTTATTTATGCCCGCATTGATTTTGAGGTCATAATTTTATAGTTTTTTTTTCCCTTCTTCTGTGACTCAAACTAACGGGACCCCCCTTTGGGGGTTGAATTTCGAAAAACTGAAACACGTATTTTTCTTTATTTGTATCAAAGACTTCAAATACAAAATTTTATGACCCTAATTTGAAAACTGACGGAATCCCCATACATATTTTCACCCCCCATTTCGCCCCTATAGGGGTTGAATGCCCTAAAACGCGAATTTCTTTACTTGTAACGAATCAATCAATCAATCAATCAATATATACTTTATTGTCTGAAGAGTTGATTCTTATTGACAAAGCATGAAAATAGAAAAAAAATAAGAAATGTATAGATAATTAGATACGTGAATGTCAAATGGATAAAATGTACAACATAAAAGATAAATATTACATATATAAATAAAAAACATATTGTCAATCTACTTTAAAAAAGAAGGACTATTGAAACAACACATTATAAACAAACACATTATAAAATAAGATGTCATTAACAAAAGGGTAACTAACTAACTAACTAACAATTACCACCCTTAAGATTTAACAGTAGTCTTGCATAATAAATCAAAACATATGAGATAAAAAATAAAAAATTCAATAATATAAATATCCAGTATCAAATCAATTCCCATAAGGAACTATAGTATATCATCATAATATTCCTGCAGGTTATAATAAGCTTTCTGCAATAGAGCCTTTTTTACAGTCTTTCGAAAGTTCTTCAGAGAAGTTATGTTTCTATAACTGGCTGGCAGATGATTATATATTTTTTTGCTTTCATACATGATGGAGTTTTTGTCAGACTAGATTTAGGTAAGGGTAAGGGAACACAACCTTCATTTCTTGTTTTATGTTTTCGTGTTTCAGTAGGTGTTGAACCATATTTTGTGTGGATGAGGCATACAGTTTCCAAAATGAATAAACAAACGAGTGATAATATTTGTTGGCTAATAAAAAGTGGTTTGCAGTGATCGTGATATTGAGCTTTACACAGGTATCGGATTGCTCTTTTTTGTAGAATAAAAACACATTGAAACAGCTGGTTATTGCATAAACCCCAGAAGGCAATGCCATACCTCAAATGTGACTCAACTAGGGAAAAGTAGACCATCCTAGCCGAGGCTACGTTTAATTCTCTTGAAACAATTTTCATTGCAAAGCAGCTAGAGGCTAACTTCTTGCTCAAGGTCGTTACATGCTCATCAAATTTTAGCTTGTTGTCTATAATTAGACCTAGAAACTTAGTTTGTGGCTTATTTGTTATAATCTGGTTATCTAAGTACAAATTATCAAAGTCAAACTTAAAGGTGACTAGATTTGTTTTTTTTAAAAGACTCCAAATACCAATTTCCATGACTAACTTCAAAACCAATGGAACCTCCATACAAACTTTCACCCCTTTAGGGGTTGAATCCCCAAAAATACCCAAACACCCACATACCAGTTTTTATGACAAGAAACATATCACTCATCAAATAATATAATATATATATATATAATAATATTTCTCTCCACCCCTCCCTATCCCTACAATTCTCTCCTGTTGCACTTTTCTATCACTTGACAAATGACAGGTTTGTATCTAGGATTATTCTTGCAGCAAGATATCCTTCGAGAAAACCGATATTACCCGGACCTAAACCTCCTTTGCCACGAATACAGGTAACAGCTGATCTTAGTGAATTTTTGCAACTGAACAATTACGAGGATGACAAGCCGAAAAAGGGCCTCAGAAAAGTTCATTATCCAAGGGCTTCTGCAAAATTTGCTCCACCTGCTACATTTACGGCCCCATCTGCTGTTTCTATGGCCCCGCCTGATGTTTCTACGGTCCTGCCTGATGTTTCTACGGCCCTGCCTGTTGTTTCTACGGCCCTGCCTGTTGTTTCTACAGCCCCACCTTCTTTTCTACGCCCCTACCTTCTCTTTCTACGGCCCCACCTGCTACTTCTACGTCCCCACCTGCTACTTCTACTGCCCCACCTGCTATTTCTGTAGCCTCAACTGCTAGTTCTACATACACCACTGCTACTTCTACAACCTCATCTGCTGCTACTACCACGACTTCATCCGAGGTGGCAGACGAGAAAAAAGACAGCATTTCGAAAACTTCCAAACAAGTGAATTTAATTGAGGAAAAATGCACCAAAACTAAAGACGATCAGGCATTCAATGCGGAGGAGCCAAGAGCTTGTACCCCACCTCTTCTTCAGGCCATTAAAACAGCAACACCAAAAAGTGGCTCTCACATCCGCAACTTGGATTTTTCTTCGCCTCCGAAAATAACGTCGACCCACAAAAAAGCGCCAGAGTCAAACAAGGTAGCAAGTCCCCGCAGTTCGTCCACAAAAAGCAAGCTGCCAAGCTACTGTTCAAGGATCCAGGGGTTTGGGACGCTGATTTGAGGGTTAATTGTCCACAAATGAACTTTATAAAAAAAGCAGATGCGAAAAGAAAACGCACCAATTCTAGCAGCAACAGTAAACAATCTGAGAGCAGTGAAGCAGCGGATCCTAAAGAAAAATGTGAAACTAGCGACGAAAAGAAGCCCAGGAAGAAGGTTAAGAATAATGTGAATACTACGCAAGACGATGGCGCGCTAGTGGAAGCAGCTCTTATAGATCTATTCGAGGACCGAGAGGACGAAGAAAAGCCTGAGAAAGACCAGGAGTGTGAGAGAGAAAAGGCCCCGGAACTCAAAAAACCCGCAAAAAAGAAGAAAACCGCAGCTCTTCTAGATCTGTTCGAGGATAAAGACCAGGAGTGTGAGAAAGAAAAGGCCACGGAACCCGTCAAAAGGCAGCCTAAAAAGAAGAAAACCGCAGCTCGTCTAGATCTGTTTGGGGACCAAGAGGATGAAAAGAAGCCTGAGAAAGAAAAGGCCACGGAACCCGTCAAGAAGCAGCCTAAAAAGAAGAAAACCGCGGCTATTCTAGATCTGTTTGGGGACCAAGAGGATGAAAAGAAGCCTGAGAAAGACCAGGAGTGTGAGAAAGAAAAGGCTACGGAACCTGTCAAAAGGCAGTTGAAAAAGAAGAAATCCGACAAAAGTACGGTAACGAATGCAAAAGCCGAGAAAAAGAAACGAGAACTGGATAAGAGCAAAGAGGCCGAGGAAAAGCCAAGCCTCATAACTCCAGAGATGTTGAGGGAGAACCACGCATTGCCTATGAAAGCCAACAGGAACCTAATGCCATTGCTGGAAACTCCTCTGAAAGAACAAATGATCCCGAAAACCCCAGGACTGATGACCCCTTTGGATATGAACGTCAGCGCCATTAGCAACATCACGCCCTTCTCCAAGATGTTGGAAGATAACCTGAAAGGAATCGATATTGGTTCCATAGCGACACCAAGTATCCCAATAACCCCAAACTTTACTTCGATCACTCCTACGGTAGATCTACTATCACCGTTCTCTAATAGACCTACAGATTATTCTGCTGGTAGTTCGTACTATGTTCCTTCAGATAACGAGCAAAATAAGTCCCTAGAAGCTCAACTGCGCGAGTTCGAGATGAAATCCCCCGTCATGGAATCCATCAAGAGTATTTTCAATAAACACGTTATAGGGAAAAAGAACTTGAGCTTGATGAAAAGGGACACACCAAGTCCCGATAGCTCTACGGGCAGTTCCTCCAGTGAAACGGAAGACGAGGGTAATAGCTTTTCGAATTGGGACGAGAAAGAAAGCAATGACACCGTGATTCTCAAGAAGAAAGAGGTAGAAACGCCTAAGAGGACGTATTCTTTGAGGAATAGGAGTGTCAACCAAGATTCGACAATGAAAGTGCCAAAGTCGAGGCAAAGGAAATATTCCGCCGATAAAAAGAAGGTGGAGGCTAAAAAGGTTATAAGGAAACCTAAACCAACGACTCAGAACTCGGACTCGGAAGAAAATAAGGATGATGCGGAGACTTGTAAAGTAGCGACCACAAAAGTTAGCAAAAAAACAAAAAATGAAGTTGCTGGAGAAGCCAAAACTAAGAAAAACATCCAGAAGAGTGACAAAGTAACTACCAAGGAAGAATGCAATACCTCTAAAAAATCTGTAGCAAAAACCTCCCATAAAAAAAGGATAGTGTTCCAAGATTTTGAGTTGCAAGAAAAGGAGGAAGAAAAAATGGAGGAGAAAGTGGATACTAAAGAAGAAAAGCACGTGAAGAAGCCAATTAAGAGAGCTAGAAAATTGTCGCGAGTTTCAGATGCAGCCAAAGAGACGAAAAAAGAAAGTTTAGAAGAACCTGGAGTATTGGAAGAAACCAAAGAAACTGAAGGGAAAAAACCAAGAGACAATACGTCACAAACGGAATTAGAAGAGGCTATTTCAAACATATTGCGTGAGGAAATAGATGAACTAAAAATACCCAAAGAAGTGGCTGAAAAGGGGGAATCCCTTATCGACAAACTCGAAGAAAAGAAAAACAGTGGGAAATTGCTTCCGGAAACTGTTGATTTTGAGCCACAGGAAAAAATGGGATCCATTGACAAGAAAAATGAGGCCTTAGTTAAGGCAAATGAACCAGAGAAATCCAGCAGAGTTGTAACTGCTGAACAAAGTCTGTTTTTGAAGGAATTAGCGGAGAAACGACAACGAATAATGAAGACGCTAAAAAATAAATCGGATGCAGTTTCAAACAAGAGCACTTCCAAAAAGCAGCCCAATGGGAAATTCAAAATAAAGCCCATCCCAAATTTGTTCAGTGCCCGTAAGAGACCTAGGAAATCTGACTCGCCCCGGAAAAAAATACAACCCAACCTTATCAATGATATTTTGGAGATAGACTTGAGAGACAGCGATTCGTCTGAAGATGAATTTACAAACAAAATGAAGGTTGACACAAAGAGTGAACCGAGTAAAACTGAAAACAACAGTAAAACCGGTAGTTCTGCTTCTGATGTTGAAGCACAGACTCTGATAGAAGGTTTGAAGGAGCGAGGGATACATTTGATGCAGAACAAGAGCCCAAAAAAAAAATCTGATGAAGAATTCGTCCAAGAAGTTGAGAACATTGAAGATACTGCAGAGTGCAGTGCTTCTCAAATCGATACTTTTGTGAGAGAGACCTATGATATGAAATCTTTCGAAGGTGAGGATAGGCATTTCATTTTTGACGGTAGACAAATCGAGAAAACGATAGAGAGTCCGAAAAAGATAATTAAATTCATTGGGAAGGTGTATCTGGAAGCGATAGGGGGAGAAATCGATGTTCCGCTGTTTTGTACACCTTTCGAAACCTTACTAGATATCCCTTCAGAAGAAGATAGAAGTGATATACCAGAGTCTAAAAGAATCATAATCAAGGAGGTGGTTATTCTGAAGGCGAAAAATGAAGACTGTCCTGCTTCGAAGAGTGATGAGGCAAAGGAAGGGATAGGTGTCGACACAATAGAGGGTGTTAAGGAAACTGATGGAATGGCGGACGATAAATGCGAAACTAAGGACTACAGCTTTACAGGGGAGAATACTGTGGACGACGATTTGATGAATTTTGCATCTACTGGAAAGGATAAGAGCGATAAGGAGGACTCCGTGTCACCTTCGAGGTAGGTTTCTTAATTATGTCTTCATTTCAGTGGTTCAATTCTGAGGGATTCAAAATAGACACTCTAATTTTCCAAGACAAGTTTATAGAGATGCGTTATACACAAATCAAAAGGGGAAATAATTTTGCGGAATCGGGCGATGAAAATCAAACAATTATCCAAGTTCGAATACTGAGATAGACTTGACATCGCGTGTCATACTATTGAATTTCTCAATATCCGATCAAAAATCGTTATGTGATTAACGTGTGCATTCAAATCAGATTAGGTGGTGATCAGAATGGAAAGAAAATTCGGCATTTATATCTAGCACAAATCTAGAAGTCGAAATCCGGCTCGAAGGACCAGCATTTTTTTCACAACCCTTACGTGTGGGGGGGTATCTAACAGGCTGTTGTAGAACTAGTTAATTCAACAAAGAACGTGAAAACTGCAACATTTCATCCGTTAATAGAGTTTCATGCATATATTTTGGTAATTTCACATGTTTCTTTTCTAATGTTTTGAACAGTCTATGAAGGATCTTTTCCTTCGTAGACTAGTATCGTGTCATCTGCGAATGTGTAGTAATGATCTGTTAGATTTGCCTTTTTTAAGTTTAGCGTGCGTAAGGAATATAACAATGGACCCAGTACTGAGCCCTGAGGTACCACACAGTTAGTATTCTCCACTTGGCTCTCTATGTTATTCAATGAGACAGTAAATAAATAAGTTTTTATCAGGTTTAATGTTATTCCCCTTATGCCTAGTGCATCCATCTTTGTGAGTAATATATTATGGTCTACTACATCAAATGCTTTCTGAGGGTCTACAAAGACAGTGATCACATACTTTTTTTCATCGAGTTTTTTTGTCACATGGTTCAGGAAATCTAATGTATCACTCTGTGTATTTGATTGTTTTTGGAACCCGTATTGGTATCTATTTAGTTCGATATATTTGTATGAATTCAATAATTCGATTTTTAATAAGAGTTTTTTAATAATTTTGATGACGCACAAATTACTGTAATTGGACGATAATTCTCAATTTTGGATTTTGAACCTGTTCAATATAGAGAAATAATAATGGCATTGACGATTGTTTATTTCTACTGGGTCTTCGGAGTCTCGAGAATTAGATGGAAGATTGATCATTTCATTCGGGTTTGCAGGCATTACTCAGTGTCTGTAAAGGTAGACTTTGCAGTAAAGCTTGTATAACTTTGCCTGATCATTCATCAAATGTAATTAAATATTCGTCGAGGTATTGGCCAGGAAATCAGTTGTTTTCTGATGGACTTCAACACATCGTACAACTGTTGTATGGGTTAATTGCAGTGAGCAATTTCGCTGTAAAATATTAGATGTTTCTATTTTGAGTCCTTTTGAATGTTTATTGTATGTACCATTCTTATTTCAACTGGAACAAAAACATCATTGAAATATTTGGTAATTTTTTTCAGTACAAAGAAAAGGAAGTTAACGGAGGAAAATGATTCTCACAAAGAGAAGAAAGCCAAAAAGTTATTGAAAAAAATAGATGTAGACTCGTTTCTGACGAAAATTCATGCTGGAAATAAAAATTTTTATTCGAAAAAATAGGTACTACTTTTCCACGGTTTTTATTAGTTTTGTCACTTTGTTGTGAACTTTTGTTCGTTTTTTATTTTCCAGATGGAAATTTTTGGTAACTTCTCTATTGAAAAGTAATAATTTTATATTGTAAAATATGTATAGTATATCTTGATTATTATATAGATTTAATGAATACAGTTTCAATTTTTTTAACAACCGACTGAGGATAAAGTTGATCGTTATTTTGATTTTTTTAATTCTTCAAGTTGAAATGGTTTTGGATTTATTAGATAGAATTTTAAATCATATCTTACAAAATCATTTCAGCTTCACATTGATTACCATCATTATTTATTGTATAGTATTTTATAAAATAAATGTAAATATACTTTTTGTTTCTGTTTAAGGACAATAACAAAAATACACAAATTTAATTGAAAACATTTATTCAACTGTCACTCCATTCCTTGAAACTCCCAATCATAATAAATCCTCTTCAGCCCTAATATACTCGCCAATATCAGCCTGATGAAAACAAACGGTGGTCAAAGGGTCGGCATGTTTGCATTCTGCTGTGGATCTAGCTGCTACTCCGAACCCCAACGGTACATCAGCCATACTGTAAACGATAACTCCCTGGTATTTCTCAGTACTTTCACTTATCCTACCTAATCCCGACTTGGCTACGTGATGTCCATATAAAAACTGTTGCTCTGCGGACGCTTTCAGCCAAATTTTACTCTAAAAATCACAACAAACTCGGTTATATACATTATGAACCATTTTTAGATTGCATACAGGTTAACCCAGGCGTGCAAGTTCCATAAGATTTTTCTATCCAAGCTATCGACTTGGTTTTTTTTACGATAGGTAAGGCACGTTCTTAAAATATTTCTATTATACAGGGTGTCCCTGGACTTCCTCTTTTCCTCTCGGGAATGTATAGATGGGGTCTAAATATCTCCAGTACTTCATATAACTTTTGTTCCTAAAGCCTTCGTTACCAAGTTACGGGCCATCAAAGTTACAAAAAATGTTTTTTGATAACTTTCAAAGTGAATATTCAAAATCATCTAAATTTTGGTGATTGACTAAACAATGAATTCTCGATGAGCTTTCATGCAGGAGTCAGTTATTTGGTCAAAGTCAGGAACAGACTACCCGATGGTCCACACCTCAAAACTTTGAAATGACAGATAATTTTTCAATAGTTTTCAACAAAATAAGGTTACGTAGATAATTTTCTGAATAAAAGTACCCGTGTGGAAAGTCGATCGGAGCAACGATTCTTAATAAAAATGCAGTTTTACTCGACGACATCAAACCCGATCGTCCACCATTATTTGAAATGAAAAATTTTCACAGTAGAAATACTAATGCTAACTTAATTCAACAACATTTATAACAGGGATAATACAAAATATGCTAAAATAAAGTCGTAAACAAAAAGTACAGTAGCTAGTTGAAAGTTTCATTCACAATGTAGATATTTTTTCAAATGAAATATCAAGTTATGTAGATTCGTGGTGTTTTTGAACTAACAAGCTACTCCACTATGAAATATCGAATTCAGTCCATATCTGTATGTATGCGTGGAATAAGCACGTTTCGTGTTGTGTTATCTGAATCTCATGAAACTGAACATTTGGATGTTGCAAATTCGTATTCACAGCTTAAATGTAAGTATAATTTCATTGGAGAAAATCTTCAACCCAAAGATAAATTTAGCTGAAAAAACGATTGATTATTTACACCATGAGTTTTGTAAGGTAAACATGTTTGCATGATAAAAATTCGTTATGAACATTGTACCTATCATTTCTATTTTCATTACAAATTAATCTTTTCGAATAATGGTAGACATCTCAGGTTGGATGTCGTCGAACAAAAATGCATTTTTATCAAAAATCGTTGCTCCGATCGATTTTCCACACGAGTACTTTCATTCAGGAGATTGTCCAGGTAACCTTGTTTTGATAAAACATATTGACAGATCCCAGTCATTTCAAAGTTTTGGGGTGTGGACCATCGGGGGTAGTCCGTTCCTGACTTTATAGCAAAACAACTGACTCCTGCATGAAAGCTCATCGAAGGAATTCATTTGTTTAGTCAATCACCAAAATTTAGATGATTTTGAATATTCACTTTGAAAGTTATCACAGAAAAACATTTTTCATTTTGTAACTTTGAGGGCCCGTAACTTGGTAACGAAGGCTTTTAGGAATAAAAGTTATATGAAGTACTGGTGATATTTTGATCCCATCTATACATTTTCGAGAGGAAAAGAGGAAGTCCAGGGACACCCTGTATACACGAATACACAACTAAGTTCTGTTTTTAATGGAAGAATGTGATGTAAATACTGTAGAACCTGAACATTCAATAAACGTTATGAGTTCCATAAAAGTTTTTTTATTTTAGAATATTGAACAGGAATGTTATTTTCGTTATATTGTCTATGAATAAAGTTTTATTTTTTTGTTTTGAAAACGAGTTTAGGACGTACAGAACAAATGAAAAAACTTGTATACCTTATGAAATACAAACGATTGCAGATAAATCTGAGAAACCATGGTGCATTACATCGACAATTTAGTAGCAAATTCCAAAATGTAACAAAAATGGGGGTTGCCATTAAAGAAAACAGAACTTAGTTGTGTATCTTATATTGAGACATCCTGTATATAAATAGAAATATTTTTAGAATGTGCCTCGGATCTTCAAAAAAAAAACAATCAATAGCTTGGTAGATAAAAATTATGGAGTTAAGTATTAAAGATAATTTTCTTACCTGCGCTAGGGTGCTAGGTAATTGAGGGCAGTGACGTGCAATTTGAATTTGTTGGATTTGGTGAATTTTCCGAAACAAGTTCCCACTGTTATTAAGTTATCGTAAGGGATGGTCGTTGCTAACTTCAGAATTTTTTCTGCGACATAATAGACCCTGTCTCTTTGTTCTCTGAAGCAATATAAGCCATCTGGACGCTCTATCAGTAGTTTCACATTGGTACCAATACTGGAAATCGAAGAACATAACTTTTGCCAAGGCTAATAATTGATTCAATGTGCTTACTATTTTGATAGTTTTTCGAATAAAATTTTTGTTCTTTCTTCGGACAATCGCTTCATTTTAGATACTTTTCGGCAACTACTTAAACTCTGGTTTTGTTGTACAACGATGTTTTTGAGGTTATGAATGAGGTTATGTCTCAACTCTTCTTCTTCTTATGGGCTGTGCCAAGGGCTATGTCTCAACTCTCAACGCTTTTATTTTCTTAGACATCCGTGATATTCAATGTCACTAGATGGCGACACTGACATTCAACAGAAAACGTTGGCCATAAGAGCAATGCAATGAAAGTGAAGTCGAATTATATGTCTTTCCTTGTCAGATTGGCAGCGCGTAGTTATGGCAAACGAACATCAACCAATATATGTCACACGTCCATATTCGCGCATGCGCACCAATTCAACGTTGCCGATTAGAAAGAGTCCGAGCGATGGTCATGCTTCATTTGTTTTGGTTTCACATCAATGTATGACTTTGAACATAACCGAGATATGGGCACTGTTCAGCGGACATTTACAGCGCCATCTCTTAGGACCTGATTTTTATTCCTTTGTCTAAAAAATGAAGATATAACCTAAAATCTGAAACAACAAATAACCTCTCTAAAACTCAAAAAAGTTTGTACATTTCTTGGATCTTAGATAATATTCAAAAGAATGGATATCATCTAACTTCCTTCGATTCGTCGAAATCCGATACCCTACACGTTCAGAATGCAGAACTATCTCAAACATTTCTCAAAAAACTTAGCTTGTAATGGAGTACCTAGAATTTTTAATAGGATCAAGTTCTTCTCCACTAACAAGTTTGGAATACAAGAATCAGTGACGAGTGAACAAAAAAGTGACAAACAAAAACGTTTTCAGCTAACACTACTCACGAATACACTCAATTCGGTAAATTTCAGTAAGTTATCAACATCCTCAGATTTTTTTGCGTTCATTCGTTAATTTTTTTTCCAGACGATATATCGAGGGAAGATGGGAAGCTCTTACTCGCAAGTTGCGGCAATTCTACTGCTGATTCCTCCCGAGAGTCACGCAACGAGATGTGCCAGAAAATTTACCACAATCTTTCCAAACACGACAAGCTGGATTTCAGCATATATCACTCCTACATAAGGATATGTACAGAAAACGGAGTTTGCCTGAATAGTAAGGATTTTTTAAGCAGTTTGAAACACAAACCAGATGAGTTGATTTACAAACTCCTACTCGAAAATATATGCGAAAGCGGAAAAGTCGGGGAAGCTTTTATTCTCCTAGAAGTCATAAAAAGCGAAGGATATTCTGTGGATGAAGACGTTTTTGCTAGCCTACTTCTAGCTCACACAATTGAAGGGTAAATAAATCTTTAATTACTATGAGTCAAACGAAAAAGCTCACACTAGAAAAAAAAATTTTTTTTCCAGAGGCTTGAAGGCTGCAGAGTCAGTTTTACTCACGATGAAGACTGCACATGTACCTGAAACTTTGAACACTAAGCTTGCTTTATTAAAAGGAGTGTTGAGAAGAAATGATTATGATGATTTCACAAAAATTTTGGACAAGTATCCCGTGGAATTGGATGAAAATCAGTTGTTAAGTGTTCTGCAAGAGTTGGGGCTTTATGGAAATGTATCGTGGTTGGCAGAGGTAAAGTAGTATATACTGTGCCATAGAAAAATGTGTAATATGCAATCGGTAGCCAGCTATTATTAAATTTAAAATGAAAAACATGATATTCCTCAAGACAGCTGACTACAAATGCATATACAATAGGTGTATGTTGGTCGAATATCCATAAAAATACAACTACTTCCCTGCCTAATGCCTCGACGGACATTGGATTACAGCCGCTGGATAATCGTGCAAAGTCCTACAAGGTTACTTTGCTAATGTTTGTTGCGAAATGGATAAATATTAACCACTTCCTTCAGGCTGACCACCTGTAGACCAGTTTCGGGGTATTTGCTCCTCATCAGTACAGGGTAGGTGAAGCAGACAAATGACTGCAAACCTGATTGAAAAGATCACAATCCTGTAAGTATTCTGGTGGGTTGGGATTTGAAGAATCCATAATTCTTTCACCAGCTAGCTCAAAAAACAGAGTTCCTCTTTTTTTGTCCCTAATGGCTAGTACCCCCCTAGAGAACTTTTGTGCGAAATATTTATCAGAAAACCCAGTTTTTTGCTCACTCTGTATGAACAAGAACTTATAGAATATTATTAATCCATAAAATACCATAATTACATGGTGTTGGACAAGTCAACTATAAAGTATCATAAAAAGATATTTTACAATAAAAGCATGTGTAAAAAATAGTTAAAATACAATACAACAAATATCAATATAGTTAAAAGCTCATTGAGTATCAGAATAAAAAGAAAAAATAATTAATTAGGATATATTCCTGCTCAAAAACTCATTCACTGTGTAGAAAGATTCAGATACTAAAAAATCCTTGCATTGTCTTTTGAATTTTTCGTATGAATTAATGCTTTTGAGTTCGCTGGGAAGTGCGTTAAATATTTTTATAGCAATGAAGTGGGGCGATTTCTGGTACATTGCAGTTTTATGTCTAGGGATGTCCAAGTTAATGTGGCGTGTTTGATATTCATGCTGTTTTTGGGAAACATTATTAAGATCGCTCTTAATAAAAGTGAGGCATTTCAAAATAAATATTCCTGAAAAGGTTAGAATTTGTTTCTTTTTAAATGTATTTCTGCAGCTTTCCCTATAACTCAGTTGAAAAATAAGTCTGATTAGACACTTTTGAGCAATGGATACTCTTTCCCAATTACTTGATGAACCCCATGCTATAATATTGTATGATATATGGCTATATGCAAAAGCATAGTACAAGCCCATCAAATCTTTTTCATCCAAATATGGTTTCATTTGTAGTATGGCGTAATATGCTTTATTGAGTTTCGTACAGACATGATTCACTTGAGTACTAAAAGAAAGCTGAGAGTCAAGATAGGTTCCTAACAATTTTACATCTTTAGTAAAAGACAGATCCTCAGGTAATTGGAATAGTGAAGGAATCTCACGACGCAGATAAAAATTACATTCTGTTTTACCTTTATTCAATATTAGTCTATTGCGTTAACACCAAGCCGCCATCTCATTATAGGTAACTCTAATGTGTTTTTGTAGCTCCTCTGGGGTAACTGCTGATACAGTTATGGTTGTATCATCCGCAAACATGGTAATTTGTCCTATGCTGATATTTCTCGGTAAATCATTAGCAAAAATTAAGAAAATAAGTGGTCCCAAAACTGATCCTTGGGGAACACCCAGGGGGACTTCATGGCTTTCTGACAATTCATTTTTGATTTTCACCAATAATTTTCTGTTGGTTAAATAGCAATGTATCCAATCCAACATGACTCCTCTAATCCCGATAGAGTATAATTTTTCGAGAATAAATTGCAAATTTATACTGTCAAATGCTTTGGACAGGTCAAACATCAATGAAGCAACATACTTCCCACAATCTAACTCGTAATATACGTAGTTTCTACAGATTTCTACAGATTTAGATTTTCTGAAACCGTGCTGTGATACAGATAAAATGTTATTCTTTTCAATGAAGCTTATTATAATATCATATGCCGCTCGTTCAAGGATTTTGGATATAGCTGGTAACAGTGATATTTGACGGTAGTTATCTACTGAGTGCACATCACCTTTTTTGAAGAAAGGAAAAATAAGGGCGACTTTCATCAAATCCGGAAATGTTCCGGATTGTAACGATAGGTTGAAGAGCCATGTTAGTGGTGATAGAATGGCGTCAGCAATAATTTTGATTATTTTTGGGGAAATGTCATCAATTCCCTTAGAATTTTTATTTTTTGATTATATTCAATATGTCATGCTCATGAATGAAGGGAACAAAAATGCTTGATAGTACTCTGTCAGAGACAGTGCATGAACTAGCTATCTTTGAACCGAAAAAGTCAGTGATTTTTTGTTGGCAATTCGAGGTAAAATAAGATGCAAAACTGTTTGTCAACTCCTTAGCGTTAGAAATTATTCTGCCAGTGTCATGCAAAGAAATTGCTTTAGCCGATTTATAATTTCTACCTAGGTTTTCATTTATGATTTTCCAAGTTTCTTTAATTTGATTTTGTGAATGCTTTATTCTTTGTTGGTAGTAATTATTCTTAGCATTTTTTAGTTGAGCTCTGTACTGTTTTTTCTTTTCTTTGTAAACGTTTTCGGCATTATCCAAATTAGTGAATGACATGTAGAAGTGAAGTGTGTTCAATATATCCCTACTTTCTGCTAAGTCGGATGAATACCATTTTTTTATTGCTGGAGTTGTTTTCCTGCTTTTTCTAATTACTGGACAACTAGCGTCAAAACACCATTTGACATTTGAAATAAATTCCATGTAGGCCTCATTTAAGTCTGACATGTTGTAGAAGTGAGTCCACTCGATTTTATTCAGCAGATACAGTAGATGACTTATATTATCAGATCTTAAATCCCGTGAGGTATACTCATTTACGTTCTCAGAATTAATTGCTATTGGAGATAAATCTTCGCATTGAAAAAGGTGTGCAAAATGATCGCCTAAGTGTGCATTTACTACATCACATTTAAATGAGACAGTAGAAATATCCGTTACCAAATAGTCAATGGTGCTAGTGTATGTAACACCATTGACATCAGTAAAAATGCAAGTAGGCTGGTTTGTTGTTATCTCAAGTTGGTATGATTGCAAAATATCTTTTAAAATTTTGGTTTCGATAGAAATTGGTTTATATGATTGATTGTATATTGAAATCACCAGTTAAAACAATGATTTTGAATTTTTGGTATAAAATATTAATGGCGAATGTTAGTCGTTCTTCGAATATTCGGATGTCAACTATGATGAGATGAGATATCAACTATGGAAAAAAAATAATGAAAATTTCTTCTTTGAGAAATTTTGAAACAATGAAAATATATTTCCGCGACTTATTAAAATGAGAATATTGAGTTTTCTCTCCAAACATAAAATTTTAAGCGATACCCAATTTCTTTCTATCTTTTATTTAAAAGAGAAAGAGAGAGAGAATATATATACGAGGCTGTGGCAACAGTTTTCTGTGATCTTTCGAAGGCCTTGACCATGGAATATTGCTGCAGAAAATCCAGTACTATGGTTTCAGAGGTCTGTCTTACAAATGGATACAATCATATTTACAAGTTAGAGATCAAATTGTCAAGACTAATGTTCATTCTTCATTAGAGAGTCTTTATTAGGATAGTTAAACTCTGGGGCACCTCTGGGGTCAGCCTTGGTCCAGTTCTATTTTTACTATATATTAATGATATAACTAACATCAATATCTCAAGTAGGTTCACACTATTTGCTGATGACACGACCATCACATGGCACAACATAAAGAATTAAACAAAGGTAACTTACTGGTGTGAATCTAATAAACTATCATTTAAAACCGATAAAACAAATTTGCTAACTTTCATATGTGTGCTTGATGCCTTAGATCTAGATTCAGGAATCATTGAGAGTAAAAGACACAAAATTCCTGGGTATTTACATAGATCATAAATTAAAATTCAATGATTACGTGATTGCATTAAGAAAAAACTGTTTTCTGGGTGTTCCACAGTGAAGTTAATTTTACATGAATTAAATTTCTCGGCTGCATTTTGGGGAAGTTGCAACAACCACTTATATACCCGTCCTACAGAAATGAGCTTTAAGATAGATAGATAGACTAAGTTTGGCTCATATTCCTCTAGACACAACACTCGGCAAAACAGAGATATAAAACTTCCGCTACCCACCTCAAGCCTCATTAAAAATTCATTTATTTACAATAGGTGCAAAATCTAACCATCTTCCCAATAATATAAAAGAAATAGAATCACCAACTAAATTCAGAAATGCACTCAAATATGGAAAAGAACCCATTATAGTTTGGATGAGTTTTTTATTGACTCAATACTTCAGTGATATTCTTATACTTAAATGTGTTTAATTAACTGTCTACTTGTTGTTTAATTTTATTATTCTACATGTTTATAGTATTTAAATTGTATTTTGACCCCTACAATATATTGCTTTGTGACCACGATTTCTCCATGATTACAATAAAGTATAGTTCTCTCTTTCTCTCAAACATTTGCAAAGTAACTTTGCAAGATTATTTATCGGATGTAATCCAGCGTCCGTCGAGGCATTAGCCAGGAAAGTAGTTGTTTTTTTTGTGAATATTTGACCAACATACACCTATTGTACAGGTGTTTGTAGTCAGCTGTCAAGACATTTTTCATTTTGAATGATACAAAATGTGATTTTACTCACAACTTATTTCAGTTGAATGTGTTATTCGGTACCTGGACAATTTCCAGGGAGTTCATCAACAATCTCAAAAACACGTGCACACATCTTGTTCATATGAACAAGTCAAAGAATGCTCTGACAATTTTTGAGTATTTTGTACCAAGCGGGACCGAGGAAAATTTCGGCTTTTTCATCGGCGAAGAAATGCTTCATTCCAATATTGTAAGTAACGACATAGTGAATCATTCTTGAACGCTTATTGCTCTCATTTCGTAGATAACTGATGAAATTATATCTTTAGCTAGATATCTACAAGATAATGAAATGAATCCATATATTTTTGTACGTTTGACAGAAGTGGCTTTGAAGAATCAGTACGTAGACGCAGCTTGGAGGTTACTGGAAAACTTCACAGAATTAAGGCCACACTATTTTTGGCCACTGATGGCTCATGCTCATGAAACTAATGGCGAAATCGGTAATAATTTCAAGTTTAGAATTATAATGGGTTTATCTCACCACCACACCATTTTTATGACTTGTATACATGGTCTTCTATTAACTATTTTCTAATGAAATCATAGCTGATTATACAAATATAATGACTTCACAAGGGTCCGAAATTATAGGAAATGCATTTGTTTTCAGGTGTTCTCAACGTAATAGCAAGAATGATCAATATGAAGATCAAACCAGATGCTGAAACCTTAGAACTATTTGTTTTGCCTTTCTGTAACCTAGCTGATGCCAAAGTGGCTGTACAAAAAATTGAAAACTTGGGGCTGACTATAAGAGAGATATTGAGCTCTGCTCTGTTGGTTTTATTGAAAAATAAGAGAGCGAAAGATGCCGCAGCACTTTGTAAGTGTGTTCGATACGTCTGAAATTGTGTTGAATCATTGTTTCCAGGCGATTTTTATAAGGTAGAAATCCGTGGAGAAAAGCTCTTTAGACTCATTTCAAGTTCTTGGCACTCGACTAGAGATTCCGAGTCGGCTGCTATGATATTGCAGAAATATTACGAATCTTGTACAGTTGAAAATGATTTAGTCGGAGATTTTCTCGTTAGCTGTTTGAATTATTGCAAGAATAGTGACGATTTCAATTCTTTTGCTTCGCTACTGAAGGTAAGGCTTCTTAATCCAATCTTAGGATGGGTATTTTTTGTGAAAATGAATTATAGATATTGAAGAAGAGGAAATTGAAGTTAACAACTACTTCTGCTGATATTTTGTATAACACCCTGTCAAAGTCGGAAAATGATACCTCGCAGAATATCCGGATGCTCATTGATGATATGCTTGATCTGAGGATAAAGCCAGAAACTAGTTATATACCCCATCCAGTGAGTATATGAATTACCATCTAACCATATTTGGTAATTATCTGATAGTTGAATTGAATGACTATGGTATATCTTTGGATGTGGGAAATTTGTTAATAGTTGTGAATATTGTTCTGATGTGTTACTTTAGAATTCTGTCAATATTGTCTATGACATCTTTGATATAGAGAATATAGAAAAAAGCAAATATAAAAAAACAAGAAGGAAAATTCGTGCCTGTGAGCTCAGTTGTGAGAGCACTCTGCAAAACTTTCATTTACTGCACGCACCATATGTAATAATCATATCACAGTATTCCTGTAAAGTTGGTGTAAATTACCGTGAATATGTTGAACTGCTTTTTGGGGTGTAGTGTGGTGGTCCTAAAAAGGTCCGATTTCACGACGTTTCTCCAAAATGACCTTTGCTATCTTCAGGTGATGTCTAGTTGATTCGAATGTTTATAAATTTTAGCGAAATATGACAGAGGATGAACTCGAATGCCACCTCTTAGAACTGCAAGAGAAAAATATGGAAACCAGAGGCGTTCTGCGAAAATTAATCCAACTGCACTCAAGGTTTGGCAATTCCAAACGCGTAGAGCAACTCAGACAAATATTCCAAGAGGCAGGGTATGTAGAGACGGCCGGTATGAAGTCTTCAGTGATGCACAGTTATATAACTGGTGGTCACACTGAGCTAGCGTTGGACATGTACAAAGAAATCAAGGAAATAGAGCCTACATTTTCTTTGGATAATTACAAAATAATAGATTTGGCGACGTTGTTGGTCGGAGGCGATAGGTTCGCTGAAGCCATCGAAATGTTTCGGTCAGAAGGGCAATCCAGGTATGTGAAAGTATTGAAAATAAAATTACTATGACTCATGCGGTTCTGTTTTCAGGGTTATTGGTGGCCCTGCTATACAGAGAAACTGCACGGACCTCTTGAAAGTATTCAAAGATGAACAGGAACAATTAACTATGTTTGAATTCCTAATTGATAAAGGCTATTGCAAAGTGAACAATGTTGTTTTGGGGCCTTTAGTACGGATACATTTGAACAGGTATGCTCACAAAAAATTGACAAGTGTTAATCTGACATTCTCCTCTGTCATGAAATGTTCACTAAAATGTGAAATAAATTCCAAAGTTCAAGCTACTTTTGGAACTTATTGGATTTGAAATAAACTCGATGCTTGAAAAAATATTTCAATTAGCAATTTCGGGTATAACAGCAGAGATGAACTTTGTGTTTTTATTTGGTACACAAATTTGAAACAATTTCAGTTTCTACTATGCATACCCCATCAAGATTCCCAAGGGTCATCAGATTTCCCTAAATTCGGGAAATTTCCCGGACATTGGCAACAAGGCAATAGCAGTTCGCACAAAAAATACATTTTATATACAAACTTATTGCTATTGAAATGAATTTAATGCCTGTCTGCAAAAAGATAAAAATGTATGTAGGATTTCATGGGAACTTTTAACTTTTGAAGAGAGCTTACAAAGCTCTACAAAAGCATAGAATTCTGACTTACTATCTGGGAATTCTGCTCAAAATTCCGACTCAATAACTCGAAATTAGCTAATTCCGACTTAGTATCTCGGAATTAGCTAATTCTGAATTATTAACTTTGAAATACTAAGTTGGGATCAGCATATTCCAAGTTATCAAATCGGAATTCGAGGATACTGAGTCAGAATTAGCTTATTCTGAATTACAAGATGCTAAGTCAAAATTAGATAATTCTGAGATACTTTATTGTCTGCAGAATAGGTTCTCTTATTGACAAAGCATGATAAATAAGAGATTTTATCTTGTGAATTGTAACACTCACCATTTTATCTTCTGATTTTATCTATAAGTTAATTTTTACACGTTTGTATGTTTGTTTGTTTGTAACCGACTCCTTTGGGCGCGATTTTTACCCACTTCCAGGCGTCCGAATGATTTGAAATTTGGCAGGTGTACATAATTCCGGTGACAATGCATTAAGAAATTTGTGTGAAATAAAAAACAAAATGGCGGCTCCAATATGGCGTACGAGTTCTGTGATTATGGTCCGATTCGCTTCAAAATTGGTATCTGAGGGTTTTTGTGGTCGGAGATTATGATTCTTTTGTCAAAATTGAAAAATTCAAGATGGCGACTCCAAAATGGTGGACGAGTTTTGTGATTATGGTCTGATTCTATTCAAAATTGGTATGTGGGGGTTTTTGGCGTCGAATATTATGATTATTTTGTAAAAATTGAAAAATTCAAGATGGCGGCTCCAAAATGGCGGACGAGTTTTGTGATTATGGTCCGATTCGCTTCAAAATTGGTATCTGAGGGTTTTGTGGTCGGAGATTATGATTCTTTTGTCAAAATTGAAAAATTCAAGTTGGCGGCTCCAAAATGGTGGACGAGTTTCGTGATTATGGTCTGATTCTATTCAAAATTGGTATGTGGGGGTTTTTGGGGTCGGAGATTATGATTACCTAATTTGATAAGATTATTTCATTTTTTAATTTGCAAAAAAATAAAAATAATAGTTTAAAAAAACTAAAAAAACACGCTTTTATAAATAAACCACACTAAAAAGTAGGAAATAAATAATAGTTTAAAAAAACTAAAGAACACGCTTTTATAGAAAACCAGACTAAAATAATATAAAATAAGAAAACAAATTATTTTATTTGTTTGGTATCAATAATTATATAGTACATTACACACCTAGGGCAGTAAAGTAAGAAATGTCGCAGATCACAGGTAATTGTTGGCCGATGCGATACCATGCACCCACGCTTTTTTTAAATAAAATACATTTTTTTCTTATTTTTAATTTTTTTAGTCTGGTTTTCTATAAAAGCATGTTTTTTAGTTTTTTTAAACTATTATTTATTACATGTGTGTGTGTGTGTGTGCGGGCTTTCATGTGAAATATATATTGAGTATATTTTTATTTTTTGTGTGTTGCTACTGTAATAATGTTTTTTTTCTTACCTGATCACATTTTATAAAATAATATTGACATGTTCTACACCTGAAAATGTATTTCTAAAGGAAGTAATAAAGGATCTATCTAACTATTAGCCAATTCCGAGTTATTAAGTTAGAATTAGGTAATTCCGAGTTATTTATTTAGTCGGAATACCAAGATGCTGAGTCAAAATTAGCAAATTCCGAGGTACTTAGTCGAAATTACCTAATTCCGAGTTATCAAGTCGGAACTCCAAGATACTAAATCGGAATTAGCTAATCCGAAGTATTAAGTTGGAATTCCGAGATACTTGGTCAAAATTAGTCAATTCCGAGTTATTTTGTTACAATTCCGAGATGCCAAGTCGAAATTAGCTAATTCCGAGATACTAAGTCGGAGTAGGCTAATTCCGAGTTATTAAGTCGGAATTCCGAGTTATTGAGTTAGAATTCCAAGTTATTAATAATAAATATAATAATCTCTTTATTTACTCAGATTGATCTGTACAACCACAGGAGCAGGAGTACAAATGAAAAAGAGGAAAACGTCAATGTACAATATTAAAAAAATAAAACTATACTAAGATAGATAATGTCACATAGTTGTAAAATCGAAAATGGTTAAAAAAATATGTATATAAAAACATAAACAGATGTATACCACATAAATATAATAATAAATAATTCCTTCATATATACACATATAGTATTGGATTACAGATAAAACTCATCTATACTGTAGCAGTTCTTTGACAGGAGAAGTTGCTTCAGTCTTGATTTAAAGATATGTACATTTTCAGAATTTTCATGTTATCGGGAGTTTATTAAAAAGTTTGCAGCCCTGAAACTCAAAACTTCTTTGGTAAAGAGCAGTGCGATGTTGACTAGGTAATAATAAGTGGGCATTCTGGGTAGAATGATTATGATAGGCTCTGTTAGCAGCTAGTGTATTTCTATTACGGTAGATATATGTGCAAGCTTCCATTATGTATACTCCTGCTAGCGTTAAAATTTTCAAATTCTGAAAAGTTTGTCTACAAGTATCTCTATAGCCCACCTTAGCAATGATCCTAATAGCATACTTTTGTATACAAAACACACGAGACACGGTAGAGGATGTGCCCCAGTTCAGGATACCATATCTAAGATGCGAATTGAAGTTTGCATAATAGACAGTCAATAAAATACTTTGACTACAATGGTTGGAGAGAAACCTAAGAGAATAACAGGCTTTTCTAAGTTTATTACATAAGTTGTCAATATGTGTCCTCCATTGAAGTTTGTCATCAAAAACAACACCCAACATTTTTGTTGACTTAGTTAGGTTCAATTCCAAGGAAGTATCAACAAACAGATTCAACTCATATTGTTGTCCAGTATTCATCTTGAAATTTAACACGTTAGTTTTAGCTTCATTCAACATTAAATTGTTTTTTCACCACATTATAACTTTTTGTAGGTCTCAAGAGCTGTGTTTTTGTCCAGTATTCATCTTGAAATTTAACATGTTAGGTACCCTACCAAGTCATTGGCAAAAGCTAAATACAAGAAGGGTCCTAGAATGGATCCCTGTGGTACTCCATCCTCAATATTTCTTTCAGTACTTAGAATTTTTCCAACTTTGACTACTTGTCTCTTATATAAGTATGAGTTTAGTAAGGATAGGGTATTCCTCTTACACCATATCTTGAGAGTTTGTCGAAGCAGAAGATCATGGTTTACACAATCAAGGCCCGTGAAAAGTCAATAAACAATCCTAAAACGCATTTCTTTTTGTCTAGAGCACTTACTATTCGATTTTGAAATTCACACAGTGCCGTATCAGTGCTTTTTTTTTTGTGAAACCATGTTGTGACGGCGATAACAAGTTATTTGCTGTGAAATAGGCTTCCAATTGTTCTTTTATGTTAATTTCATAGAGTTTAGAGATACTTGAAAGAATACTAATTGCTCTATAGTTATCCATATTGTTTGGGTCACCTTTTTTAAAAATAGGAGATACACTAGCAAGTTTAAGATTGGTCGGAAAAATGCCTTTTGAGGTTGAGAGATTAATTAAAAAAGTCAGTACACCACATAATTCACCATAGCAATTTTTCAATATTTTGTTGGAGATTTCATCGATCCCGGAGGAGTTAGAGTTGTTCAATCTGTTAATCATTTGTGCGAGTTCACATTCAATAATTGGAAACATGAAAAAGCTTGAGTTATTTAAGGTGACGTTACTCTCGAGAAAATTCGTGTCAACAGAGAAATTTTCAGATATAGTCCTTGTAAAATGTAGATTAAATTTTTCAGCTAACATTTCATCTGAATATTGAACATCATCGACTGCTATAACTATTTCACTATGTTTCATAGTTTTATTTTTTTGTAACTCCTTAATTATGGCCCAGGTTGTTTTAGATTTGTTGGATGAGTTTAATATCAAATCATCATGATGTTGTCTATTCAGTGATTGCAATTTCTCTCTGTATTCTTTATTGAATTTCTTGCATTCTTCCTTATATCTATTATCATTCCTAGCTAATATATTAAACAACAAGACCTTATTTTTTAACTCCCCTATTTCACGAGTCATCATTATTTTGTGTGAAGTCATTTTTTTTGGTCGCCCTAAGGTAATTTTTCTTTTTGGGAATGATATTTCAAAATAATATGTAAGAGTTTTACTAAAAGCATCATATGCTAAGTTGGGGCAACTCTGAGCATATACGTCTGCCCAGTCTTCTTGTGATAAGTAATTACGAAATCTTACAATATTTTCCTTGCATAGGTCACGACGATAAGAAAAACTATTTTTCTTACCATTACTGACTTCGTGTTGCAGATCAGAAGTAATTTTCAAAAATTGTGAATAATGATCTGAAAGATGAAGGTCTACTATTGCCACACTATAGGGGTGGCTTGTCTTGATAAAGAAGTTATCGATACATGTCATTGAGTTTACCGTAACCCTTGTTGGCATTCTCAAACCGATTTCAATGTCATAGGAAGATAGCAGGTCCTCTAAAAGAGTAAGGTTGGTGCTATGTACTAGGAAATTGATATTGAAGTCTCCGCCAATGATTATCGATGTAGTCTCATCATCAATTTCTGCGAGAATTCCGCTGAGTAAAAGCAGGAATTCACTGTAGTCACCATCAGGTGGTCTGTAAATTGCTATACAAATCATATTTCTACTTAGTAATTTGATGCCACATACTTCTATAACACCTTCTTTACAAAAACTAGTCATATTTAGCTTATGAATAATTCCCACGAAATTATCATGTTTATAGATAGAAACTCCTCCATGGATCTTGGTATCTCTAGAGTATGAGGCACAAAGATCAAAATTGCTTAACTTAATACTTTCTAATTGTTCAGCCTTTTGCCAGTGTTCCGTAATAATCAGAAAATCACATATGTTATCTTCCTTAAACGTATTGTTTAGAAGAACTATCTTATTACTGATACATTGAATATTTTGGTGGCAAAAGAAATATTTTCATTCCGAGCTACAGCAGAACGTGGACCTATTGGTAGTAATACTTACATTTTCATCAGTTTGATCATGGTCTTTGGTATTTTCAAGGCATAGAGAGCATGAAGTAAAGACATTTGAGTTAAGGACATTCAATTTTTTGTCATTGACGACATACCTTGGTCTAAAAAATAATTGTCGGATGTATTAGCAGAGTATGCAACTGGTTCTATGACACTGAAATCAGTTATTTCTATCGTTTTAAGAGCAATTCTTTGTTGGTTTTTTGCTGTGAATTAAGTTGGAATTAGGTAATTCTGAGTTATTTAGTCGGAATACCAAGATACTGAGTCAAAATTAGCAAATTCCGAGATACCAAGTTGAAATTAGCTAATTCTGAGTTATCAAACAAGACACTCGGTTGGAATCAGCTGATTCCGAGTTATTAAGTTGTAACTCCGAGATATTAAGTCGGAATATAAAAAACCTAATGGCACTTTTACACCATTGTGTATATCAAATCATTTTGTATATGAATTTTAGCGGAAATCTCGAAAAAGCAGTATCTACGTATATTGATCTATCAAAAAGGTATAGATGTACTCCCTTGCAATTGGAAGTGATACGCGAGCTAGTGAAAATGGAAAACGAACCATCGTTACAAGCAGTCCTAAATGCGACAAGCGCAGTTCACGGACCCGTTTCTACTCAAGTAGCATTGATTACGGCCCTCGCCGAAATCGGACAAGAGAAGGCTCTCAGGAAAATTTTGTCGGTGAGTTTTTATATGTTTTAATATTAACACCCAAAAAGAGACTAATGAGTCGAGAAGCAGGTCATTATTTACGATTGATGGAACAGCTTTGTACTTCTCATGTTTAAAAGGGGAGAACATGAAATTTTCAAAATATTTTTAATGGATTTTACAGTTCGTGAAAACGTTCATTTGATTGTTTCGAACTCAACTTGAGTTCGAAACAATCGAACGAACGAGACATCGCCTGAAGATGGCAAATGTGAATTTGCCGAAACGTCGTGAAATCGGACCATTTCAGGACCAAGAACACAGAACGCCGAAAGAAACCCGAGAAACTATCTCAACCTACAGGGTGTAACATAAGTACGTTAAAATATTCAAGTAAAGTATTCCTGAGACAATTTTAAGAAAAAAAGTCTATAAACTTGTGTCCGGAAATGCTTCGTTTCGGAGATACAGGGTATTAAAATTTTTTTTTTTTTGTATTTGCACAAAATTTGGTACCCGGGGTTTTTTTGACGTGGGAAATTATAATTTCCTATTAATTTTCATGTAACATCTAGAGGGCACTGCGTACGCTGTCATTATTTATTTCAAATTGTCCTAACATTTTTTATAGTAAACTTTTGGTACTTTTCATGAAAAATCCTTATTCCCACACCTTTTCCAAGTAAAAAAGGTACACCTCCTCAACAACACTGCAGGTGATCGTTTTCGAGATATTTACAATTTTCTAGATCGATGCATGTTACTTAGCTCCTAGGGCGCTAAGTGAAGTTGCTGAGAACATTATACCACTGCTTTTACTCTATAGAGGAATATTTGGAAACTCCATTTGCCTCCTCCCCATGTCTTTTCTCGCCACACTTAGCTATATGATTTTATTATGATCTCTTTCACTTGAGTGATTGTTTTAATGATTTAATTTATGATTGTTTTAATGTTCTAACTTATGTGTGTCCTTGGTTTAGTAAATCTAAGTACCTCTGTGTCAGTAACAATGTTTTATTATTTTATATACTGGTGTTTTATAATTTCTATAATTTTGACAATTATCTGACCTGCTACAAACACTTGTAAAAATGTGTAACGTCAATAAAATCTATCTATCTATCTATCATT
This sequence comes from Gonioctena quinquepunctata, assembly GCA_018342105.1. NCBI lineage: Eukaryota > Metazoa > Arthropoda > Insecta > Coleoptera > Chrysomelidae > Gonioctena > Gonioctena quinquepunctata. Next base: position 225,670 of record JAFIRS010000234.1, on the reverse strand, counting down.
ACAAAAACTAAGTATATGGTAGGTCTCGTCAAAATAAACTCCTTTTTTCATATGAAATGTTTATCGAAAAATGATTTGTTTTCGAGATACAGATTGTTGAAATTTTTCAAAACATGGTTGGTTTTTGTCATAAGTTATTGCAACTGCAGTTATTTTCATCAAACTTTAAACACAGACTTCTCTCAAACGGAGCATTATCGAACTGCTTAATCAATCCAAATAAAAAAAAAATGTCAGGTTTAATTATTCAATTAGAAAGTGCTACATTTCCGAGTTTGTAAAAAAATAATTCGGAGAAGTACTATGTTATTTATTAGGCAATTAAACATATAAAAATTGAACGAAACAACTATTACAACAACTGTTCAAAGTGACAACCCCCAACAGTAATACAAGCTTCTGCTCTCCTCATCAAAGAATTCCGCACCCGTTGAAAAATGCCGGTAGTGTTTCTTATTGTTTCGCAGCAAGCTATGATGGGGCTAGCATAAACTAGTGATTTTAAGTGTTCCCAAAAGAAAAAATCGACGGGATTGAGGTCCGGTGACCTCGGGGGCCTATGCTGAGTGCCTCCTCTTCCTATCCATCGCTGAGATATGCTACGCCTATGAAATTTCTTGCTATCAGACTAAAATGAGCAGGGCTCCATCGTGCATAAACCAAGAGTGATTTCGGAGACCAATGGGAACATCTTCCATAAGCTGGGGAAGCTCTTGTTCCAAAAAATTTTGGTAAGCATCTCCATTCAAACGTAAGGGGAGAAAATAGGGCCCAATTAAATAATCCCCAATTATGCCTACCCATACATTAAAAGAGAATCTGTCTTGGAAATGAGTTTGCGTAAGAGCCTGGAGACGCTGAATATGATAAGGATATAATTGCTGTTCCTTTAAAATTCTGTAAACGGTCATGTGACTCACATTTAAAGTTTGACTGATTTTTCTTGTACTTGTCTCTGGATGTTCACTAATTTCTTCGAGAACCGCCTCCAATTCCACAGTTCTTGTAGTCCGTGGCCGTCCTACTGCAGAATTTCTTTCAAAGCTTCCAGTTTCAGAAAGTCGCCGGAAAAGATTCACAAATGTCGCTGCACAAGACGTGACGCGTTGGGGATACCTTTCCTGATAGATGTTGAATTTCCGTCAGCCAAGCCGTATGCGAAAACCCTATCAGCCATTTCAGCATTCGTAAAGTGGGGCATGGTACCAAAAAATCACTTTATAAACACCAAACTGTGAATTTGTCAATTAATAGTAAAAGATGTGACAGCGAACTTCTATTTTTTAATAAACGAACGTTCATAGCCTACTCGATTTAATTACCTTAATTTGCAAGCGAGAGTGACAAAAATTATTGAAATCAAATTTGGCTATACTGATTAAGCAGTTTGATAATGCTTAGTTTAGAAGAAGTCTGTTCGGGTATATTGCGTATAAAGTTTGATGAAAATAACTAAAATTGCAAAAAACTTATGACAAAAACCAACCATGTTTTGAAAAATTTCAACAATCTGTATCTCGAAAACAAATCATTTTTCGATAAACATTTCATAGGAAAAAGTAGTTTATTTTGACGAGACCTACCACATACTTAGTTTTTGTAATGTTCTCAGCAACTTGACTTAGCGCCCTAGGAGCTAAGTAACATGCATCGATATAGAAAATTGTAAATATCTCGAAACGATCACCTCCAGCGTTGTTGAGGAAGTGTACCTTTTTACTTGGAAAAGGTGTGGGAATAAGGTTTTTCATGAAAAGTACCAAAAGTTTACTGTCAAAAATGTTAGGGCAATTTGAAATAAATAATGACAGCGTACGCAGCACCCTCTAGATGTTACATGAAAATTAATACGAAATTATGATTTCCCACGTCAAAAAACCCCGGGTACCCAATTTTGTGCAAATAACTTATTTTTTGCAAGTTATTTTTAAAAAGCGAACAAAAAAATCAATTTCAACACCCTGTATCTCCGAAACGAAGCATTATAATAATAATAATAATAATATTTCTTTATTTCTGAATTAACCTTATATATACATGTATACATAAAGCTAAAAAAGCAATGACGTCAAAAGTATAGCACATTTCAGAAGATATGGTTCATATAGTCATCTACATTGTACGGTTCTAGATCTAGGAGCAATTTTTTTATTTTTGTTTTTTTTTTTAAGAACATCAGGCACTCAGTATAGATAAAGAGCATATACAGTGAAAATTCTTTTCTCTCTGAAAAGTCCTCTGCATGACTGTCTAAAATCCCTCTTATATATGATTCGGAGTACCTTTTTTGGATAATAAAAATGTTCTCTACAGTTGAGCCTATTCCCTAAAATATTAGTCCATATCGCATGACAGATTCAAAATTGGCATGGTATAGTGTTCTTAATGTTGGTTCATTTAAGTATTTTGCAGTTATTCTAATTGCATAGCAAACCTTATTTAGCTTACTAGCAACATATTCTATATGTTGTTTCCAGTCCAGAAAGCGGTCTAGTATGATGCCTAACAACTTAGTATGATGATTTACTTCCAAGTTTTGTTCTTCCAATTTAATAAATTCTGGTTTGTTTTTCTACTGTGACTTCTACTAAAAATCACCATGTTTGTTTTATCCTCATTTAGAATGAGTTTATTTTGTTGAAACCATTTTTTTGCCTTTGTGTAGGTGTTTGTTGCTTCAATTGAGAGATTTTGTTCATCTTCCGCTCCCACAGCCAAATTTGTATCATCCCAAATATGGTTATGTTCCCATTTCCATTAAAATTTTCTGTTATATAACACAAATCATTTAAAAAAATTAGGAATAGAATTGGTCCTGCAATACTTCCTTGAGGTATTTCCTGTATTATTATATAATATGTCTGATTTTCAATGATTCCTTCCCTGGTTATTTTAATAGCTGTGTCCTATTTGAAAGATATGATTTAAACCACTCACCAGCATTTCCTCGTTACACCATATATTTCCATTTTTTTCAATAAAATGTTCCTATCCAGGCAGTCATATGCTTTTGACAAATCAAAAAACATACCTAATGCTAGTTTATTGTCTTCTATAAAGTTTAAAAGTTCTTTGGTGAATTGGCAGATGGCGGTTAGTGTAGATCTCCCTTTCAAATAAGCGTGTTGGGAATGGTTCAGTATTTCACATTCATTCATGAACAATATCAACCTTGAGCACATTGCAAGTTCAAAAATTTTTGAAAAACTGGGTAGAAGACTCTTCATTTCCCTTTTTAAAAAGGGGTTTGATTACAGCTAGTTTCAGTTGATCAGGAAATATTCCATGTTTGAAAGAATTGTTTATTATATAAGATATCACATTGCTGATTGATGGTATGCATAGTTTGACTATATTTGTCGGGATCTCATCATCACCACTACTATATTTATTTTTCAATGTTTTTGATATTTCTATTATTTCTTGCGGATTTGTGGGTTTCAGGAATAGAGATCTATTATTATAATGTATATAACTATGATCTGAAGTTGCCTCTGGGAGATGCTTCACCATATTAGGGATAATTTTAGTTAGGAACTCGTTGAAGTCATTTGCTGTGTTTTTTCCACCTTTGATTTGACATTCCTCATTTATTTTTAGATTTCCATTAATTTCTTTACAAATCGTCCACATAGTTTTGTTTTTATTATCCGGTTATTAATCTTTTTTTTTCTCTTTATATTATTTTCATTATTAATTGGATATGTTCTACTTAAAACGAGCAATGTGTCAAGTTTGTTTTTAACTCTATAACATCTGCATCTTTTTGTACGAACCGTTTGTTCCTGGTCGACATAATTTTTACAGGAAAGGACTCATTGAAAATATGTAGAAAATTATTTATAAACTGTGTCCATTGACTATTTACATCTTTTACATCTATTTCATACACTAATTGCCAATTTTGTTCACTCAATCTTTGCAAAAAATATTTTTTTGAGCTTTCAGTAAAAAATCTACGTGGTGTTGGTGGTTGTTTGGATTCTTGAATCTCAAAATTGATCTTCTGTGCTGAGTGATCTGAAATGTGGTATTCAATTGTCTGACTTTGTAACAATTCAAAATTTGAAAAAGTATTATCTAAACAACTTTTGCTGTTCGCTGTGATCCTAGTAGATTCCTTTATTGCAGGTGTCATATTGAAAGAGTTCATCAAACTGAAGAATTCTGATTTGATTCGATTTTCTTCCATCATTTCAATGTTGAAATCTCCTGCAACAACGATATCCTTATTGTCATTTACTAGTTTACTTAAGAGTATTTCAAGCTTTCTAAAAAATGTTGGTAGGTTTCCATTTGGGGTTCTATAAATTGATATTACTGTAAGATTCTTTTTCCCTATCATGCACTCTACGGCTGCACACTCAAAATCTGCTGTTTTGGACAGCTTTACTAGATTTTTTAGTTCCTTTGCTTTTTGCTTCTTCTGTACAAATATTGCTGCTCCCCCATGTGAACCTTCTTCTCTACAAAACTTCGAAACTAGTTTGAAGTTCTTTATTGCTGTGTTCTCCATTTGATCTGCTGACTTCCAGTGTTCTGTTACACATAGAATTTTACATTCATTATTTGCTTCTAGCATGTTTTCCACCCTATCTATTGCATTTCCAATTGATTATACATTTTGATGAATTATGCTCACCTCATCCTTATTTATGTGACCATAGTTATTTTTTTGACACCTTTTTTGCTTCAGTAAAAATTTCCCTTGATTTCTTAAAAGTCCTTATGTTTATTGAAATCAAATCTTTTACTCCAACTCCCTGGGCCAGAATTTTGTTTCATACATTTCATCCTTTTATCAAAGGGTGCTGTTACAACAAATGCTTTTAGCCTGTTTTCTTCTGTTGGTATCTCTCTGACCTCAATATCTTCCTCTATTACACTTGTTTTATCTTTTATATACTTTTTTATAATTGTTTCATTTGCTGTTCGTTTTATTCGATACAGATAAAGCCATAATTTTTTCTCTGCTCCACAGAAACCATTTTCCTTGTCCTCTTCCTGTACTTCCCCACAGCCAATTAGTTTTTTTGGCCTGCTTTTTTCCTTTTTCCTTTTCCTGGTCTTTCCTCCAACTAGAGTAAAGTTGTTTTCATGTTCATCCACTTCGCCATCTATTGACTGTTGTTCGTCAGTAACACTACAGGTGTAAGGTGCTGCCCTCTGTATATGAGAGGGTAGACCAACTGGTCTTAAGTTTTGTCGTAGTTTACTACTAAATGATGGTTTGAGTTCCTGCTGTTCAGTTGGTTTGTTTTCCTGCTGTTCAGTTGGTTTGTTTTTCTGCTGTGATGTTGATTTGTCTTCTTGCTGTAGGGTTGGTTTGTTTCCTCGCTGGACTGTTGGTTTGTGTTCTTGCTGTTTAACTGTTTTGATTCTGTTGACATTTTTTGTTTCTCCTTCTAAATGATTTATCCTTTGTAATAATAATTCATTATTTACTTTGAGGATATTATTTTTGTCTTTCATTTCATCTAACAGTTCTTTTAGGTACTTATTTTCAAGTTCCACTTGTTGTTTTTCGAGTAGGAGTACTTTGGAATCTGCAACTGATAACCTCTGATTAACCTCACTTTGGCAGCATTCCACTTTATTAGGCAATCCATCGACCTGTCAAAACGAAAGCAATATGGCGGGCTGTTGGCACACATTGTAATTCGTCATAAGCGACCATAGTGGTAAAAGTGTTTATTTTATGATTTTCTGTGCGAATTTGAGTAGTTTTTTCAATTTAGGATTATAATTCGTGCTTCAACTGAAGAAAAATGCCCTTTATTTGCATTGTAGTTAACTGTGGGTCTCGTCACGACAGGGATAAAGTCGGGTTTCACTCGGTGTCTACAGTATCAAATCATAAGTTTTTGACCAGTTAAAATGACTTATCGAGGAGGAGAAGAGCTCTATGTTAGCTACAATCAACCTAGAAGATCTTACGGATTCGAAAATCAAGTATCAGAGAGGCTGCAGCAGACATATCCTGGGTGCACATTCGTGATAACATCCTTCATTCCGTCATGGATACCTACCTATAACTTCAGACTTTTGTGGTTTGATTTGTTCCGTAGAAGATCTTACGGATTCGAAAATCAAGTATCAGAGAGGCTGCAGCAGACATACCCTGCGTGCACATTCGTGATAACATCCTTCATTCCGTCATGGATACCTACCTATAACTTCAGACTTTTGTGATTTGATTTGTTCCTACGATTACTTGTATGATTTTGTCTACTTGTATGTATCTGAACTATTGTACATTAGGAGGTCCCATTTCAAATAAAGTTCATATATATATATATAATTGATATATTTTCCACTTCAAAAAGAAAATTTCCACTTCAAAGTCTTTCAATCTCAACCTTCCCTTTTAGATATTTCAGGCAATTATCGAAAGCCTCGATCAAGTCTTGTGAAGGGTGTTGATTTGATTACTCGTTTGGATGTCCATCGTCTTAAGTATTTGAAAGGTTTACCGATGTTTTGAATGTGAATACTGTATTCAGACGCATTGCAGATACAAACATTCAAACATCGTGAAAACCTTTTCAAGAACATCAAGACGATGGACGTCCGAGTCGAGAGTAATCAAGTTACCACATCGTCTACAACCTTCAAAGGGTATCGTAATTTATTAATAGTAACAATTGGATATATCGTGATATTTATCGAAATTGTACTATAAACAAATATCAATATTGTGTAATTTTTTTATAATTGGTATTAAATTAAGAGTAATCAACTGAATCAGTAAAACAACAAATTAACAAACATTTATTTATATATATTCATTTGAAACATTTTATTTTTTAAAACAACTGAGCAAGAGGCAAAGTCTCAATAAATTTTTTGACTGGATTGATTGGCCACACAGCTTCCAAATCTGTCGTGCCATTGCCTCTAATATAGCACCAATATGACCACCTACTTCACTGTTTCCGCCATACAAGTACAGTAAGCAGTACAAATGCTTTCATCCTTTTCAATTATGTACCAAACATCTGAAGGTTTTAATTTGCCTATTGTGAATACTTGACCTGAAAAAGTTATGTCGATTAGTAAGAACTATTACGAAAGTTGAGAAGTAATATTCTTAAACATCAAATCAATGTCTCTAATAATAAACAAATGTGGCAATAAACAATAGAACAGATCAGAAGTTATAAATTGCTTCTTATGTATTATTATTCCTAATTTATAATAATTCACTTCGATGACTCAGGATTTGCAACTGTACATGTGCCCATTAGAAAAAACCTGCTGCCTAGGAAAAAACATACTAGACTAACTAAAATATATAAATGATTCTGAATTTGTGTTCTCACCTTCCATTGAAGCCAGATTCAAAGTATGTATGGATTCTAAACTTGTATAGGGCTTCATCTGCATTTTGGGAAAGCTGAGTAAAGAGCAAATACATGAAATAATATCCATATTCGTAACAGGAGGAGCACCAACAATTGAACAATTCAGTTCAGAAATATTCAGTGTAAAAAGGATCTAAATCACTGATCAATCCTCAACTTCATTTTATACCTGTAACAAATACATTGATAAAAATGTAAACAAAAGATGGGGATGTATTTTCAAGCATACCGTTCACCAAAGCCTCTGCTTTTCAACAATAGTGTCTTCAGGTAATCACTCTCCATCTGAATATTATTAATTAACAACACAAAAGCTCCGAAAATAACCAAAAATATATTTTTACAAGCCAAAGGTACACACTGACAATGATATTCTTATGGCGATTATCGGTGTGTGTGCCAACAAACCGCCATATTGGGTCACGTGGTATGGATTGCCTAATGGTCTCCATTACTTCTTAATTTTAGTCTTTCTGCACAACTTTTATGTAGCACTGATAGACAATTTTTGCACACGTAGACTGAGCACGTTTTTCCACAACATTTCATTGTGGCACCTTTTATATTTGTTGCATTTTCTTCACTATTATCTTTGGCGTTAACATCGTGTCCATCTTGATAATTCCGGACCAAGTTTATATAGCTTTTTTTCTTAAAATTGTCTCAGGAATATGTCACTTGAATATTTTAATGTACTTATGTTACACCCTGTATATATATATATATATATATATATATACAGGGTGTAATCTGACCTTTTGCGCCGCACACCCGTTAATAAAGAGTGTATAATGCCATTTTATAACAAATTACAGTGGTTAAAAACCTGAAAAAAAATTGAAAACATTTGTTTGTAAAATTCTAGAAAATTTTGGGTAGTGCCGCCGGCCTAATTTCAGGTGACCTGCTCAGAAGAAAACTTTGGCAATTACCGAAAACAATAAACATTCAACTAGACATTTGAATAATGTAGAATGTTGAACAGATTGTGTGGTAAATGTATACATTGCAGGCTGTCAGATATATATATTTTAAAGTGATCAAAACAACTAACGTTGTTATATCCAAACTGGGGATAAAGTCAGAACTAGTTTACTTCATACTCTGCTCTGAGACACTTATCATAATTATCACAGTCACTTGTAAGAAACAAACAGTATTGAAAAGGGAAAACATTTCCAATTCAATATTGTTTTGAAAATAACATCACAACCATTGTAGTGTAGAACACTTGAACTGAACACTATTGCCAAGCAAGATTCTTACAAAGCTGTCTACGAACCAAAGTTTGTTAGATTCTACTAGTGTTTTCTGATTGGCTCTTATGTAGGCCAACATTGACATCATTATTCAGACATTATCTTGGGTCATTTTCTCTGTATATTTTAACTGTGCGTTCAGAACGCATTTGAAATGTTTGTTCATGTACATAAAGCTATAGAAAACAATGGTGATTTTCTGAAACAGTATTACTACTGATTTACTATATCGTATATTTTTTTGTAGACTGTTAGAATGCCCTTGAGAAGTACCCTTGAAAAACGCTGTGAACGATGGATCATGGAAAAGAAGGTGGCAGCATTGCAAACATTGGCCGATTGTTGCGACAGGCTGCCCAAGGAAGTGATTGACGTAAACTTCATCTACAACTGCATCATGAAAATACACAGTAAGACTTTTCGGAATCCGTCCCAAGTTTTCAGAAACAGATATACAGGGCGCCCTTGAATATATTTCCCATAAAAAAAACAGATCGGGGACAGTTGTCACTAATAAAGAAATTTTAATAGGATTGAAATAATAATCCCATTAAAATTTCTTTATTAGTGACGACTGTCCCGGATCTGTTTTTTTGGACACCCTGTATATTATTTTTTTTTCTTTCAGATTCTAACAACAATTGCGAGGCGGCACTGGAGTTATATGAACGATTAATAGAAAAAGAACTGCCTGTACATAGAGAATTAGAAGAAATCATACTGAAATTGCTCAAACATAATAATTATGTGATACCAAAGAGTTTGCAAACGGGAACTAGGTAGGAGTGTGAATTATTCATAGTAAATAATTTAAATTACTAAAACACATTGTTTCATTTCCAAAATGGTTTAAAAACGTGCCGTGGCCAAATCAGAAGTGGGATAAATTAATAAAAACGCTAAAAAATAATAGTTTATATTTTTATATTAATAATATTAATGGTAATAATATGCACATTAAAATAAAATACATGACTGTACATATTTCATGATACAGAACAGCGCGACATAAATCTTCAGATATAAAATATATCGTCGCACCGTTCTTCAACAATATCCGTTAGATTATGAATGCTTTTATATACATCCCTTAATTCAATAAAAAACTAGATTATAAATAATACATACTAATATTTTTATACATCAGACTCTGGTGTCAAAAAAGGGAACAAATATCAATCTGATTAATCAGTAGATCGAATCGATTGCAACGACTTGATAAAGGAGAATGAAAAAGTGTCACGAGCAGCTTGTTTCTCAGTAAAATTTCCATTTGGGGGCTTCAATTTTTTTTTTGTTGCAAAATAAGTCTGTTTGTACAAATTTTTTACCTTTAGAATCCGCGTCTAATTCCCACTCATTAATGTTCACTGACTGAAGATATGATAAAAATAAAGTATCCGAAAACACAAACGTATTAGTTCCTCGACTTATATAATATTCATATATAAAACTTTTCTTTTAAGTAGGCAGATCAGGTCAACTCAAATTATTTTTTTCTGCAAAACGTGTCCAACGTATCAACAAACTGATATGGATGACCAATCACAATAAAATATTTCTAGTAACAAAGTTTGCTCTATCGGTGTGTTTCGTTCAAGTTTTTGAAATCGCTAATACAGGGCATGTAAATCTCTTGCACAGCCCTAAATTACGAGTGTATATTTTATAACGAATTACAGTGCTTAAAAACCGGATATTTTTTTTGAAAACATTTTTTGTTCTTTGTAAAATTCGGCAACATTTTGGGTAGCGCCGCGCACTAATTTCGGGTGACCTGCTCTAAGAAAACTTCGGCAATTGCCGAATGCAATAAACATTTAACTCGACATTTGAATAATGTACTTTTGTCGAACTGTGCTAAATTGCAGGTTGCCTGAGATATATATTCAATTTCAAAGTGAAGAAAACAACTAACCTTATTATATCCAAACTGGTGATAAAGTCAGAACTAGTTGACTTCATACTCTGCTTTGATCCACTTATAATTATCACAGTCACTTGTAAGAAACAAACGACACAAACAGGATCAATGGGGGTAACTCCAAGTCAATCTACACGAAAACAAAATCTACGTAGTTTACTTTATTTCCAAAGTGTATGCATTTTGGAAGTTAAAACTTCCATCATACACTTTGGATATATAAACTATACCATGAGTCGGAAATAATAGTCTGTGACGTCAGTCACTAGTTCAGAAACAACACAGTAAGAGCGGCAAAATAATATCATATTTTACAATAAAAATCTATTGTATCCCGATATGCCGCTTGTTTTAAATAGGAGTAATTATATAGTACCAGAGGAGGAAGAAAACATTTGAAAATGTAGTGGTAATTATCATATATGTATTAAGAACCAATATTGATAATAAAGACTACAAATGTGAAGCCAAAACAAATGAAGCATGACGATCGCTCGGACTCTTTCTAATTGGCAACGTTGAATTGATGCGCATGCACGAAAATGGAGGCGTGACATGTATTGGTTTATGTTCGGTTGCCATAACTACACGCTGAGGAAGAATCAGAGGAATTAAAAAAAAACTAGCATAGTGATAATTTTACAGTATCAAAGAAAACATGTGGGGTAATTATATAGTTTCAGAGGAAGAAGAAAACGTTTAAAAGTATATCGGGTAATCATATAGCATCAGAGTGAGGAGAAAACAACATTGAGAGCATTTGGGGTAACTATGTAGTATCAGAATGATAAGAACATGTTTGAAAGCATGTGGCAGTTGACAATTTCCTCAAAATATTGAATAACCTACCAAAATATCAGAATCATCCAGGGTGTATATTAATTTCAATGATTCCCGTCACAAAATTCAAACAAGCAAATCTGTTGTTTGTTTCAATATCGATGGATAATATGAAACAAAAATATTCATCAATTGAATAGGACCTTGTTTTACAACCGCTATTGTCATCTACCTGCCCCAGTATTTCCAAAACTGAAACAAGACACCTACCTCGAGCTGACCTCATTACTTTGGCGATTTCAATTGTCATTGTCAATCGACAGGCAAATATCGATTTAAATATTCAGTCTGTGTAAAATAATATGTACACTTTAAACTATTTCTTTTTTCCTAGAATGTCTCCGCTCATCTGACAGGCACTTCGTTTAGCGATTTCCACTGCATCACAAATTAGAATATATATATAAAAAAAAACAAAGATTATCCGTCGAAAACTGCTCCTCCGAACCCAAATGTATGTCGGCCAAGTCCGGAGGTAGAGCTAATGGCATGACTGGGCCGTAGATCCGTTCCTGTTCTTCCAGTTGTTGAGCAAACGCTTCTTCCAGTTTCTAGAATTCAACGGGAAAATTTGAAGATAATATGTTGTGGGATTTTTTCATTTACAACTCTGTAAATTTCCGATAGTTGGACTAGCGCGATTCGAGACACGCCATTTGGTGACGAGTAATTTTTCCTCCTGAACACAAATCCAAAACGCGACCTTCTAAAATATTTTTGGAGATACGACCCTTCAAACGCAGAAAAAAGGTAATTTTTTAGCACTATTTTAAGTAAAACAGTAACACACACCCTCGGTCACGCGTTCTAGCCCTTTTTTTACAAGAAAAACTGACATTTTACAAAATTTTCATCCTTCTGTACAATATAAACCGGCTATATGCCACCTACTTACAACTGTCAAGTCTGGTGACTGTTATATACATCAATTTGCTGATGATACTCAAGTGTATGCAAGTTTCAACAAAGATAATGCTGACATGGTCATTACAAAAATCAATGATACTCTTGATAAAATATTGAAATACTCCAATAAACATGGTTTGAAATTAAATCCCACTAAATCACAAATGATATGTTTTGGTAATAGTGATTATGCTACTGAAGAAGTAGTAATCAATGGTGTGAGTATTGAGCCCTGTAGAGCAATAAAAAATTTGGGACTATTCATTGATGATGATTTACGGTTCAAAACGCATAGTAAGCATATAGTCCAGAAAAGCTATATGTCATTAAGAAATCTTTACGCAACAGAACAATACTAAACAAAGAATTGAAAAACAGTTATGTGAATCATTAGTTTTGAGCCACTCAAATTATGGCGATATTATTTATGGACCATGTCTTGATATTCGAACTTCAACTAGAATTCAAAGAATTCAGAACTCATGTATTCGTTTCATCTGTTCACTAAGATTACGAGACCACGTAACTCCATTCAGAGCTGAACTAGGGTGGCTTGATATGCAGGACAGAAGGAAACTTCACCTTGCATGTTTTGTTCATAAAGTATTAGAAAAAGGAACTCCCTCGTATATTAGAAAAAAAATGTCATATAGGTCGGTTGTGCATGATGTAAACACCAGAAATAGAAACCTACTTGTAATACCCAGGCATAACACTGCTGCATTCAAAAGGTCATTTTCTCATTCTGCGGTAAAATATTTAACTCCATACCAACTCCTATCAAGAACAAATCAACTTATGGATTTAAAAGAGCCTTTAAGGAATACCTTATGGTTCTATAACATTTTTGTTTTATATGTTGTAATTATATTAACGTTCTCCCTTTACGCATTCTTTGCATTATTTACATGTTACATTTTAGTTATTTGAACATACCTATTTACTCCGTGATTGTTAATTATAATATATATATATGTAGGCATTATTCTGTATGAAATAATTTATTTGTAACTGGTACTCGGTTGAGTTGAGCAGTCTAACTGGACTTCGCCGAGGATAATTAAAATAAAGACATTTTATTATTATTATTATTTAACTATCAAACATGGTAATTTTTATTTTTACGATGTCGGTCGCCACAACTTGGATATTGTCAAAAGTTAAACGTAAATAGTTGCAAAAGTTGACTCTCATTCTGGCACAGTTTTCTTTATATTACAAATGGGAATTGAGTCTTCTTATGCTTTCTCGACCTTCGAAGGGCTGTATCTTGAAATAGGCCAATCCATAGAGCAGAAAATGACTGATTGTGTGACAAAAATAGTACCAGGAAATCGACTTTTTCCATCATACAAAAGACGGTTATATCCTGTTATGTTTCCTACTCGCAACTATCAATGCTTATTTTGTTATGACATTTAAGAGCAAAAAGTCGTGTTTTTTAGTTTTTCGCTTGTAACATGAAAACTAATGAAGCAATATCTATGCTCTCAATGGACGAATTATAGAGAATCTATATGCAAAAAAATGGCACGACTCAATTGGATTAATAATAACAAAGAAAAACCGGAAAATTCTCCGTTTTTTCAAAAATTCATAACTCCGACATTTTTTAAGTTGAAGTGCAGGCTCTCTGCAACATAGTAGTGATTGATATGTACTTTATGTGCAGTAGGATCATTTGTTTTTGCATACTAGCAATTTTAATTTTTTTATGCACTTTATTGGAGCAAGCCTGGATGCATCATAGGTGGTACGATTTCAATTTTTGGAAAAGATTTTTAAGTAGAAATATAGTACACATAGTAGTGATTGATATGTACTTTATGTGCAGTAGGATCATTTGTTTTTGCATTCTCTGAAATAGGTGAGAAATACTTGCAAACATGACCAAAAATGAGCGAGCGTGTGAGAGCGGCTGAGTAGTGGGGGTAGAGCAGCAGATTCATAACTTGTATATATAGTTTTTATATATATATATATATATATATATATATATATATATATATATATATATATATACACAAAGGTAAGCAGCAATGAAAAAGTAAACTCTTTAAAGTTTATCAACTTTCGGAAATGTTTATTTCCATCATCAGGGAAACTACAATAGATGAAAAACCAATAGTAATACATATTCAAGTACAAAACATCATGTTACTTATAACTTTGTTGAGGTTGGTTTCAATTATGTTAAACATATATTCATCTAACATAGTAATATAAAAGAAGAATGTGAATCAAAGAATGAAACAAAGTTCGAAGTTGATAAAAAACTCATTAAAATTGTTTAAAATTATATAAATATTTCAGTCTACTCAATGTGGTGTGACTAGTGAAACTGACAGGTTAGGAATAATTCCCGCAATTTTATTTAAGCCAACGACACCTGACGGCTGTCACTTGGAAATTATTACAGTGGTACCAACTGTTGTTACCATGATTTGGATTGATATCTAAAGACAATAACAAATAATAGTACCGCCACCTGGTAACAACAGTTGGTACTAATCCAACAGTTGGTACCACTGTAATAATTTCCAAGTGACACCCAAATAAAATTGCTGGAATTATTCCTAACCTGTCAGTTTCACTAGTCACACCACATGGTTATATTCATATAATTTTAAACAATTTTAATGTGTTTTTTAATAACTTTGAACTTCGTTTTATTCTTTGATTTACATTCTTCTTTTGTATTACTGTGTTAGATGAATATGTTTATTTTCATTGAAACCAACCTCAACAAAAGTAAGTAGCATGTTTCCTACTTGAATATATATTACTATTGGTTTTTCATCTCTGGAGTTTCCCTCATAATGGAAATAAACATTCCCGAAAGCTTGGATAAACCTTAAAGACTTTACTTTTTCATTGCAGGTTTCCCCAATATCCCTAGTTTTGTACCTAACTAGTCAGCAAAGACTTCCCACCCACTTATATACGTCACTTATAACAATTGTTGCAAAAGTTGTAAACATTTCTAAAATAATGCACAAAAAAGACAGTTTTTCCCCAATTATTTCGAGAATTTACTTATCGATTTTAACGCAATTAAAAATGAAATGTAAGGTGTTTTTAATACTTACAACTCTTCTCTAAAATGTAATAGGAGAATTCTACGGCCCGAAAATTGAATTTTCCAATTTTAATTGTCGTTTATAAAAAAATAGGGCAAAAGGGGCTGTATGTTTTTATATATTTATCATGTACTAACACCCACCCATCGCCTAAAACATTCAGATACCTGTAATAAATTAAATCAATTTTATTTCTCTACAGACTGGGCTAATTGGCCCATGAAGAACTAGGCAACATGGTATCTTACAATGAAAAGTCAATTTTTTCATCAAAAGGATGGGGTCAAGAAAATGCAACTAATGCAACTTTTGACTGTTGATTACGTCCGAGTTAAGGCTGCCGACGTCGTGAAAATTAACATCACTATGTGTTTGATGGTTACGGGAAGTCACACCATCTGTTTACATCTAACATCTAAGTAAGTGCTGAAAATCCATGATTAAGGGTGCGTGTTCAGTGGCTTGAAATAGCGCTGAAAAATTACGTTTTTTTTCAACCTTTGAAAGTATTTGAGAGTGTTGATATGTTTTTAATCGTTACACTTGTGCAGATTTATATAGCTCATGTAAGGTATCAACCGTGTTCAATGTTATATATTTTATACCTATTAGTTATATTTAATTTTAGTTTAAGATAACTACAACGTTCAATGTCAGGTTATATTTTTATACCTATTAGATATATTTAATCTTAATCTTAGTTTAACATAAATTTATGATCATGTAATTATACTGTAATGGGGGCTATCCCGTATGTACAATAAATAAATAAAAAAATATTTTTACACTTGATTTTCACCCACTTCCAGACGTCCGAATGATTTGAAATTTTTGTTTGAAAAAAAAACAAAATGGCGGCTCCAATATGGCGGACGACGAGTTTTGGTTTTAAAATTTTTTTTCAAAAAAAAAAAAAAAAAAAATTAAGATGGCGGCTCCAAAATGGTGGACGAGTTTTGTGATTATGGTCCGATTCTATTCAAAATGGGTATGTGGGGGTTTTTGGAGTCAAATATTATGATTCTTTCGTGAAAATTGAAAAATTCAAGATGGCGGTTTACTGTATATATTGACAACGTTAAAATCTTTGAATGACTTCTAAAATCGAGATTTGACTATTAAAACAGCTGTACACAATAATGATTTGGAAAATAATTACAGTTACTAATAGTAATCACGGAATTAACAGTAGATTAGAACAAATAATAGTTTAACTAAAAAGTAGAAAATAAATAATAGTTTAAAAAACTAAAAAACACGCTTTTTATAAAAAACCGAACTAATAAATAAATATAAATAGTTTAAAAAAATTAAAAAACACGCTTTTATAGAAAACCAAACTAAAAAAATAGAAAAATAAATTTTAATAAATTTGAATTAAGAATAGTGTAAATTTTTTAAATAAATATAAATTAAAAATTATGTAAATAAGAAAAAAATTTATTTTATTTAAAAAAAATTATGATTATTAATTTTGAATTTTTTAAAAATAACACTATTTAATTTAAATTTATTAAAATTTTTATTTTCTATTTTTTTTAGTTTGGTTTTCTATAAAAGCGTGTTTTTTCGTTTTTTTAAACTATTATTTATTTAGTTTATAGTTTGGTTTTTTATAAAAAGCGTGTTTTTTTGTTTTTCTAAACAATTATTTATTTATTTAATTTTGGATTAATGTTCAGGAGGTAAGTAACACCAAACGGCATGTCTCAAATCGCGCAAATCCACCTATTGGAAATCTACCTACGACTCTTATATTCCTTGCCAAAGAAAAAATCAAAACAAATCAAATTGTTGGCAAATTGAATTTCTTTATTGACAATCATGTGCAATTTCAATTAGTGTCCATCATAGATGGCGCTATAATTGATATTTTTGAAAGCAGCCTATAGAAATGTCATTTGGTTGCCAAAATGTCACAGTGTTGCCAACTCAAGGAAAATGAAAGTACCACCAGATTATTGGCGACAGTAAATAAGACAATAGCGCCGAACTACATAAGAGGTGTTGTGATTCAATTTGTTCATATGTAGGTTTGAGCGACCAAAAGTCAACTTCTGAGCAAAATAGCAAAGGAGAGTGATTTTGATTTAATTGCAAGAAAGCCAACAACAATTATAGATGGCGCCGTCTTGATGACTGGGAAACCATGGAACAGCTGTAGTGGTGGTGGTGGATTTCTCAGAATTAAAGTGAAATCATTCTCCTTTGCTGGTAGGAATTATTTCAAACTATTTTCTATTGCCAATGATCGAATGATGGGACGGCACAAATCTAGAGTTCTATAATATCCAGTAGTAAGAAAGATCCAACTTTCTCTTATCAGTAATATTAATTATTATTTATCGACCTGATACCAGAAAATTGGATAGAAAAAAATAGGAATGATTACAAACCTTTGGCGGTGAAAATTTCCGGAAAGGAGGATCCAAGGAAAGCAACAAACAAAGCAAGCAAAAAAAACAACTAAAACGACAACAAAAAACAGCTCACACAAAACACAGGGTTCAAGAGGTTTGTTTCTTTATAATAAATAATAGCAGGAGACACAATGGAAAGTATATAAATAAGAGTCTCGGTGAGTATTACTAGGTAAGGCCGGATGAAAGAAATATTATAAAAAAATATCCCTTTGTAGAGTTCAAGAATACTTCTATGTAGGATCCCGCATTTCCCCAGAAAAAAATTGTACTCTGTAGACTTTAATGTTGTATAAATATTATATAAAAATAAACAGAGAACTGCATATTTTTTCTTTCAACAAAGGTAAAAATTAATTTTAATTTTATTTCCTATTTTAAAAAAAAAAAAGTGTTGAAATCTCACTAATAAAATTTATGAATCCTAATTGAAAAAAAAAAAAAAAAAGTTTATTTTTATCGCCGGATTTCGAACCCCACTAGTTATTCTCTTTGAAAAATTATCTTGGCTATTAATTTGTACAATGTTCTACGAAGGCGTAGAAGGGCCAACAACAAAATATTTTTAAAACATTTGGAATTGTCACTTTGAAGTGACAATTGTCACTTTGAAGTGACAATTGTCACTTGAATGACAATTGTCACTTTGAAGTGACAATTGTCAGTTCAAAGTGACAATTGTCACTTCGAAGTGACAATTGTCAGTTCAAAGTAACAATTGTCAGTTCAAAGTGACAATTGTAAGTTCAAAGTGACAATTGTCAGTTCAAAGTGACAGTTGTCAGTTCAAAGTGACAGTTGTCAGTTCAAAGTGACAGTTGTCAGTTCAAAGGACAATTGTCAGTTCAAAGTGACAATTGTCACTTCAAAGTGACAATTGTCAGTTCAAAGTGACAATTGTCACTTCAAAGTGACAATTGTCAGTTCAAAGTGGCAATTCCAAGTGTTTTAAAAATATTTTGTTGTTGGCCCTTCTACGCCTTCGTAATGTTCTCTATGATATAAAAAAAAATAAAAATGAACCAAATAAAAACTGCAACAATCATAAAATTGCTTCGAACTCTCATAATTCAATTAAACAATACATGAACCGAGACAAGGTTTTTTTTGGGGTCCCTTGAGAACGCAATAACCTTTAAAAGTTCCTTTAGAGACAGGTAAGGTTTTATGCAATCGATGGAAAGCTCTAATAAACTTATCAAATCTTCACTTGAAAAATAAATTGAGTCTAATTTGAAAACTGCTGAATTGTGATTGATCTGGAGTGAACTTGGCAACAGAGATAATGACAGAATTTCTCAGTAAGAAAAGGAAAACAAACTCGATTGAATATTGAATAGTTTTTTTTTTTGAAAATTCAATAATCTACGACATTAATGAAGTTATTTTTTGTAACATCTTCAACCTGCTGTACATATTTTAACTGAAACATTGCGATTGTAATTTAGTTTTATCACCTGGAGAAGCTATTGTATAGCAAAACAGGTGTCGGGGTTTTATAAATCCAATTCAGTGAAGTGTCTTTTGTTCACTTCAATAGGGATTTTCATCGAGTATCTGCCGCGTCAATGAAAAAAACTGCCTAAAATGAAAATGCTCCTCTCTGTATATCTGCAATTCAGCAAAATCTGATTGAAATTGCGGGATCTTTTCGAAACAGTACCCTTGAAGCCCAGAAACAAACCCCGATGGACAAAGGACAACCTAAGCGACGGAATCGTCCTTGGAATCGAAGGAGGGAAAAGCGATATTATTTGCAGGCATGTTGCTCGAGCTCCACGTCCTCTGGTGGCCCCAGCCGGACCTACGATTCTCCAACACGAGCGGGCTCGAAGGTACCGAAGACGAAGAAGCCTTTTCGACGGATTCTGGTACGTTGTCCGTCGAGGACGAACCAGGATCAGGAAACGACAATTTCGGAAGGTAACTCAAGTATTTGGCGGAGCGCATTTCTTTGTACAATTGCTCCTCGAGTTTCTATAATTAAGGTGGGGCGTGTTAGTTTGGGAGGGTCTCGATTTGCCGGCACAATCAGGAACTTTCGGTAAACAAACACCAAATATTTCGACTTGAAAAAAAAAAAAGGTTTCTATTCCAGCATAACCCTAAATCTTTGCATTTCTCACCTTCGACATAATTCCATTATTTATCTCCTCTTTGTACTGTAATCTTAATTTAAAAAAATTAATAAATAAGTAAAAAATAGGATAATTTTTATTGAAACATTTTCTGTAAAATGAATTTATCATTATTATGAAAACCGTTTATATAAAAGTTGCAAAATAATGGAGATATCATGGCTTTTTTTACTTGTAAAAAAAAAAAACTCGATCGGGTTATTAGTAACAGAGAAAAACTGGAGCAAGCCTAGGTGCGTCATAGATGGACCAATTTCAATTTCCCCCTAGTCCCCCTAAAACAATAAAAAAAATTAAACCCGTTATTCCTTTACTGAAAGTTCCAGATGTGCCGTAAAACAACTGCGTTGAAGTTAATCGAATTAGTACAGCGAATAAAACTAGCAATCATCCGACACGATCTCTCACCTGTTTCCTTGGTTTCAACTTGGCCTTCCACTCCTTCAATTCGACGCTGAAGGCTTCCTCGCGTTGTTTCAGTTTCAACGATTCATGTTCGAGCAACATCTTCCGCTTCTCGTTCTGCAACTGCTCCAGCTCCTTCACCGTAGCGTCGCTCATGGCCCTCAGTTCTTCCAGCTGCCGCTGGTGTTTCAGTTCGAAGCGTTGCTGTTCCGCCTGGTAACGTTTCTTCTCCTTTTCTTGGAACTGTAATGAATTATTAGCGTCTGTTGCACATTAAAAATACGAATGCTCACCTCTTTGAAGCGATTCTTCTCCAAATCCGGATCATTGGCTCCCGATATGGAAATCCTCATCGATTCCCTGAACATCGCTTCTCTCGCCTTCATTTCGGCCCTTATCCTTTTCGGTAACGATCTCTTCTCGATCGACTGCTTCTTCAAGAGCTCTTCCTCCTTCCTCGCGGCCCTCCGTTTGATTTGCTCCTTTTCCTTCTCGTGCCTAGTCAACATCTGATGCCTCTGTAAACATATTCGATCTTTGGACACTTTGCCTGCTTGTCTAATGAACGTTAATTAACTCTGACACTGAATATCTAAAGATAATAACCACTACTTTGCTTCAAAAAACAAAAAGTTGCAGTAGTACACCACACTTACTCACTTCACACCTATATGCATATTTCGATAACTAGGTTATTTAGTGTAGTTGACCTACTGATGATGATCAGTAGGTCAACTACACTAAATAAATGGTAACATTTTCTTACAATTTATATTACATTATAAAATGGATTATACAAACAAACTTCACCCTTATTTACCTTGAATGAAAAAAATAAAAAATAAATAAATAAAATAAGCTACCTAATGTTCACTTCACTTAAAATAAATTACACACATCAAACTACTTTTCCTTTCTCAACTAATGTAATATATTGTGCCTATGTAAACATTGACATAGTCAGTACCTCAGAAACAATTCTACAAACAGAAGAGTCGCACACACAGTATCTTAGAATACCATAGTGCGCCAAATTCCAGTAATAGTTAAGGTCAAATTGTCTAAATAGATTTTATAGATATATTATTGTAGAATAGAGTTGATTTTTGTCAAATTACTGAACTACTGTATTTCTATTTCTACTGTATTCCTATTTCTATTGCTGAATAAACTTATACCTTGTGATTCTAATTGGGTTATTTTATACTAATTACTGGTACTGGTGGGGGTTTTCGGAGTTGAAGGTCTAGATTTTTTTCTCAAAATTTATAAAATCAAAATGGCGGCTCCAAGATGGCGGACGATCTGTGTGATTATTTATTTATTCAAAATTGGTGTGTGGAGGTTTTCGGCGTCGGAGATTATGAATTTATTGTCAAAATTCATGAATTCAAGATGGCTGCTCCAAGATGATTGGCAAGTTTTGTAATTATGGTCCGATTCGATTCAAAATTGGTATGTGAGGGTTTTCGGGGTCGAAGATTATGAATTTTTTGTAAAATTCATAAAATCAAATTGCGGCTCCAAGATGACGAACGATCTCTATGATTATGGTCCGATTCTATTCAAAATTGGTATGTGAGGGTTTTCGGGGTCGGAGATTATGAATTTTTTGCCAAAATTCATAAATTTAAGATGGCGGACGAGTTTTGTAATTATGGTTCGATTTTATTCAGAATTAATGTGTTGTTAAGTTACTTTAAAAAAATATTTACCAGGAGGTACAATCACAAGAAAATAATAACCTGTCAATTTTTTACTTGACTGTGGAAAATGTTTACTCGTGACATAATAAAAAAAAAAAAAAAAACATTTATTGTCCAAACAGGCGCTAGGCCCAATTACAGGACATAGTATACAATTTTAGTATGAAAGTGTGAAGTATGTTACATGTTACAATAATAATAATAGTAGTAATACATAGTAATACATTCATGGATCATTCCCCGAAAAAAGACAAGAAATGAGAGAGGAAAACAGAAAAAACAAAACACAAAAACAACAAAGCGATCGAGATTTGAATAATTATTTGATATTTAGTATGATATATAGTTATTGTTGCTTCGCAAACATAATGTTTCTGATCTCTTTTTTGAAAACGTGTAATGGTGTTGAATAAATGTCAACTTTGTGGCAGACTTGATTGAATTTATTACACATTGCAAATAAAGGAGATTTTAATAATATATTTGTTCTTGGTGTTGGTAAATAAAAACATTGTTCATTTCTACCGTTGATTCTTGGTACATGAAAGTCTAGTTGAGATAGTAGTTTGGGTGAGTTGGCAAGACTGTTTACCAGTTTGTAAATAAATATGCAAGCGTAATATGTTCTTCGGTCCTCGAGAGAAAGAAAATTTAAACGCTTTAATAATATATTATTATCTATTCCCTGACTGGGGTAGACATCATCAAGTTTGTAAATGACGTATTTCATAAACTGTCGTTGGACGGATTCGAGAGATTGATTGTATGTAGCGTATATAGGTGACCAGACAAGACAGCCATACTCTAGGCGGGATCTGACAAATGAATTGAAGAGAGTGATGAAACTTTCCATGTTTTTGAAGTCTTTACAGTTTCTAAATATAAGCCCTAACATTCTTTTTGCAGCAGATACACTTTTCTCTATGTGGAGTGCAAATGAAAGTTTGGTGTCAAAGTATACTCCCAAGTCTTTGCAATTATCGGTTTTTTCTAGTAAATGATTATTTATTGTATAATTGTGATCAAGAGTGATGTGTTTATTGGAAAAGGTGGAATATTATATTTATTTAAATTGAGTGGTAATTTGTTGGAAAGGCACCAGATGGCTAATTTATCCAAATCGCTTTGTAGTATTTGACTGTCTTTAGGTGACTCTATAACACGAAAAACTTTCAGGTCATCGGCAAATAATAGAATTTCACTATCCATACTCATTCCTATGTCATTGATGAACAGGGAGAACAGTAGAGGAGCCAGGTTGCTTCCCTGTGGTGCGCCACTGGTGGCATTGTATTTCTCAGATTCGTGTCCTCTATATTCAACAAATTGAGATCGATTTGTAAGATAAGAATATAAGAATTGTAGTAGACTTGAATCGAAACCAATAATTTCATTGAGTTTAGAAATAAGTATAGTGTGGTCCAACTTGTCGAAGGCCTTTGAAAAATCTGTATATATTGTGTCCGCCTGGAGTTGATTTTCTAAGGCGCAACTTATAGTTTGTGTAAATGTTATTAGATTGGTAATAGTGGATCTTTTTACGATAAAACCATGTTGCTCAGAAGTTATTATATTTTGAACCTTAGGAGAAATTCTATTATATATACATATCTCAAAGGCCTTCGCAAAGTTACATAGCAGTGTGATGGGTCGAAAGTTTTTCATGTCATTTATCTCTCCTGTTTTAAAAATGGGAATAACTTTACTTTTTTTCCAAACCTGTGGAAATGTATTTGTCTTTAGTGCAGTATTGAAGATTATTTGGAGTGGCTTGGCTAGATTGTGAGCACAATCTTTGACTAAAAAGCTTGGGATTCTATCATAGCCACTGGTAAATTTATCTTTCAACTTTTTTAAAGCTAATACAACTTCGCTTTCATTCACGGAATTCATACTAATCACAGGTCTGTTTGAAATTGTTGTTTCGTTCATATCAAGAAGTGTGTCAGAGGAGGTGTAGACGCTGCTGAAGAATTTTGCAAAGCCATTGACAATGTTTTTAGGATTGTTGTATTCTACATTATTAAAGTAAAGAATTCCGGGAATCCAAGAGTGACCTCTTTTATTCTCTATGAAAGACCAGAATTTCGAGGGATCTGTGATAATACATTTTCTAGCAATTATTTTTGTTTCCATCACTTCTGTTTCTCTTAGGATGGAGATTTCAACGAGTTGACTGATGTTAGGCACAAATAGTGTGTCTCAGACCCTCATTGGCTAAAATAGCAAGGCACATACCTTGCGCCTCATGGCAATCAACGTGTTGAAGTATTTCATTTACATCTGACGATTCCGAAGAACAAATCTATGTCTTACCTGCAAAATGAAAATCTCCTTGATCTGCCTCTTGATCAGCTGGTGTTTCTCGTGGATGTGCCGCTCCTCGATCTCCCACAGCGCCGCTTCCCTCGTCCTCGTCAGCTGCTGCTTCTGCTGCAAGAACTGCCGCTCCATGAGCGCTATCTTCTCGCGGTGCGCGTCGCTGAGCCTCCGCAACGAGCTCTCGTGGTTCTCGTTCAGCTTCTCCAGGAAAGCCTTCTCGCGCTCCAAATGTTCGGCGTCCATCTTGTCCTTGCGATACTTGAACTCCGTCTTGCGCCGCTCCTTCGGTAACATGTCCACCTCCAGCTTCAGCAGCCGAAGCTCCGCCTTGAGACTCTCCCGGAACTGTTTGAGGTCTCGCTCTTGCTCGGAGCGGATCTTCTTCGACGTCGCCCTCAGATCGGCGTCTTGGTGGGCCTCGGCCCGCTCGATTTGCATCCTCTGTTGCCTGCTCAACATCTCCAGGTCGTTCTCGTAGGTCTTTTCGAGGTTCTGCATCTCCTGCTCGAACTTCTTGTCTTGCTGTTCGATGGTGAGTTGTTCTTTGACGGCAAGGTCCTGGAACTGCTTTTGCTCTTGCTTCTGCAGGTATTTCAGCTCGCGCAGCTCTTGCTTTCTGTCGCTGTGGGGGTCGCTCAGGTTGAAATTATCCTCGTCCGGATAAATTACCTTGCTGGTGGTGGTCGTGATCAGAACGCCATCTATGACGAACTTTCTAGTACGTTTTCTGGTCTTGCGAATCTGCATCGCCGCCGTTTCCTGTTTCGTCTTCGGAGGTTTGCGAAGAACTACTGCATGGTCGCCTTCATCTAAACCATATTAAAATATTTTGACAACAAAAGACTCGAAAACAAAAAGTGAAAGATATTTCATCGGGAGGAAAATAGAAATTATTGTTGTTAAAGAACTCACCTGTTGGCATACTCCTCTTGTCGTCTTTTTCATTACTTCCCCGACTCTCTTGACTAGCTATAGACATACTTTCGACGTCAGACTGTTCTATACTCTTACTGGCCCCCGAAATTGGTCTCCTGTGAGAATCGGTGCTTCTCACAGAACCGCAATCGCTATGTGACCTGAAATGAACATTACCAATAAGTAACTGTAACATTACCAGTAAGTAACGTTAACTCAACACAGTTACTTTAAATACTATCTAATCGATGTAACATTGACAGTGAGTAACCATAACTCATCGATGTAAACATATTACCAGAAAGTGACAGTTACTCAAAACTGTAACGTTACCAGTAAGTAACTGTAACGTAATCTGTAAGTAACTATAACTCATCAATGTAACGTTACCAGTAAGTGAGGTAACTCACAAGTATAAAGTTACCAGTAAGTAACGGTAACTCATAACTGTAACATTACCAGTAAGTACCGGTAACTCATCACTGTAGCGTTACCAGTGAGGTAACTCACAAGTATAAAGTTACCAGTAAGTAACGGACTCATCACTGTAACGTTACCAGTGAGGTAACTCACAAGTATAAAGTTACCAGTAAGTAACGGTAACTCATAACTGTAACAATTACCAGTAAGTAACGGTAACTCATCACTGTAACGTTACCAGTGAGGTAACTCACAAGTATAAAGTTACCAGTAAGTAACGGTAACTCATCACTGTGACGTTACCAGTGAGGTAACTCACAACTATAAAGTTACCAGTAAGTAACTATGCAAACTAAGACTTCGAGACTCATGCAGACTTCACTTTAAAAATCACAAAATACTGACTGTCATATCCATATATATAATGGAAACAGTATGCCTTATTCACAAACACAAATCTAATTTTAATAGAGTAAACACTTATTCTACCCGACAAGATCAGCATTTGAAACTACCAATTCCTTCATTTTCTCTTGTGAAAGATTCATTAATATATAATGGATGCAAGATATTCAACCACTTGCCAGAAAATATAAAAGGAGTGGTATTTGGTGTTATTTTTAGAAAAGAAGTCAAGGCATTGCTTTCTGATAGACCCTATTATAGTTTAGAGGAATTTTTCAACGATCGTACTATTTTATAGATAGAGGGAACTCAACTTTTTATATAATTTTAACTTCCTACTTTATATTTAATTTTAACGTGTCTTATTGGTTTTTATTAGGCGTTTTAAATTGTGATCTTACATTTGATAGATATAAGATATCCAACTTTTTATTTAATTTTAACCTGTCTAATTTGTTTTTGTTTTGTATTTTTTTTGACAATTTGTGTTTTTTACAGATTAGTGATTTAACCATTTTAACATTTTATTCTTTTACATTATTATATTAGGTGTGTGTGTACTGTTTATTTATTGACCTTTTTGTTATTTTAAAGCTGACTCCACACTGTCTTCTCTGTAATAATTATAATGATGGTAGTTATGATCTAACACATGCTTTGTCAATGAGATTATGATTCTTTCGACAATAAAGTATATTTTGATTGATTGATAACGGTAACTCACAAGTATAAAGTTACCATATGATTGATTACCATAGGTAACCCACAACTATAAAGTTAGCAGTAAGTAACGGTAACTCATCAGTGTTACATTAAATACAATCTAATCGATGTAACGTTGACAGTGAGAAACCATAACTCATCGATGTAAACATATCAGGAAGTGACAGTTAATCAAAACTGTAACGGTAACTCATCAATGTAACGTTACCAGTAAGTGAGGTAACAATAGAGTTACCAGTAAGTAAAGGTAACTCACAACTGTAATATTACCAGTAAGTAACGGTAACTCATCACTGTAATGTTACCAGTGAGGTAACTCACAACTATAAAGTTACCAGTAAGTACAGTAACTCAAAACTGCAACGTTAAATACATGTAGCAAAATCGATGTTACATAATACAGTAAGCAACCATAACTCATCGATGTAACCATGTTCCTAAGGACAGTTACTCAAAACTGTAACATTACCAGTAAGTAACGATAACTCATCACTGTAATGTAATCTGTAAGTAACCGTAATCAATCAATGTAACGTTACCAGTAAGCGAGGTAACTCACAACTATAAAGTTACCAGTAAGTAACAGTAACTCATAACTTTGAATACAATTAACCATAACTCATTGATATAACCATAACAGTAAGTGACAGTAACTCAAAACTGTAATGTTACCAGTAAGTAACGATAACTCGTCAGTGTAACATAATCTGTAAGTAACTGTACTATTGCCGATTTCTTACCTATCGGACATGGCCGATTCGAAACTCTCTGTGTACGCCTTCCCGTTCAACGAACGCCTGTAGATATCTTCGCGGCTGTGTGAATGCACGATCTGACCGTTCATTTTGTGTCTGGCTTCGTGCGTTTCGTGGGACCCGTCCAGAACGATGTGGGTGCCTCGGAACTCGTCGCCGTACTCGCTCTTGGTGCTACCAGTCTTGCCGGAAGAGGTGTTGGATAAGTCGCTAGTGGAGCCTTGATAGTCATTGGATTTGTCGCTCAGATAGGAGGTCGAGTCCTTCACTTGCACCTATAAAATGAAATGGTCAATAACACCATATAGTATCGATCAAAACCGGAAATGTGGATATAGCGACTCACTTTTTCTTGGTCTATCTTCACCACAGACACGTGACTGGTATCCAGGAGCCGCGAGTTACTTTCGGACACGTCCAAACCTGAGTCGTTGATGACGTAACTGGAATCCGTTATCATGACCTCGCTTTCGTCCAATTTCTTGGCATTGAACGGCTTGTCTCTGAACTCCGAGGGAGGGGGATATTCGAGCGAGTCCAACGACGGGCAGAACTCGTCGTCGGATGATTCAATCTGCGTCTTGTTGTTCTCATTGGCCACGATAACGACTTCGTTGGCGCTGTTGCTCGGAGAAGAAGCCGAAGTCCTGGGAACGGAGTTGTCTATGATGACGGGCGGATGCGTTGTAACCACCGTCACCTGAGAGTGAAAAGGATGACTTTGTTGTATTGTAAACCCTCGAAAAATACTTTTGTATGAAGGCATAGAAGGGTCAATAACAAAATATTGTTCAAAAACATTTGGAATTGCCACTTTAAACTGACAATTATCACTTTGAACTGACAATTGTCACTTTGAACTGACAATTGTCACTTTGAAATTCAGAAGAAGGGCTGTAAAAACATTTTTACTCACAAGACCATTTTACGACTTGAGGGAGTTTTTTGGACAAAACTTTGAATAGCTGTGACAGCAGTAAAAAATATGAAGTATTCACGTTTTAAACCAACTAGTGGAAGGTATATGTGTGATTTTAGGAGTATATATGTACGATTGTTTTAAAAAATCAAAACATGTTCATATTTTTATCTTCTGACAACTCTCTCCTGTTTTTGTTTTTTGTTTTTATAACCAAAGAATAAATTAGGGAAAAGTGTTTCTATATCTATTTTACTGTATTTTCTTAAAAATATCTGTATGACTGTATATATAATAATAATAATAATATTTATTTCACTTGTTAAACAGTATGAAAGCATTACAAGAAACATTTACATACAGTAACAAGGAAGACGTCTGTGTAAAAATAAAAAATTTATATAAAACAACAAAACATGACAGATACTAATCAGGACATATAAAGATAACTAACAATAATTTATCGAGAGAAGTTATTAAAACTCGTCAACGGTGTAGCAATTTCTTTCTATGAGATATTTTTTCAATTGTTTTTTGAATATAGAGATATTCATTGAGTCCTTAATAGAAACGTCTAGCTTGTTATATAGTTTGGGTGCGAGATACAGGTGCCTCTTCTGATAGAGAGAGGTTCGGTGGGGGTTCGGTATCAGCAAACCTTTAGCTCTAGTTGCATATGGATGGTCTTGTTGGTTTGCCATAAATTTTCTTTATTCTTATAAGCGTAGAGACACATCTCGTATATATACAGACCAGCAACTGTAAGTATTTCCAGCTCTCTGAATGCGTTTCTGCATGTCTGTGCCATCCTAAATTAGCAACTATTCTGACCGCTTTTGCAAAATGAATACTCTTTCAGCAGAGCGAGCTCATACCCCAATTCAGGATTCCATAGCTAAGTGACAGCCAATAGTTGCATACTACATCTTCAGCATAACCTCTATTCCACAATGATTCGACATAAATCTCATTGCATAACAGTTCTTTTGTAGTTTATCTCATGATGAATCTTTATGAGTCCTCCAAGTGAGCTTATTCATCTAAAATTTGACCTAGCATTTTGTTTCTGAGTTGGATGTCACCTCTAGTTGGCTATCTTCATATATTTTGAGAGTTTCAGTGGTGTTATGCATTGAGAATTTTACTAATGCTGTTTTGCTGATATTTAGTGCTAGATGATTTTTATCAGCCCATTTCATTATTCTCTCGTATATGGTTTCTGTTGTTTCTGCAAGTGCTAATGTATTATGATCAGTGACAAGAACATTTGTATCGTCTGCATATGCAACTATATGTACCTTCGAAAGACTATGTAGATATTGTATCAAGTCGTTCGTCTGCATATGCAACTATAGGTCCGAGTATGGATCCCTGTGGAACTCCTTGTTTGCAGGCCAAGGACTGACTGTGAACACCTTGGATTATCACTCTTTGTGACCTGTTCTCTAGATAGGACCTCATCCAATCTTGGGCAACTCCACGGACCCCATAGCGATGCATTTTCTGGATCAGTAAATAGTGATCAACACAGTCAAATGCCCTAGAAAAATCGATAAACAGACCACAAACTTGTAGTTTGTTATCCAAGGCTGTTACTACGTGCTCAATGAAATCATACAAAGCTGTTTCCGTGCTTTTATCTTGCATGAAACCATGTTGGTTTGATGAAAGAAGTTCATTTTTAAGGAAAAATGCTAGTAACTGATTTTTAATATTCATTTCATACAACTTGGATATACTAGAGAGAAGACTTATTCCTCTATAGTTCTCATAGCTATTTGAGTCTCCTTTTTTAAAGATTGGGGTAACGATTGCAAATTTCAATTTTTCAGGGAACACTCCTTGTTCCATGGAAAGGTTTATCAGATAGGTCAGGGGGTAGACTAATTCTTCCCTGCATTTTTTCAGAAGATTGTTTGAGACCTGATCATATCCGCTGGCATTAGAATTTTTTAATTTATTCATTAATTCAAAAAACTCATATTCCTTGATTGGATGGAAAAAGATGGAGTTTGGGCAAAGTGCGACTATATTTTCCATAAAATTGAGATCATATTCTCTTTGTTCTTCAGCTTTCGTGAAATGTGCATTAAAATTATTAGCCATGTCAACACATGACACCTTGTGTTCTCCATCAAAAATGGAGATATCCTTGGGTTTGTAGTTTATTTTCTGGATATTATTTATAGTTTGCCACATGGTTTTTGGTTTATTGTGAGAACTATTAATCTTATGCTCAATGCATCTTTGATTATTCTGCTTTAGTTTCTCCCTGTATGTTATAGTTACTTGGCGACATATGTCCTTGAAATTTTCGTTTACTCTCGCATTCCGAGTATAGGGAGACCATATTCTTGAGATTATAGAGTTCTGGGGTAAGGGGGTTAGAGTTGACTTTCTTTGTTTGTTTTGTCTGTTTAAGTGGAAAAGATACATCAATATAATATTGAAGGATTTCGTTAAATCTATTATTTATTGGACATGTTTCCTTGTACACATTCTGCCAGTTCTCATTTCCCAATAATATTTTGAAATCTGAGATATTTTTCTCTGAAAAGCTTAAATAGTAAGAAATTGGCACAGGCGAGTTTTTGGTGGTATTTTTTATGGGGAATTTGATTATTTGCCCATAGTGATCAGATAAATGAAAATCCTTGATCTTCACCTTGTAATCTGCCATTTTGGTTATAAGAAAATTATCAATGCAAGTGCTCGAGGGGCTGTTGAAAATCCTTGATCTTCACCTTGTAATCTGCCATTTTGGTTATAAGAAAATTTATATTAAAATCCCCTCCTATAATTACTTTCTCATTATCCTTGCAAATTAGTGTCAATAACCCTTCAAGTAGGTCTAAGAACAGCTTAAAATCTCCCATTGGTGGTCAATACATACAGACAAAGGTTGTTTTATTTTGTTGTGATCTGATGCCACAGCATTCAAGTACACCCTCAAGACATACGTTTTTTAGGTTTAAGACCGCAAATTCCAAACTAGTTGCATCATTTTTAAAAATTGCTACACGCCATTTTGGTTTCACTTCTACAGAAACCAGTACATAAACTGAAATTTTTCAGCTCGTTACAACCAGCTGCTCACTATTCTGCCAGTGTTCAGAAAAGAATAGTAAGTCACAAAGTAATTCACATTCTGTTATCACATCTAACTGAACAATCTTGTTGCCCAGACACTGAATGTTTTGATGGCAGACTACAAATTTATTATTATTATTTCTAGTATATACATGTTGTTCAGTACTTTTTGGGTTGATACAGAACTTGTCACAATTAGGTTTATTTAGTTCATCAGAGATATCTGGGAAAGTCGTGGGTATAAAAAATTACTATTGTTCTTACTAATTTCTGTTTCATTACTAGAAGATACACCAGAAAGGGTTGCAGTGTTGTTCTTCACGCTATCAGAAGAGATTCTTGGTTCGTTTGTGTTTTGATTGAGTTCTTTATTCTGGTTGTTCGGGCTGAATACTGTTTGGTGCTGATTAGTTGATTTAGTAAGGTCTTGTGAACCACTAACTTTTTCATCCAATTTGGTGAATTGATTAATTATATATTTAATGAGCGATTTACTTAGAAAGATGTTCGGTTTTGTTCAGAGCATTACTATTTCTGTAAAAATTTGTCAATTTCAGGTGACTATTGCATTCAAACAATTTTATCGATCGATCTGTAGTGTGTAGTTTTTGGCCAGGTATAAATTCTTTTCATAAGTTGCTTTGTTACTATTTTGTTTGTTATGGGACTATGGTTGAGTAATCATGATGATATTTATATTTTTGGGATATCAACAAACATTTTCAGCTTTTCAATATTTGTTTCCTTTAGCCAGATAATTAATATGTCGTTTTTGGTGAAGTTTTTTGTACTCGCTATTGCAGTTTTGAGAATTTCATCTACTCCTGCATTAGTTTTTAGAAATGATTCTACAGAGAAGTGTTCTTGGTTCTTGAGTCCCAAAGCTAAATTTTTTCCATGGTAATTTGAGACAAACGTTATTTTATTTTTATTTTTTATTTCAGTATCATTATTATGTACTGTCACATGATTTTTATTTTCACTCCTTTCCATTGGTGTATAATATATTATTTTTTTCTTTTCTTTGTCAACAATACTTGTTTGCATTTCCATAGAAACATATCTGCCACTGGCTTGTTCCCTGGTCTGTGCAATTGTACTTGTGGATTTATGACTCACTTGAAGGTTTGTTTGAGTATCAGTATCAGTAGTTTTTGTTTGCTTTACTTTTTCACATACCTTTTTTTGTAGTTTCTCAATTTTATCTTCCATTTCACTGATTGTTTTTTGATGGGATTCCAATAGTGTATTCATTTCAGATTCGATTTCTACTGCTTGTTGAATGTAAAATTCTTTTTCTTTCTTCAGCTTTTCAATATGCCCGTTTTTCATATCACCTTCATCTTCCAGGTCATTAATTGTTTTTTCTAATATACTGGCCTGTTCTTCTAGTTCGTTAGACTTATCTTTATTACAACAGATAATTTTGTTATCTTCCACTAAAGTAACCTTTTTTTTTAAATGAGTCAGTAAGCAGCTCTTATGAAATACACTTGAACATCGGATGCACACATAATGAATAAATGGTTTGGTTTTACAGCACTTGTAATTTATATTTAGGGAGCATTGCGACAATGTTGTGCCAGCCATGATAAATCTATATTCAATAGAATTATATTGGAATAAATTGTTCACTACACCACTGGTTTACTGTATTTCACGAATTTCAGTTATTCTGGTCCAGGTGGTAGAGTTTTTGCTTACTTTAATTCTTATCAGTTTTTATGTTCTTCTTTCACTTTCTTCCACACTTGTTCTTATAGATATGTTTTTTATTTTGACCACTTTTTTTGTCCGATTTTGGTCTACTTGCACTTTTATGCACTTATCTAGTTCAAATGTACGTTTCACAAAATAGGTTACATGATAGCAGAGTTTTTAATGCACATTTTGGTATACATTTTATGATTTTTAACACTTTATTTCCTTAAGAAAGGATGCAAAAGGCTGAGCACTGAATAAAACTGAATATACTTGGTGTGCCAGAATCATATATGTATATATAATATGTATATGTGTGTATGTATGTATATATGTGTATATGTGTGTATGTATGTATGTATATGTGTATATATGTATATATATATATATATATGTATATATATGTATATATATGTATATATGTGTATGTATATATATATACATTTAGAAGTTTCAACATTCGACAATCCTTACTGGTTTGCATAATTTTAATTTTATTTAATTACCATTACCACCTGCTCATTTTAAACAGTTACGATTTATGTATTATATTTAGAACTTCGATAATAAGCATTTCTTTGCTTTGAAATAAAGTCATGCTTTGACTTTGAATGACAATGTCACTTTGTGACAATTGTCACTTTGAACTGACAATTGTCACTTTGAACTGACAATTGTCACTGTGAACTGACAATTGTCCCTTTGAACTGACAATTGTCACTTTGATCTGACAATTGTCACTTTGATCTGACAATTGTCACTTTGAAGTGACAATTGCCACTTTGAAGTGACAATTGTCACTTTGAACTGACAATGGTCACTTTGAAGTGACAATTGTCCCTTTAACTGACAATTGTCACTTTGAAGTGACAATTGTCACTTTGATCTGACAATTGTCACTTTGAACTGACAATTGTCACTTTGATCTGACAATTGTCACTTTGATCTGACAATTTTCACTTTGAACTGACAATCTGACAACTGTTACTTTGAAGTGACAATGGCCACTTTGAAGTGACAATTGTCACTTTGAACTGACAATTGTCACTTTGAAGTGTGTCTAACAAAAAGAATGCTGAAATATTTGAACCACCCCCAAGATTATGGAATTTGGTACTCATACTGTGACTCAGATTTTGTAGGAGACTCTGAAGAAATAAAAAGCACGACTGGATATGTTGTGATGTTTTGCAAAGGACCTGTATGCTGGTGTTCCAGAAAACAACCCATTGTGGCCTTATCTAGTACCGAAGCAGAATATATTGACGGTGCAGATTGCACCGAGTTAATTTATTTAAAATCACTCATTGACGAGCTTACAAATGGAAATGTGACCATCAAGCTGAATATCGACAATTAAAGCACCATGAAATTAAAACGAAATGGGCAGTTTAATCAAAGGAGCAAACATATTGATGTTCGCTATCATTTTATCATGAAAAGAAAAATTAAGGAGTCATCGATATCTAGTATTGTTACTCTGATGATCAAGTGGCAGACATTTTCACAAAACCACTTGAATGTTGCAAGTTCGGGAAACGCAACAATTTTTTTGTTTCCAAGATTTGATCCATTCAGTAATTTATTATTAGGTGTTGAGAATAAAAATAATTGTAACCTTTATGCAAAACATAATGTATATTTTAGTAAAGTTCGTTGTTATAGATATATAATGAAAAAGGGTAGAGTATTGTTTCATACATGGAAAAAAAGAGTTTTCTAAAAAGGAAACCTTTCTTTTGCAATAAGTTAAAATCCAATAATTTTCAATATAAATCTCATCACAGCGTAAATTGACTGAAAAACAATATTCTTGCATTGCAGTTGGCATATAAATCTCACCACAGCAGTATACGCGCAAATTGACTAAAAAACAATATTATTGCGTTGCAGTTGGCAATAAATGTCCTTTTTGCTAACAATTGCCACTTTGAAGTGACAATTGTCACTTCGAAGTGACAATTGTCAGTTCAAAGTGACAATTGTCAGTTCAAAGAGACAATTGTCAGTTCAAAGTGACAATTGTCACTTCAAAGTGATAATGTCCGTTTAAAGTGACAATTGTCAGATCCAAGTGACAATTGTCAGTTCGAAGTGTTAATTGTCAGTTCAAAGTGATGTCCGGTCAAAAGTGACAATTGTCACTTCAAAGTGATAATTGTCAGTTCAAAGTAACAATTGCTCAGTTCAAAGTGACAATTGTCAGTTCAAAGAGACAATTGCCATTTCAAAGTGACAATTGTCAGTTCAAAGTGACAATTGTCAGTTCAAAGTGACAATTGTCAGTTCAAAGTGACAATTGTTAGTTCAATGTGACAATTGTCAGTTCAAAGTGACAATTGTCACTTCAAAGTGACAATTGTCAGTTCAAAGTGACAATTGTCAGTTCAAAGTGACAATTGTCAGTTCAAGTGACAATTGTCAGATCAAAGTAACAATTGTCAGTTCAAAGGGACAATTGTTAGTTCAAAGTGACAATTGTCAGTTCAAAGTGACAATTTTCAGTTCAAAGTGACAATTGTCACTTCAAAGTGACCATTGTCAGTTCAAAGTGACAATTGTCAGTTAAAAAAAAAAGGAATTAAATTCAAAGTAACAATTGTTTCAGGTTGACCCTTCCAATTCTTTGTCTTTTGAAAAACATTAAAAGTAATTTATATTCAGCAGAACATTGCTGGGGGTTTTGATGCAAAAAAAAAATTATAACAAAAGAGCCCAGGAGTATATATACGGAAGGAAATCGGAAAGAAACAAAGTACTTAGTTTAGAGGACTTCATTGCGACCCACTACATTTAACCCTTTCGCTGCTCAAGCCTGATATATTCGCAGTGCCCTCAGTGCTCAAGACGTTTACATACGCAAGCGTTTATTTTTATTCTAGGTGCTCAAATGGACTATTTCCGCTATCGTATGATGCATACAACAAACAGCAGACAATGAATCGGCCAATGAAGACCAAATCACGTGACTTCATTTCACACGTCTTGAGCACTGAGGGCCCATCAAATCATATGTACACGTGCTTTTGCAGTCAACAAGTAGTTTCTTTGTATTTATAAAGTTGTAACGTTTGTTTACGTGTTAAAAATGGCAAGAAAATATTTATCGGAAGCAGATTTAGAAAAACTTTTGTTGGAAAGTGATAACGACGAATTAGAAAGGGATTTACAAGAAATTGATACCGAGAGTTTCAAGAGGTATCACACGGTAAAAATTTTTTAGTTTTCTGCTAAATGCTTCATGTTTATATTTTCAAGTTTTTCACGTTAATTGTTCTGGATTATTCGTTCTGCTATATAATAAATGTTATTTTTCATTTTCTGAGTTTTTATAGCATTTGCGGATATATACGTTTGGAGCAGTTTGGTGACGAATTGCGGGTTTGGAAAATATGATTTTTCGTGCCCGTTCTGCTCAAGACGGATTTATTCGCAAGCGCTAAATAATTGCGCACTGGTGGCCCGACTAATTTTAAAGAATTCAGCAGTGAAAGGGTTAAAGACTAGATATGGACAGCATTTCTCGAATAAAACTACCACAGCCAAATACTCACCTGACTTATATTCGACGCCAGACTATTGGACACGTCGGGCAAGTTCGAATTGATCGTAATCATGGACGTGTTCTTGTTCTTCTCCGTCTGAGGAGTAGACACGACGACGAAATTCAAACTGTCGTCGGGTGTGGTGGCGCTGGAGCTGGTCACCGTCACCACATCCCCCGTCTTATCCGAACGCGCCCGGTCCCGCGCCAGCATCTCGTCGAAATGCTTTTCGATGACCTGCTTGATTTCGGCAAGCTCCCGAGGAACGTCGTCCGTTTCCTCCCGTTTTCCCGTCGTCGGCGAAGATTCGTAATTCGCAGGAGGCGGCAGAGGAAAGTCCTGCGCCGCGTCCGCACCGAGTGGCAGAGGAATATCTCGCGCGTCCGCAACGTCTGGCAGAGGAATTTCCCGTGGCAAAATTGGTTGCGGCGGCGATCCGGGCGGAGTGTCAGGGGGCGTTATGGGAGAAGAAGGAGGCGTCGGCAGGGGAGGTATAATGACGGGGGGAGGAGGCGCCGGACCCTTTTCTTTGTCCGAGGAAGTGGAACTCGTCGACTGCTGCGTTTGTAGTGGCGGAGGCGGCGGGGCCTTGCCTTTGTCTCGGGAAGTCTTTCTTTGGATTTCTTCTTTCTTCTCGGGCTGCAATTAAAGATTAGTGAAGACATATTTATTTAGAGTCAATAACAAATACCATTCTTGATAATATTGTTTTATTATTAATAATATCTTTTATTGAATACGTTTGTATAATAAGCGATTTTCCAAAAAATCATTTAAATGAAAGGTGCAAAATAACGGAAATATAATTAATTGGTGCACCGAAAACAAACTACCACTAAATGTCCAAAAATGCAAATACACTACTTATTCTCTGAGAAATGCAATCATTGATTATCAATACTCCCTTAGCAACAGTCCATTAGAGCACAAAGCACAAAATAAGGACCTCGGTGTTGAATTTGACCCGAAACTCAACTTTTCCCAACACTATAATAACACAACCTCCTCTGCAAAGAGGATGACCGGTCTAATATTTCGTACATGTAGAGATTTTCAAAACAAAGAATGCCTCACCACCCTATACAATGCATATTTTTTTTTTTTTTTTTTATGTTCTGGTTCCCACGAAAAGAGATATCCTGTAATGTTCAGAGAACATCGTGGGAACCAAGGGAAAGAAGGTAGGAGTTGGTGTTCTTCTTAAATTTCTGGAGGTTGTATGCCTCGGGGAACACCTCCCTAGGCAATGAGTTCCAAAGCCTCGCTGTTGTGGATGAACGAGTCTTTGGAAAGTGATGTTCTGCAGGTCTTCATAGTGTGTTCTTAGGTTTGTGATGACTGAACTTGACGGGTTAGTCTCGAAGAGACTGCCAAAGCAGGAACGATTGTTGATATTTCAGAAGAGCATCGCCCATGAAAATATCTATAAAATAGAGACAAATCGCCAACTTTTCTACGGTGTTCCAGACAAGTGAGCGGGTTCAGTAGTGAGGCATCACCGACGAGACGAATTGCCCTTTTGGACAGAATCCAATAGCCTCAGGATATGTTTAGGTGCAGCTCCAAATATGGGAACAGTATTCCAGGACAGGTCGGATCTGTGCCTTATAGATCATAAGCAGCTGAGTGGGGTGAAATAGCTCTTGGCACGAAACAAAAAACCAAGTTTTTGGGATGCACTTTTGGCAATGGACCTCACGTGATTTTCCCAGGAAAGGTTATTGCTGATAGTAATACCAAGCATCGATATGGATGACTTCAGTGGTATGGTTACTCCTGACAAAGTTATGTTAGGCACAGTGAGATCGGCTTTTCTGGAGAAAAGACATGCTTGTGTTTTGTTTGTATTGAATTCTACCAAGTTATTAGATCCCCACTCGAGAATTGTTGCTAAGTCCATATTTATATTATTAACATTTCTTCCTCGTTCATTTCTGGTTTCACGGCTGATATAGGGGCCCTGGAAAGAACGGTATGGAGGGTACTATCATCGCAAAGCTGTGTACTGGACATGAAGTTGCTTTCAACAGGTCGTTGATGTGAAGTAGAAATAGTGTTGGTGCGAGAATAGATCCTTCGGAACACCAGCATTTATGAGTAGAGTGTCAGATGAAACTCCATCGACCACTACATGGAGAGACCTGTTTGGGGAAAACTAGCAAGCAGAGAACACAGCTGAGGGGCAAGCCATAAGGCGGAAGCTTGGCGAGGAGTCCCTGGTGCCAAACTCGATCGAACGCCTTGGAGATATCTAATGCCACAGCTAAAGTTTCTCCATACTTTTCAATAGATAGCTGCCATATATGTGAGACGTAAGCGAGCAGGTCACCAGTTGATCTCTGATGGCGGAAGTCATATTGCCTATCGTTGACAATTCCCGAGTCTTCCAGATATGTAAAATCAAGACTGGATTACTGCTCTCTGATATGGTCACCACTCTACAAATGTCATATCGATCAGCTCGAGTCAGTACAGAGGCTCTTTATGAAGTATGTGTCATTCAAGACAGACGGAGTCTACCCTCCACAAGGTTTCAACAACAATATGTTATTGAATAAATTTTCACTCCTGTCACTAGAAAACTGTAGAACATACTATGCCTGCTTGTTCATTTACAAACTCGTACATAACTTAATATACTGCCCCGAACTGTCAACACAATTGAACTTTCATGTTCCACGAATCAACAGCAGGTACGAAACTTGCTTCTACTTGAAAAAAAAACAACACAAATATTCTCGTTAAATCTCCTCTGCACTCAATGTGCAAAAAAACAAATGAAGTCTGCACAAACATCGATATTTACAACGAATCAATAAGTTCCTTTAAAAACAAAGTAAAACAAATATTGTATAGCAAACAATCACTTCCATATCCCCAATAAACAATTTCGAGCTTATTCTATCGTTCCCACACATGTAATTTGTACCTTTTAGTTTATATATTTAGCGTAGTTATTTCTAAATGAAACTTGCTTCATATTTTCAACTGTCTTGTAATTGGGTTCTTCCTGTTTAGACAATAAATGTTTTTTTTTTTTTTTAATTGATATTTTTTGTACATTCAATCAATTCAATTGCCTGCTTTTCTTCTAGATAGAATATATTTATTGTTTCTAAGAGAATATCCCAAATCAGCAGAAAAATTGTCGATACAACTTCAAAAAAACTGATAGGGGAAAAAGTTAACGAACATATGATTAACTACTTAGAACAACAAGACAATACAGAGATAAGTGAACAATCAACCCCCAAAACAAAACATAATTTTCATTTTAACGAACTGCCAACATTTATATAATAAGCCTAAAAAAAGAAACGTCAAATGTATAGAGAATACAGAAGTATACAAGACCCAGAATTGAAAAAAAAAAAATTAATACATTTAATACGGATAGAAACTTATAGAAGAATTCAAAAAACACACAAGTGGATAGAAGTCTACGAAAGAATTAACGAAAACAAAAACTTTTTTAAAAAAAATTTAACCGACGAAATACAGAACTGAAAAGTAAAAAATAAAATTTCTTAGTCTTAATAACTGAGCTCCTAAACTAATGTAAGTAACTAATTTTGAGTCGGCGCCAAACAAACAAGCAAATGAATTAGGTAAGGCGTAAAATGATGGCATCGAGTTGCGCGGTGACATTCTAATACATTTTTTGAAGTAATTTAATGATCTTCGTTGATTGTTTGTTTGGCACCGACTCAAAATTAGTTACTTACATTAGTTTAGGAGCTCAGTTATTGAGACTAAGAAATTTTATTTTTTACTTTTCAGTTCCGTATTTTGTTGGTTTAATTTTTTGTTAATTTTTTTTTATTTTTTAATTTTTTGTGGCTGAAATCTACTAATTACTACCTACTTGTTTTTTTATTACTTCCAAAATACTCACTTACTCACCTTACTTCAACTATTACCAGTTAAATAAATATGATTATCTACTTTTACTATTTGTTGTAATATAAATTATTTTTGTTGTTCTGGTTAGTTTATTTCATTACTTTGTATATCATTCCATCCTCTCGTAGAATATAATGATTGTGACGGATGTAGGAGAACAAAAATAATGACAATAGCGATCTGTCATTGTTAACTACATATGTCTGCCAATGTTCACAAGTGAAAAATCAATTATCCCCCATTTTTCTACCCGTAAGGGTGGATAATTCCATTCGAAATCCAAATACGATCAACTATGAGGTATACCCTATCTAATAAAAGAAGAATCATCCAAATCGAAGATCCCAGTACAAAGTTATAGCTGATAGAATCGGTTAACGGACCAGAATTCAGAGGGTGAGTGATCAATATCCTTCATTTTGCTACCCATAGGGGTGGATTTCATCTTTTAAATTCAAATGGGACCAACTTCGAAGTACACCCTATCCACTGAACAAAGAATTATCGGAATCGGACGTCTCAGTAAAAAGTTATGCGTGGTTATACATTAAAAAAAATATACGCGTCGGCTAGAGAACCTCCTCCTTTTTGGTTTCGTCGGTTAAAACGGGAAAAAGCTACTGGCACGACATCAAAAAACTATCCAAGTACAAAGCAAAAACCAACACCCAAACCACAAGAGAAATTAACGGAAGAAAATGCCTATAAAGAAAGCACTGGCAACAACTTTGACCAAACACACTATGAAACAGTTTCTGAATGAAACACAAATTATTTCAATGCTGAAATTGCTGAGGATGAATGTATAATCGAAGAAGAATATTTCGCAGTGGCCGAAAGAGGAAAAAGTACATCTCCTGGCTGTGATTATGTTACTAAAGGTATATTAGGAAAACTGGAAAGGAGAATATACCTGCACCTAATAAATTTATATTCATTTTGCTTAAAAACACAGTCCATATCCAGAATATGGAAAGTAGTTACAATTATTACCATACCAAAACCCAACACAGATCTCTCCCAACCATCCAACTACAGGCCCATCACATTGCTACCAGTCCTTGGCAATAATTTGGAAATTCTTATAAAAAACAGAATCAGAAAATCAGTGGGAAACAAAAGACCTGGATACCTAAGCTATTATTTGTTGTTTCTATTGCACTTACCGGCTTGGCATCATTTTGTGGTGTTGGAGTTTCCGTCGAAGCGGAACTCTCAGCTTTTTCCTCATTCGCAGCCGGCGGTTTCTGTATTTCTTTCTCGGGTACTACAGGTAATGGAGGTAGTGGAGAGGAGGGTACGGATCGAACTGCTGAAACAAAATTTTATCGTTTTATGAAAAAATTGCACTGTTGAACGGGCTCATGTGATTACCTTTGTTATCAGTTTCGTTTACGGAGGACGAGTCATCTTCGATATCAAGAGGGGCTTGGGAGGTGCGGTTGTCCTGGAAAATATTGAATTTAGCCGAACATCAAGATACTTTTTCTTAGGATAAAAATCATATCTGTTGAATCTTGATTCACATGCTGAGAAGAATGAATAAAACAAACAATTTCGAAAGTACAGCCAGAGTAAGAATACCTTTTGCAATAAAACTGCAAAGTGATGGA
This sequence comes from Gonioctena quinquepunctata, assembly GCA_018342105.1. Classification (NCBI taxonomy): domain Eukaryota; kingdom Metazoa; phylum Arthropoda; class Insecta; order Coleoptera; family Chrysomelidae; genus Gonioctena; species Gonioctena quinquepunctata. Next base: position 183,317 of record JAFIRS010000234.1, on the reverse strand, counting down.
AAAAATAGAATATATGCCCATAAAAAACCCAGTTATTAAAAACCCTTTTTTTAAAGTTATTTCTTATGATTCTCCTTGCTGTGTTTTTTATATACTATGCCTTAGGGTAATTTCTTTGTGACAGTGACATTGTTACAAAAACTTTTTGTTACTCTACTAGTGGGTTATTGGCATAGGTGGACAACCAGTGGTTCTCAAAAATTTAATCATATTTCACAAAAAAGAGATGTTTTTAAAGTTTCTTAATAAGCCAGAAAAAAAATGTATATACCGAAACTTTGGTGTTTTGTGGTTCCTAAAATTTGCTCGAAATTTTTGTCAATTTTTATTTTTAACCACTATAATTACTTATAAAATGACATACATTCGTCATCTAGAACCTACGACACAAGCATATAAAGGAAAAGGAAGCACAAAGATACAAGCTGTCCTATTTTCAGCAGTTTCAGGTCTTCAACGTTGAATTTTTGACAAATATTTCCTCAACAAGTGACTAATCTCCCACTTTTGTCTTGACGAAAATGTACCGGGAAGGATTTGAATAAATCTCACCTGAGCAACGATGCCAGGAAAAGGACCCGGAGAGCCGCATGCATAAAGAAATACAAGCCTTGATAACATCTAACTTGTCATTTTATAAGAATAGAGACGATTGTCCGTATATCACCAAAAGTATTCCAGAAAAAGATTTATGAAAATGAGTTTAATTTTTCAAAAATGTTAAAATTACTCGGCAATATCAAAACAACAAAAACCATGTAATAGTAAATGGATAACAAATATAAATTAAACATGCATTTGGAAAAAGCAAAACTTGTCACACGACTCTGAGATACCCTGTACAAATGGAAATAATATTTAAAATTTTCTTCCCGTTTTTCCATATCGCTACAGAAGTCAGAAGTTTTAGGACACCCAGTATGTGATGTGATGAACTATCTAGAATTGTTGTTCAATCATGTGTAACAAAAATTGTCGAAAATATTTTGGAATACTTTTCGGACTCACCCTCTATAAACTATCACTTCCACATCATTTAACTAGCATTTTTCTTCTTCTAACATTCAACATCAAAACTTACCAATCCTCTGATAAAGCCCTTTATTCTTTCGTTGTTTCCTACCACGCTAAGCATGAAATCATTCACAGTAATTACGCTATTTTTCGATACTCAAAGCAATAAAAAAATGCTCCGAAACGGGCACAGGAAATCTCTTTGAAACACATTCTCCCAGTTTCGAAATAACTTATTGAACAATTCAAAGAACAATAGATCTTTGGATGCATTCGAATTCAATCAGAAAAAATCACTTCCAGGAAATCAAACAATAGCATTAGCATTCGGCCATAAACCTTGATCAACTCAACACAATTAAACACATGAAAATGTTTTATTGGTACGATTCAATCATTTTTCTGCTTCTTTTAATATTCATATTTTTTTGCCGCAAGTTGAAGCATATGTATATCAACAATCAATTTGAAAACAAATCGATATACGTCCATTCTTGTTATGTCTAATACTTTACAAAGGTTTACTGTCTCTCAAAGAATTTCCTATCTTACTATGGTTTTCTTCTACAAAATCCTAAATAATCTAGTACCATCTTATTTTCAAACATATTTGGTTTTCCGCCAGAACAAACCACAAGAGCACCATGAGTTCTCTGTTTTTCAAAGGTTTCCAGGAGTTTAATCAACTAACTTATTCAATAAAAAACAATTCCACTCTTAACTTCTTCGAAAAAAAATATCAAAATTCTCATTAAAAATCAGTGAAAAAATGCAGATTGCTGGTGCAGTTAGTAATTTGTTTTACTTGAAGATTTCTTGGCAGAAATACAAGAGATTCCTACTACGAAATCTTCAAAAAAAAACAAATTACTAACTTTACCAGCAATCTACATTTTTTAAACGATAAAATTTCTTTGAAATTTAAAAATGTTTTCTTTCTCAAGGCAAATACCTATACAATAGGTGTACATTCGATGGATACTCGTGCAAAGTCCTACAAGGTTACTTTACAAATGTTTGGTGCCAATGTAATCCAACGTCTGTCGAGGCGTTAGCTAGGAAAGTAGTTGTTTTCTAATGAATATTCGACCAACACACACCTATTGTATAGGTATTTGTAGTGAGCTGCCTTCAATGATATTAGCTTGCCGTTGATGTGTTACAGACTTCTGTTACGTGTTACATACAATTTCTTATCAATCATTCAGTTTTGAAATACATCGTAAAACTCATCATTATGAAAAATAAAATAAAAAGGATATCTCATCCCATTTGTATGTGTATATTAACGGAGTTCGATGAAACTTTATAAAAATTTTCCACATGATATAAGAATATTAGGACCAAATTTATCAGTATTTTTGTACCTTCCTTAATAAGCAACTTTTATTTAGCTATACAGGGCTTTTCACGATGAGCGTTAATTAGACGTTTCTGGCAAACCAGACAACGGATCAACCTGAAAATTCAACAGTATGCATAAATTAATATGTTCTACACGCCTAAAATATTTTAGACGATGCGGCGTTGCCACTTCTACTATAAAGTAGCGGATACTTTGATTTTTCAAATGGAACCCCTGTATATAATATCATATTATGATTTCTTATCACTTTGTCAACAACTTCATGTACTATTACCCTAACCTATCTGTTACCGTTTAGAAGATATAAATTAATTTCGTTTTTTTTTTACTAAACATGTACTTTTATAAACGCTGATAATCTTGAACTCTCTGGTACTAAGACGATCAAATTCGAAATGGAGTGGAGTGATACCATGAGGATCTTCAATTCGAGTCATATTTTTATTTGCCTCATACAGGGTCTTTAAAAAATGCAGATACTTTGTTCACATGAAAAAATGAGTGGAAGTCAATTTTTTCAAATGGAACACCCTGTATATTTCTACATTTTTGAGCTCTACATCCAATTTTAGATTGACTTTATTCAGATAATACTATTTCGATTTCGAACCGTTTTCGAGATAAACTGTTTCAAACAGAAAATGACGTGGTTTCCTTGTATTCATCACTTATTTTTGAAATTTAACATCTATTTTATACTACGTAATATTTTTTTTCGATTTAGTTTCTCAAATCAGTCAATTCGAAATTGATATGTACCTTAGAAAAATTCAATTTGTATGATTAGGTATTGAGTGTCTCTACCGTACAACATTGCAAATTAATATTTTTTAATACTTTCGTTGGTGGTTTTGACTGATTGTGTTACCAATTATAATAGAAAAATGTCAAGATTAGGTTAACAGTCATTATTGGGCGCCAGAAAATCCCCTTGTCGTTCGCCAAAGGGGTTTTCAAGAAAGATGGCAATTTAATGTATTTTGTGCCATAAAGAATGAGTCAATTTTTCATATCCAGTTTTATGATAATAATTTGAATGCAACAAAATATGAAGATTTACTGAGAAATGGAATTCAAATATTTTCAATAATAGGCCAGGAAGAGAACGTGTATGGTACCAAATGGATGGTGCTCCACCCCATAATTCTCGTTCAGTAAGCGAAGCTTTAACTGAAATCTTCAAAGACAGATGGATTGGTAATAATGGACCTTTTCGTTGGCCTCCTAGGACACCAGATGGCAATCCATTAGATTATTTTGTGTGGGGTTTCATTAAAAATATGGTTTACTCCAACCCAGTAACAACAATGGAAGATATGAAATCGAGAGTTAGAACTGCTTTCAATAGTTTAACTCCAGACTCAATCAGAAGCGCTACACATGAAAATCTTTTGAAGAGATTACATGTTTGTTTAAGTAGAGGTGGAGATGTGTTTGAACATATTCTGAAATACACTGACAATTGAATTAACTTACTAATTCATGAAATTATTTTCAGTTCGTGTGTCAGCGTTAATAAAACTATTGTTTGAAGAGAAGTTTCATTTGATGGTTGAAGAGTATTTTAATGATTATTTATTCATTGTATTATCTGTGACTGTAAAGGAACATCGAACGAATCTGTTAAATTTCAAAAATAAGTGATGAATACAAGGAAACCACGTCAGTTTCTGTTTGAAACAGTTTATCTCGAAAACGGTTCGAAATCGAAATAGGATTATCTGAACAAAGTCAATCTAAAATTGGATTAGAGCTAAAAATTAAAAATACAGGGTGTTCCATTTGAAAAAAATTACTTCCACTCATTTTTTCATGTGAACAAAGTATCTGAATTTTTTAAAGACCCTGTATGAGGCAAATAAAAATATGACTCGAAGTGAAGATCCTTATGGTATCACTCCACTCCATTTCGAACTTGATCATCTTAGTACCAGAGAGTTCAAGATTATCAGCGTTTATAAAAGTACGTTTGGTAAAAAAAAATCTAAATTAATTTATATCTTCTAAACGGTAACAGATAGGTATAGGGAAATAGTACATGAAGTTGTTGACAAAGTGATAATAAATCATAATATGATATTATATACAGGGTGTTCCATTTGAAAAATCAAAGTAGCCGCTACTTTATAGTAGAAGCGGCAACGCCGCATCGTCTAAAATATTTAGGCGTGTAGATCATATTAATTTATGCATACTGTGAAATTTTCAGGTTGATCCGTTGTCTGGTTTGCCAGAAACGTCTAATTAACACTCATCGTGAAAAGCCCTGTATATATTTTTTTGTAAAATCGCTCAATCTAATCTTGTAATCATGAATTTGATTATTAAATACAATAAATTGATAGAAATATGTTGGCTGAAGATCTTTGGTATTTTTAAATAGCCACTGCAGCACTGTTATTATTTCAATATGCTTCTGAAAAAAACTGAGGCCTTTCACTCACAAAAAATTCAAAGGAGAACTAATAAATATTATGTGCAAAGGAATTTGAGGAGTACTTAAAAAAGCTGAGACATACCAAAAATGTTGATTCCATTTCCTCCAATTATTTATTTCAATTTTACCTATTTGTATGTATGTATGTTAATAATTGAAATATTTGTATTATTTATAGTTTTAATACTCAAAGGCATAATCACCCTCTTATACGAGCAGTAAAATATACAACAAGCTTCCTAATTATATTAAAAGTTGCCGTACTATCAATACATTTAAAAAAAAAAAACTGAAATATCTGCTTTACTCGAAAGCTTATTATTCATTATCAGAATATTTTGATGATGCTCATATGGCAGAACCCATATTATGAATTTGATGGCCAAAATGTACATTATACACTTCATTTTTATATTTTTTTTTTCATCACTCTTATATATATTCTTATACTTATTTTAATCTATTATATACTATCATGTTTATTAATTCGACATTTATATATTGTATATGTTATATCATTTAACTCAATTATCCATATATTTTTCTATCTTTGAAACCAGTCTATATGTTTGTGCCTATGTATATGCATATACCTATGTGTGCATATATCCTTAGAATATTTGTTTTATATCTTTTATACTGGTTTAAGCGCTAGTTTTTAACTCTTGGACCTGTCCAACACCATGTATGTGGTTTTTTTATGGATTAATAATAAAGCTCTATCTGTCTATCTATCTATCTATCTAATGAAACCTATCTATCTAGCATATTCAACATTTGATGAATGGAAGTAAGACGACTACACCTTAAAATAATTCTCAAACCCCAATTTTCAAGTTGTTAAAAAAAAACTTCAACTTAGAAAACATCTAGTACATATAATCTACTAATCTCTCTAATATGGTGTTTTTTCACAACAATCCTGGACGTACTTCTGATTCGTGTTGTTGAATGTAATTGTCACAGCAACACACTCCCTCAATATGTTATAGTGACATGGAAAATAAACCACAAATTCATAGCATGAGTTGATCAATATCCCAAGTGATGAAAATATCATCTTTGGTTGCCATTTGACCCTGAATTCATTCGATTTCACGGTATGTTGATGTCTGCAGCAATATCGAAGATATTTGTCCGGGAAATTTTCAATGGGACAGTACAAAAATTAAATGCATGCGTATAAGGGTTGTGTTTGACAACATACCTCAGGATCATCATCGGTGAGTTCTTCTTCGACGACCTCAGCCTTATATTCAAGTAGTAAGTCTCTTATCGGTTTCGAGTCCAATGTACAATTGATAAAAGGGTGTTTCAGAAGGTCATCACAGGTAGGCCTTTTTTGTGGGTCCTTAAAAAAACATTATAAAGTGTTGACGAAAAATATAATATACGTTCATCTCGCTTCACAGCATGGGTGGAGATATAAACATTATTTTTGACTGTTCTGCATAATTATGACAAATGTGGCGGAATTTCCATTGAGAAAAATACAATTTTCATCCTTCAAAAACTATATGAACACTAAATATTTTGATGCATTGCAATAATGGATCTTTACATGAATTTGAAATTATAAGGAACCGAATAAGTTTTTCCATGGTCAAGAAACGACGTTTCTATGAAGATTCAAATTTCCGTATGGTAGGAGGCGTGTCAAACTGGGAGGTTTGTGTTTTTCTACAGCACTATCAAAGTTCACCGTGTATAGTAACCATTGCAACCGTACCTTGATCAGCGCTTTGACCAGGAAATCGTTGAATTCCTTGGACCACTTGGAGGGCTGTTCCAATTTGGGCGGATCGGATTTCTGGATTTTGAGTAGCACCCTCATGGGCGACATCTCGTGGTTGGGCGGTTCCATTTGGGCAAATTCGATCAACGTTATGCCCATCGACCATATGTCCACTTTGTAATCGTACGGGTTGTCGCGGAAAGTTTCGCACAGCACGACTTCGGGCGCCATCCAGTATGGGGTGCCGATGAAGGTGTCGTGTTTCTGGAGGGTGTTCTTGTTTTTGGCCGAGACGCCAAAGTCGGCTGAAATTAAATGACGGGATCCAATATTTAAAACAAAAAAACATTTGGTACTGGGACTATTCTGCTTATTTTCTCCCATTTGGAGGGTTTCAAATCCCTATAAGATCGCTCAGAACCGAAACATGCTAGTAGAAACTTGCGATTCACATCTTTTAAACCCACATATTTTGCACTAGTCAATACTCCAAAATATTCACATAAGAATTAAAGAGGGGGTAAATTGGGTACCGATTTTTTTATTATTTCATTTGTCATGTGTGGTATTATTTAAAAAGGCATGTTATGGGGAACACAAAAAATAGACCAGCCCCTCTTTATCTCTGGAACTACTGGATATAGAATTTTAAAGAAATAAGGAAATATAACGGCTTACTTAAAATTAAGAGGAAAATTATAACCAAAGTCTTATAGATTTTTTTAAATTAAAATCGCATTTTCAATTTTACAGAACCCCCTGCGCAAGAGTCATTACCGCTTTTTCTGATAGCCCTCGTAAATATTTTTGTTTGTAATCAACGCACTTATGTGTTTGTGAAGACAACACTTATGTGTTTGTGAAGACAATTAAAGATCCCAGACTCCTCATGAAAGTGTTTTTTTTTTATTGATACTGAGTTTTATGGCATCATAAAAATTAGGAAATATTTATCTCTTCTATTTATTGATTTAATGTTTCACAACATTGTTAGTTTTTTACCAATATAATATATTAGAAAGAAACTCAAGTGGAATTTGTTTCACAATAATAGTAGTAACAAAAACTATCAGGACCAACCCTAAAGTCTTTTGCTACTAATCTTTAATAGGTATATCAAACATAATGCAAAATCAACAACTGAAAGACATTTTCAAATGTCAATATTCCTATGTTGACATATTTATTGTTTTCAACAGAAAATACTTCTAATTTTCCTTGGTACATTCTTATGCAGAACTAGCTGCTACACATTTTTTCGTGTTGCTTCATCTGACATACGGCTGTAGATTTGGTCGCATGAATTTCGAGAGGATCCTACTTTTTACAAGCTTTTATTTTGTTTCACCTGTCCCGATGTCTGTGTGGCTGTAATCAAATCTTCTAAGTTAAATTTGACCCACTTCTAGTTGCTCGATTAACGTGAAATTTGGCAGGTGTTCATAGTTTTTTGTCAAAATTCACAAAATAAAATTGGTGGCTCCAAGATGGCCGGCGATCTCTGTGATTATGTCCGATTCTATTCAAAATTGGTATGTGGGGATTTTCGGGAGATTATGAATTTTTATTCAAAATTCACAAATTCAAGATGGCGGACAAGTTTTGTAATTATGGTCCGATTTGATTCAAAATTGGTACATAGGGGTTTTCGGGGTCGGAGATTATGAATTTATTGTCAAAATTCATAAATTCAAGATGGCGGACGAGTTTTGTAATTATGGTTTGATTCTATTCAAAATTGGTATGTGGAGGTTTTCGGGGTCGGAGATTATGAATTTATTGTCAAAATTCATAAATTCAACATGGCGGCTCCAAGATGGTGGACAAGTTTTGTGATAATGGACCGTTTGGTATGTCGGAGTTTTTGGGGTCGGAGATTATGAATTTAGTCGAAGATCATTGATTTTTTTGTCAGAATTCATTAATTGAAGATGGCAGCTCCAGGATGGCGGACGAGTTAATCTTTAGATGGTCTTCTCATTGAAGAACTAGATAGCTCAGAACTTCCAGCAAAAAGGCCTCATAATTAATTAATTAACAAAAATGCATAGATTAAGGTGTACTTACTAGAAAGCACAAAATAAAATAATTAATAAAAGAAAACTTTTTAAAGACAAGCTTTTATTCAAATGCCCTAAAAAGTAAAAAATAATTGCTTTGTGATGTGCGACGTACGTTATTGCGTGAGTTATAGATTCAAAAGCTTGTCGCTTTTGTATTCGAACTGAAAACTTTGCAAGGACAATCTCTTGAGTCTATAACTCACGGAATAACCTACGTCGCACACCATTGCAATTATTTTTTACTTTTTAGTGCATTTGAATAAAAGCTTGTCTCTAAAAAGTTTTTTTTTATTAAATATTTTATTGATTAAATAAGTTTATAATGATTCATAAAAGTTATCCAAAACAAAAAAAACAGCGTTTTTTTATCAACAAAAAAATATTTTGAAATAAATGCAATTTTCAATTATGTTAAATTATAAACAACTTTTTCAAATAACTTTAAATAAAAATAGCCCCACTTTTTGCCCATTCATATTCAATTTTTCAAAATTAGCGCCATATTGGTGGTCAAAATCGATTTTTAGGTTTTCTGATATGCCGAAACGATCCCCTTTAAAGTATTTTTGTAATTCATATAATAAAAATAATAATGATAAAAAAAATTGAGACAAGCTTTTATACTAATGCACTAAAATGAATAAAATAATTTCTTCAATTGTTTGACCTAGGTTATTATGTGAGTAGCAGATTCAAAATATTGCCGCGCAAGAATGTCTATTTTATATTTCCAAAAGCTTTTGAATCTGCTACTCATAGAATAACCAATTAAATAAATAATTGTTTCCATCTTAGTGCATTTGTATAAAAGCTTGTCTTAAATTCTGTTTTTAAACAATTTTATTCAATTCTTTTTAGTCATTCATGAAATCCATCATCTTATTGAATAGGCGAGATCACTAATTTCTGGAAAAAATACCACAATGTCAAGAACAATAAAAAAAGTGGTTGGATTTTTTTTTCAAAGTAGTTTTTCCAAAAAAAATCCCAAAGAAATGTTCCTGTTTGAACACTGCAGAAACTTCGCCAGGATGTGACGTAACAAGTTCAGATCTATCGCAGATCGTCGAGAGCAACAGAGTTGCCAAGCGTTATTCATAATATTTCTTTACAATGTGAGCAGGCCGAAAAAATAATGACAGCATTCGATATACATACATACTATTCAAGAATAACTGAATCAAGAACATCTACCAAATGAGAAGTCTTCATTTCAATATTAAAACAAGCTATGTGTGAAATAGTAGAAATCCAAATTTGTATTATATTATGGAGGCGATATTTATTGTAAGAAATCCTTTGTTAGTGAATCATTAAAATCCAATTTGTGGAAATGTCACTGATGATATCTTTATAAAAGTGTACTGTGATTGATTGTAATTAATAATGTTACACATCGTAATTTTTATACTGTAATTGTAACATGTAAAATGTTTGTATATTAGGTTGCCTATTTGAATAAACGATTATTATTATATAACACATGCTGACACAATTTCTGTTTTATTCATCCGATGAAACAGAATAACATTTTCTAAGAAGTTCCGCAAAATAGTGATACTGGCAACTCAGGAACATGCAAAATCACTGGACTTATGACGTCAAAAGAAGCGGCAATAACGCTGTGTTTGAATTCCTCACTAAATTTCAGAGTATTAGAGCGGCGTTTATTCGAATATTACACAATATCTCCTAGGAAAAACTATGCATATATAATATTTTATCCTTATATTTCAACATCAAGCGCACATGAAGCAAATTTGTGAGTTTGTGATCTCGCCTATTCTGACAGAAATTGACAATCTCCGACCCCAAAAAAAAAACCCATACTAATTTGAAGGGAATCTGGCCATAATAAAAAAACAAATCGCTCTCTTGGAGCCGCCATCTTGAATTAATGAATTTTAACAAAAACCTCATGATCTCCGACTCTAAAAACCCCCACAAACCAATTTTTATTGGAATCGGGCTATAACCACAAAACTCGTCGCCATATTGGAGCCGACATCTTAAATTTATGAATTTTGACAAAAAATTCGTGATCTCTGTGCCCAAAAACTCCCACACACCAATTTTGAATAGAAATGCATTATCACTGGCCATCGGAATTATGAACAACTGCCAAATTTCACGTTAATCGGACACTAGAAGTGGGTAAAAATTCACTTGCAAGATTTGAACTAAACATACATACAGATATACATACAAATGTGAAGTTAAATAAAAGCTTGTAATAACAATTCCCATATGTGGCAAACATTATTGCCCACGCTGTATATATATATATATATATATAAATTTATATGTATATATATATATATATAAATTAAGGGGTCCTGACTGAGTATTGATCATATAGATTCGTTAAAAACATGTGTTGCCCAAAATTGATCATATTTTGAAAAATTCAGGAATAGCCTACCTACTAAAACAGTAGTAAAGCAATAAAGAATATAAATCACTGAGAGGTATAAAGTATAATAATTTCCATACAAGTGATGTATCATCAATTCCAAGAAATTGTTCTAAACATACATATCTCCAATAAAAAATGACATCATCTGCTAATAAGTCATTCAAACAGGATATTTTCATACAATTAGCCCAAATAATGTGTCAGTTTTGGCCAGATTCGAGCCAAACACCACATAATTTTCATGGAGTTGTACAAAAAAAAACATTGGCTAATGATAAAGCTGGTAATAATTTATAGATTGTTTAAAGTATGATATAAACTAAACAAACAATGGGATTTGCCAAGTACATATTTAAGTAATATGTCTAGTTATATATTCTAATCATCTGAAAGTTTACATTATGCATTGTAGTTGCTAATGGAATTGGTTTTTCCCCAAAATGCTTTATAGTGTGAAAAATCAGAAAAAAATTCAAATATCACAAAAGGAATTATCAGTTTTTTATTTTTTAGGCAAGAATTTCCTTGAATGTGTGTCATTTTGATACCTAAAGCATTAATTTGATAAAAAATCAATTCCATTCGCTTCTCTGAAAGTATTTCCATTACCAGTTCATTTCTATCCAAATCACTTTCTTCAAATATTTGAAGTGAAATCCAACATCAATAAGCAATATTAACATTAAGTACTCCATTAAAATGGAATTGCTAGGTTAACTGTAAAGGTTAAATGAAATATAAATATACTCACAAATGAACAAAGTAATTAATGAATAGAGAATTATGATTCAATGAACTGAACAACTGAGTGGATGGATTTCTTGTTTCCATTTAACTTTTTTAATTGAATATTTGAAAGAATACGAAGTTTCGACACTTCCCATTGATCTAATTTGTCGCAGTGAAAAAAATTCAAAATGGCGACCCCAAAATAACAGACGAGTTTTGTCATTTATAGTTCGACTCGATTCAAAACCCGAATATTGAAAATTATACGGGTGTGAAGTTATCCACAACCACAAAATACACTGGGAAAAATGTAACTCGACAGCAAAAATTTCTGTTCCTCATAAAAATGACAATGTAGAGCTTATTACATTGCATGATCAAATTCAAATAGATAGTATTTGAGCTGGAAATGTTGAAAAAAATCAATACCTATTTAGTTTAAACAGCAGTGTAGAGTTATTTCCTTTGCAGAATTGACATTTCTACTGCTAAATCATTTACGTAATTTACGAATATTGCAGGCCCCAGCACACTACCTTGTGGAATCCCTTCATTGTACAAAACTGTCTTTAATTACTGACACACACATCTGCCTATATAGTACATGCATCTGCCTGCATAGTATATTTTAGACACGATAAGGTTGGTCCTCTTATACCATAATTTTCCAACTTTTTCGAGTGATCTAGACAATCATAGGCATAGAATTTAGATTTCAAAAAACGTCGTTAAAATGACAAGTGTGATATATCACTGAATTTGGATTTTAACGGTTTATCAATATTTGTAATAAAAAAAAACTGATGGTGGCCATGAAGACATGAAACGTCGCATCGAAGATTTATTAGTAGTATTATAGCAAATTTCATATACAATAAAACTTTCCTTTTCCATTTTTTGTTATTTTTTTAAATAAAAATTCTATGAGTAAAGAACCAAAAATAGCATTTTTAGTTTTCCGTGTATAACTCGAGAAGGGTGAGAGTCCCTGTAGATTTTTTTCAACCAATGTAATGCTCTCCAAAATAGTTACCTTTATGCCCTTTCAATCGTCTTCGTATCTCTTATGGTTTAGAATATAGCAATGTTAAGACATGATAAAAGAAACGAACTGTATAAATAAAAGAACTAACACACTGGGTCTTTCATTAAAAAAATATAATATTTGATCTTTGCCAACTTTTGTAAATACTTCCTGTATACAGAATGTAACTTTGAAGAAAGAAACATAATTTTTGAAGAAAGAAAATACCTACCACTATACGCAAGACTGAAATAGGAGCCCCAGTACAATTCACTTTTAATAAAATATGTAGACAAAAAAATGACTCACCCAATTTGACGCCACCAGCCATCGTTAGAAGTACATTTCCAGCCTTTAGGTCTCTGTGAATGACATGTGTCTTATGTAAAAACTGCAGTCCTTTACACATATTTTGGCACACATAAGAGATTTGTTGTTCGTTCAAGGGTTTTTCCAATTCAGTCATTATACTATCTAAAGCACCACCGTCACAATATTCGATCAATAACCACAGTTGCTGGTCCTTTTGAAAGGCTTCGTGCAATTCCACTATATTCGTATGTTTGATTTCGGAAAGGATGTCTATTTCGATCATGAAGTCCGAAAGGTCATCTTCGCCGTCTAGCCTGCACATCTTCGCCGCAGCTAATTCTCCCGTGTGCTTGTGCTGAGCCTTGTACACTTTGCCGTACGCGCCGTCTCCGAGTTCGCCAATCATGTCCCAGAATTCCTCCGGATCGCAGTCCATACGCACATTGTTGTACACTTTTTTCTTTTTCGCATCGTTGCCTCCAAAGTGGAGCGCTTTTTTTATGTTGTTGAAAAAAGACATGGTGGTTTTTGTTCATAAACACAATTTGAAAATTTACACTTATTTTTCACTACCTACATTATCACAAAGGCTATTTTCTTCGATGGGAATGTCTTTTCCTCATTTTCTTCCCCAATTTACATTACTCGTGATTCTAGCTGTAACAAAAATAATCACTATTCCATCCAGTATAGTAAGTATGTGACTGTTCATGGACACTTCCAATAAGTAGACTGATAGTCCGGGGTAATTAGACTTTTATAAAGAAAAAATGTACCTATATACAAATTATATTTTGTCCAGGAGTAGTTCATAGGAGTAGAAGTCCAAAGAGTTCTCACTTTACCTGTGGGTGAAAACACCCTTTTGAGGCTGAAAAACACCCCCTTAGAGGATTTGGTTTCGGCTTTTCCCATTTATCTTCGAATCCGTCATCCCCAAGAGAAAAGGGAATGGAGACTCAAATATTCTTCATTGAATTCTACATAAAAAAGTCCCACAGATGATTTGTCTATTGTCCACCCTTTTCTCGCTATTGACATTGAAAATATGAGGTAGTATGTAGCACTCGGCAAAACATCACTCCTACGCTATTTTTAACACCAAATATACCCGAAACTATATGGTAATAATTATAATAAAACTCATGACACGGATTCTCCTCTACAAGATTCATGTGTTACTTTCTTTATATTTTTTTCTGCTGAATTTTGAATTGTAATATGAGCTCCTTTCCACAACACTCATGAGTTAGAGCCTCGGCACTTCTTGTGGTTACCCCTATAGGCCCATTCCACTGTCGTCCTAAACGATTTCATTTGTCAATAGGGTCTCCTTCAATTAAATCATTTTCAGAATGTGAATTCAAGCAGCCTTGTCCGTAACAGTAGGAGCACATGGCTGAGCAGCGCATTCCAATTTTTACACTCTTCTGTTTCTTCCTTGTCTTGGCAAAAGCAACACTCTGCAAATCCGATTTTTTTAAGATGCTTTCGCAGTCTACAGTCATTTGTTATGATTCTCAGATTTTTCCTATTCAGTTCTAACAGGTTAGAATTGTAAATATAATTGTATTTTAAATTGTGAATTGTATTTTAAATCTGTAAAAAGTTTTTGAAATGTTTAAATATTTTATCTTCTGCAGGACTTATGTATGTCTGATTCCCATTGACTAGTCTGCTAAGTTTTTTATACTACTTTGTGTAAAAACTTTAATAATGAATAAATTATCTATCTATCTATAAATGCGTTTCATATCAGTGTTTTTTCCGCTTGGTCCAATCTGAAAACACTTGTTTGGTTACGCTCTTTGATATTCCGAAGAAGGGCTCTAGTCCTATGAACATTTCATAGTGCCATCTTTTGCCGGAAGGTTGGCTTTCTGATTTCCTTCGAAGCCTTTATGTCCAGGGGCCCATAGCAAAGTTACTCAGTTGTGCCTGCCTACGCTTTGAAGAGCTTTCACGCAGTTCCATACTAATCTGGATTCTATTCGACTTGATGCCCGCGAGAAATCTGTGATGATTTAAAGAATTATCCTTCTTCAGAGCTTTATATAATGCTAGTGTCAAACGCTCTTCAGCAATTGCAGTTTTTTCCTTTGTTGACCGTGTGTTGTTAAATAAGGACCCAAAATCCTCCAAATCGCTTCTGTTATTGAGCACCATTACGGTTTGTTCTTTGCTTTCACCAATCAGAGCAGAAGTAGTGTTGCAACCGCTAAATGCATTTGCAAACAGCGCAGTTTCCCTGCAGTTTGTAATACCATCCGTAAATCGCGAGAACTGTATATCCTTTCCTCTCAAAAGTCGAATGACTTTATCTTCAGGAGAAAGGGCTATAATGAGCACGAGAAGATCGACTTCCTGTCCAACGACGATAACATGTCTAGATGAGATGTCTCGATTGACATTCTTGATTGCTGCGAAGGTCAAATCTAACAGTGCTTGATGCATGAAACTAATTTGGGGGAAAAGAAATATACAGTATGTAAAACTACAAATTCTCAAAATAAGCTGGAAAATTCAGCAGAAGAAAATATAAAAAATAATACATGAATCTTGTAGAGGAGAATCCGCTCTACTTATAATCATTTTTTACAGCAAATTAACCGTTTCGGGGATATTTGGTGTGGAAATAGCGTAGGAGTGATGGTTCGCCAAGCGCTACTACTACCCCGTACTTTGAACGTCAATAGCAAGAAAAGGGTAGAAAATATAGAAATCATCTGTAAGACTTTTTTGTGTAGTATTCAATGAAGAATATTTTTGTTTCAAATCAAATGAAATCAAATATGCTTTGATATCGAAAGAATTAAATTCTCATTGACAAAGCTAGAAGGTAATTATAAAATAGTTATAAGCATTTAAAATATAAAAGAGTACAAACATTTAAAATACAAAAAGAGTACAAACCGTATAAATATAAACACACATATATACACATACATACATATATACATACATGTACATACATATATGTGAAAAGTCACAATAACGCCAGGATCAATAAATAGTCCTAATCGCATACTAAAAATTTTTTGTATATAACAAGTACACGTTGTATATAAACAGACACATATTTAAAGCTAAATTAAAATTACAATTCGAAATCAAATACTTATAATACATTGTCATAAAATTCTTTCAAATTATAATATGCTCTATCTAGCAGTAACTCCTTGACAGCCATCCTGAATCTATTATGTGCCACCAAAGAACGAATATGTGAAGGCAGGTGGTTAAACATTTTTTTAGCATTATAAATTATTGACCCCTTTACCAAGGAGCTTCTGGGAATTGGTAGGGATACTGTAAAGTTATCACCTCGCCTTGTAAGTTGACAGAGATTGGATATTATTGTAAAAATTTTTGTGGATTAAACATACACTTTCCAGAATAAAGATACATGTCAATGTTAATATTTTTTGAGTGATAAACAAGGGTTTGCATGAATCTCTGGGTTTCGCTTTACAAAGGTATCGCACAGCCCTCTTTTGTAAAACGAACACCGAGCTCAATAGAAATTGAGAGCTATTCCCCCAAAAACAAATTCCATATCTCAACAGTGAGTCAATCAGAGCAAAATATGTTGCTCTCACTGCAGATGTATTTAATTCTGATGATATGACCCTTACTGCAAAGCAACCTGATGACAATTTTTTGCATAAAGTACTGATATGAGTATTGAAAGACAGACTGTTATCCACATGGAGTCCCAAAAACTTGGCTGATGGTTTGGTACTTATTCTCGAGTTCCCTAAGATTATGTCATTCAGAGTGCATCTGAAGGTTACAATGCATGTTTTTGAGACATTGAATGATAATTTATTGGAATCACACCAGTTTTTCACCAGGGATATGTCTGTAGCTATGTGTTCATTCAGTTCATCACTGTTGTTGCCATGCCACAGTATTGTAGTACCATCTGCGAACATAGTGAATTTACCCCTGATATTGATGCTTGCCAGATCATTGATGTACACCAAGAACAAAAGGGGGCCAAGCACTGATCCTTGTGGTACCCCACAACTCACCAGTTGAGATTTTGAACTTTCTCCGTTGAGCGAGACCATTTGTTTGCGTTCTGTTAAGTATGATTGAAACCATCTTAATGTTATATCTCTGAAACCATAAATTTCTAATTTTTGAAGAAGTATCTTATGATCAACACAGTCAAAATATTTTGTAAGGTCGCAAAAGATTGTTGCAACTGTATCACCTTCGTTGATTTTGAGATATATATTCTCTAGTAAGGCAAACATGACATCATTTGTGCTCTTCGCTGTTTGAAAGCCAAATTGGTGAGAGCTTAACAAATTATGATAGAGCAGAAATTAAGACATCCTTTTTTTAACTAATTTTTCAACTAATTTGGCCAAAGTTGGCAATAGTGAAATAGGCCTTTGGTATTCCTTTTTCTTGTGGGAATGACGGATTCGAAGATAAATGGGAAAAGCCGAAACCAAGTCCTGCAGAGGGGCGTTTTTCGCCACAAAAAGATTTTTCCACCCAAAGGTAAGGAGGGAAATCTTCGGATCCTTACTTCTACTCCTAAGAACTACTCCTGGACCAGATATCATTTGTACATACTTATTTTCTTCTATTCGCTATTTTTTCGTCTAATTACCATGGATTATGAGTAAATAATCAATTTCGACAGTTACATCAACAGCCCGAAAAAAAAAATTTTAAACGGGTTTTGCAACTCGTCCAGAGTCCTACAAAATATTCCACATACCGAATAAGTAATGAGTATTTAAAAACTCATAAACCATATTTAAAACGAACATCCCATGACTGTTGGTGAAAGGAAATGTCAGATTGGACCACAAGTTTACGATCAACTACCTGTCTTATTTACGAGATCAAAAATGGTTTTTACGACTTACTGCGCTCCGGAAATATCATCACTGGTTTCGAAGGAAAGAGGGGTTGCTTATTTATCGGCACTCGGTAAATAATCTATATAATCAGATTTGTGTATTTTCATCTTTTACCCATGGACGGCCATGCCAATTTTTACCTACAGCCCACCCCGCTCCCCGCTGGAGACACCAAGCCTTTAGTGACATCACAGTGGGATCTTCACTCCAGGCCAGAGAGCATTCATTCCCTAATACTAAGTCAGTTATCTTCCAGACATATAAAAACCCTACATTTCACAGTGCCTTGAAAAAATTCCTAATTCTCCCAGCTCTCATCATTCTTCTCGGTCTATCTGATTCTACAAGGAAAAAAATCTCTACCATTCCGGCCTTAACTAAAGATTTCCTAAGATGTACGGTAATTTATAGCTATTCCGTTTGACCACGAGATGGCAGGGAATTTCCCGTTCCTAAAAATGTCACTTGTCATTGTGTAGGCCGTATTTTCTCGATATATCATTTTAAAGATTCCAAACTACGGATTCATCAGCTACATCAATGTTTGTTGAGTCGTAACAATTGATAGTTTGAAAATAATTTCAGGTAATATAAATGACAACCATAATATTAACATTTCGTAGGACGTTAAAAATTGTTATTTGAACACCGGAGAAACTCTAGGTCCGAATGTTGGGAATCTATTATTTTGGGTAAGACTGTGATCTTGTATAATAAATCATTAACAGTTGGCGTACCCCAATGATTATACACGATGAAAGGATGGCATATTTCCTATCTTCGTACATTGGCCACATTTCAGCTGCACATGCGCGAATTTGCATAGTCATTTGACGTCACCAGGAAACCTGGATGGTTCATCCGCCATAAGTGCCCATGTATTTTTCTACTTTTTCATTGCGGTTCATTTCGATCGTTTCTTAGTGTTTATGTTTGCTGAATCATTTGACTTCCATTTCAATGGATTTATAGTGCCATAAGCATCTATAGTTTGCCGTGAATAAGTGACGCTAAGTACACATGACAGCTCACGCTTATGGCGTATTGCTTTCTGATTGGTTGCTGAATGAGAACTTCTCATTCCGAGTCATTCAATTACCAATCGGAAAAGAGTACGCTTTAAGTAAAAATACGAAAAACTGTCATATGAACTCTGCATTAAAGTTGAATCGACGTTAAATGCGTGTTGTTTTTCGATTTATTGAAAATATTTGAGGTGAAATATAGCTCTCTAAAAATGCTGAAGGGTTGACATAATTCCTTAGGTAATTCAAAGTCACGCAATACCCAGATACGTTTTTGTGAATTCAATTTGTACTAATTTTGTGTGTTTAGATTAAGACTGCTTTCAAACTGTGCGGAACACGAAATTGAGAAATTCAAATGTTTGGGCCAATCATAACATTTCAAATATTCTATGGTGTTGTGATTGGCTCAAAAATTGTAATTAGACATTTCCGCACTCCGCATAACCTAAAAGAACTCTGGGTCTGGGTTCTATTGACAGTTAAAAAAAGCTCTGAAAGAGAATCAAGTGTTTCTTTTATTTTTGTGTTGATTTTACAGAAGAAAAAAGAGATTAATTCAGTTCTCCAATGGCACAACCAAGCCGTAGCATTTGGGCAATGATAATCCGAAATTTTCTGAATTCCTTAAAACCGAGACAGTTCAGAGGGACTTTAATAGGTTCCGATTACTTCGGCAATAAATACTACGAAATCCCTCCGAATCCATCAATAGGCAAAAGAAGGGCGAGTCGATGGTTCGACCCACCGACAAAAGATGATTTCATGCAAGAAATGCCAGCAGAGTGGGAAGCGTGGCTGAGAGGCAGAAGAAAAGAGCCTCCGAGCGAAGGAGAGGTCATGAAAAACCTCGCGATAATGCAACTCAAGAAGAAAAATGCTGTTGAAGTTGATGCCAAGGGGGGAAAGATGACCCCAATGGCGAAGGGCATGGAAACATTTCCCAAGAGACATGATTATGAGTTGATACCTGGCAAGGGGAAAGGATAGAGTTGCTGGAATGTAGATTTATTGTGTACATAAATGTTAGTATAAAGTTGTTGTTCATGCTTCAGTGTAGTTTGATTTTTTAGGAGTAAGATATCCTTGTTTAAGCCACCACAACAAATTGAAACACTTTTATCGGACACCTACGCCATGAGAATAGCCAAACTTTCCAATTTCCGGACCACTTTCCTATTTTTTTTTCATATCAACCTCAGGCTATTACGAACATTAAATTTTTTTTAGCTAAATTAGTGAAAGCTTTTCCAGGACAAAGAAATTTTCAATATCTTTTCTAAAAATGCTTTTTCCCTGAAAACCTCATTATTACAAACATTCAAAAAACAATTAGCCAAATTGGTCCAGCCATTGCTTTTAAAAAATAAAAATGTTACCCTGACCGGGATTTGTTCCTGTGACCTTTTGCTTGGTAGCTAATTCATCTTTGGTACGAAATGACTCGATAGTCTTTTTCTTGGGCAATTTTCTTAGATACCTGAATTATCCAGTTTCCGGGCAACTTTCCTAATTTTTGTTCTGCTATCCTAGGGCTATTACGAACATTAAAAAAAAATTGCCAAATCGGTCCTGCCCTTCTCATGTTTTGCGCTTAAAATACCAATTTTGAATAGAATCGGACCATAATCACAGAGATCTTAAGGCCGCCATTGTGATTTTAGAAATGTTGAAAAAAAATTCATAATCCTTGACCCCAAAAACCCCTACATACCAATTTTGAATCGAATCTGACCATAAAATAATTAATAACAAAACCTTTTTAAAAACAAGCTTTTATTCAAATGCGCTAAAAAGTAAAAAATAATAGCTTTGGATGTGCGACGTAGGTTATTCTGTGAGATATAGATTCAAAAGCTTGTCGCTTCTGTATTCGAACTGAAAACTTTGCACGACAAGTTTTTGAATCTAAAACTCACGGAATAACCTACGTCGCACATCCAAAGCTATTATTTTTTACTTTTTAGCGCATTTGAATAAAAGCTTGTCTTTAAAAAGGTTTTTTTATTAATTATTTTATTTTGTGCTTTTTTAGTAAGTAAACCTTAATCTATGCATTTTTGTTAATGCATAGTCAATAATAATCTTAATTAAATAGGAAATCTTAGTTTACAAAAAAAAAATTATGAAGTAAAATCATTAATAAAAAAAACAAACTAAATATATATAGATAACTAACTAATCTAAAAACATTACAGAATACGTAACTACAATAGATTTACAATGTAAGTGTTGATATAAGTAAATAATCAATAATTAATTTTTTTATTTTAGATTTGAATAGATGAAGTCGTCTTGATTTCCATGGGAAGTTTATTGTACTCAACTAAACCATGGTGGAATAATGAATTCATAGTTCTTTTCATTCTAGTGCGATTAATATTAAAGTCAAACCTACCCCTAGTCTCATAGTTGTGAATTTGGTTATTAAATGTTATGAATTCATTGAGATAAGTTGAAAGTTCACAATTAACCACCTTGTAAATGAATATCAGGGAAAAATATAATAGGCCTTTTTCCTGTAAGTTCTGAGCTATCTAGTTCTTCAATGAGGAGACCATCTGAAGATTAACTCCTATGCCATCTTCAATTTATGAATTCTGACAAAAAAACAATAATTTTCTACTAAATTCATAATGTCTGACCCCAAAAACCCTAACATACCAATTTTGAATAGAAACGTTCCATTATCACAACCATGTGGAGCCGCCATCTTGAATTTATGTATTTTGAGAATATATTCATAGTCTTTGACCCCGAAAACCTCCACATACCAATTTTGAATAGAATCGGACAATAATTACAAAACTCGTTCGCCATCTTAGAGCCGCCATCTTGAATTTGTGAATTTTAAAAAAAAATTCATAATCTCCGACCCCGAAAACCCACATACTAATTTTGAGTCGAATCGGCCATAAACCCAAATCTCGTCCGCCATCTTGAATTTGTGAATTTTGAAAGAAAATTCATAATTTCCGACCCCGAAAACCCCCACATACTAATTTTGAGTCGAATCGGACCATAAACACAAATCTCGTCCGCCATCTTGAATTTGTGAATTTTGAAAAATTATAATTCCACCCCGAAAACCCCACATACTAATTTTGAGTCGAATCGGACCATAAACAAATCTCGTCCGCCATCTTGAATTTGTGAGTTTTGAAAGAAAATTCATAATCTCCGACCCCGAAAACCCCCACATACTAATTTTGAGTCGAATCGGACCATAAACACAAATCTCGTCCGCCATCTTGCCGCCATCTTAATTTGTGAATTTTGAAAGAAAATTCATAATCTTCGACCCCGAAAACCCCCACATACTAATTTTGAGTCGAATCGGACCATAAACACAAATCTCGTCCGCCATCTTAGAGCTGCCATTTTGTTTTTTTTTTTCTCCAAAATTCCATAATGCATTGTCACGGGAACTATGAACACCTGCCAAATTTCACGTTAAGTGGACAACTAGAAGTGGGCCAAATTCAACTTGTAAGATTTTATTACACACATCGGAACAGGTTAAAGTAAATAAAAGCTTGTAAAAAGTATATTTTTTGCTGAAAAAAAATAAATTATTGACCTACGTTTTTCGATTCAGTTTTTCCATAAAACTCTCTAGAGGAACACTAAAAATCCGACATTATTTTCATGAAATATGGCACTTAAAAATGTAGTTTGAAAATAGCCCTTTTCAGGACCGTAACTACCAAAGTATGAGAGAGCGTATTCCAAATCAAATTGAAATTCAGGAGCCAAGGTACAGCAAATTTACCAAATTAATAAGTTGATTCCACAATTTCTTCATATTCATCTTATACTTTCTAGAAACTCTTAACAAGCTGAAGCTGTAAACGAATAAAACCAGTCCTCTTAACAGATATATTTACAAATAAAAAATTACAAACAAAATAATTTACATAACTGCTAAATTGCACAAAATTTATCCATTCAACTTGAAATATAAAAAATCTATTAAAAAATACCACTTTCAGAAAATGTTCAATTTTCGGTAAAAAGTTAATTTCACTTAAAACATACCTAATTAATAATTATTATTCACTTCACGGAAAGTCACCCCGAAAAATCACCGTGGTCGAATAACGTTTGGTCATACAGCGCCGCTCGAACCATCCGACCTCCAAAGTACCTCCCGTTAAGGGCGTCCCTGGCTTTTTCTGCCTCTGAAAAAAAAAACACATTTCCCAAACACCGAAAACAGCATGTCTTCAATCAACTCACCGTACGTTTCCATAAACTCCACAAATATCTTCACGATCATATCGGAATCGTCATCTTCCTCCGACTGCTTTTCGTTGTATATTATCACCCTGTCAACTGCCCCGAACTTGGAACATTCTTCCTGGATTTCTTCCTGCAGAGTTTCGTCTACATCCTCCGGACCGACCATATTCCTTAAATCAAAGAATCATTAGTTACCCACAAAACTCCCCAATAAAGCGTATATCAGGACCCCTACGAAAAATCCAGTTAATTTTTCAACATTATCATCAAGGTATTAGCCAGGAAACTAGTTGTTTTCTAAGATATTGGTGCGTAGCCTCACCTCAAAATCACCACCCTGGAATCGACTTTCCTCATGAGCTTCTGCATAACGAAATGCCTGGCGTTCTGTCCTTTGATCGACATGCTCTCCTGCTGCTGCAATGTCTGCGGCTCGTTTTGATCCAACAGCTTCTTCTGTAACTGTTCCTGTTGCTTCAGCTGCGCTTCTTGGACCCTCTTCATCGTCTCGAAAGACGCCGTCTGGGTTTGGTTCATGGGGGGCGTTACTATTGATGGCGGCGGCACGACCACCTGACAAAATAATAAAATGACTCGTAAAGATCTGGCGGTATTAGGAACTGACAAATTTTAGATATAAATTAAAGAAAAAACATTCAACTGAACTTCTATGGGACATTTTTTATCATTTAAAAAAAAAACTCAAGAGTAATATCCCCTTGCACAATTAACAAGAAAGCTAAAGAATAGTTTACCTGTGGTCCGCTCATCATAGGCGTGATAATAGCCGGCTGAATGGTGTTGTTGGGCGTGATCTGAGGTATGGCGATGCCGGGAGGCGGTATAACCGCCGGTACAGCTCCAGCCACTAAGGGCAGAGCCAAGGCAGGTGTTGTAGCTACTGCTGGCAAGGTTACGACCGGTTGAGACATGCCGGCTACAACGACAGTAGGCGTTACGGCCGGTATAGTGACTGCTGTGCTGAGATTCGACAGGCCCAGGGCAACTGCACTGCTGGCCACTGCGTCCATGGCTTGAATCTTCGCCGTTGCGGCTGCTGCCGCAACTATAACAGAATATATACATCATGACAAACATAATCTAATCAATTCGAAATCTTACCTGCCGCAGCCGTAGGGAGAACGCTGGATCCCGATGACGGCCCCAGTAGAGCGTTCGGGGGCGTTATGGCCCTTCCCACTCTCAAATATTGCCCGCCCAAGTCAAAGAGATTCATGCTGGCAATTGCTTCGTTGGCCGCTTGCGCACTCTCGTATTCGATAAAGCCGTAGCCCTTGTGTTTGTGTCCGGAGCTTCCCTGCGCAAGTTTACAGTATATGATGGGACCGAATGCCTCAAAAACACTGCAAATATCAGAACGTTAGGCACAGTGAGTTTTTATTTGGTAAAATTGAGGATAGCAAACAATGGAGCCCATTACGTACAGTTGGATGACTATCACATACTGAAGAAATATACAGGGTGCCACTTGAAATGAAAAAGTCAAGACTTACGGATGTTCACGTAAAATCTAATAAATAGATTTTGTGAATGTTCTCGTAAAATTCGAGAGGTGGCTGCTGTGAATATTCTAGTATTAGATATCAATAAATGTCTAGAATATTGAGATTCCTGGAGAAATAATGGCCAAGAAAACGATGATTTTAAATTTAAAAAAATTATATTCACGGGAAATACAAAGTATTCGAAAAATTCGAGAAGTGGCAGCTGCGATTATTCCAATACTTTCCACCCTTTCTCTAAATTTATTTCATGAAATATTGATATTTAAAAAGAAATAATAGCCAAAATAACAATAGTGTTGAATTTAATGTTTTTTTTTGGTGATCTAATGGAATATTCTAGTTCATTCCACCCTTCCAAACTACTGTTTTCGAGATGTATCGAGATTCAAAAAAAAAATTGCCAAGAAAACAAATGATTTATAATTATATTTACCGTTTTTTGGCAATCTTATGAATGTACAAGGAAAATCCAACAAACAAAAAATTCGAATAGAAGCTGCTGTGAATATTCTAGTTAATTTCACCACTTTTTTTTTGAGGGATTTCGAGATTCAAAAGAAAAAATAGCCAAGAAAACAATAGTTAATAAATCTATTTACTCTTTTTTGGCGATTCTATATAGTCACAAAAAATCCAAAACAATGTATGGCTTTTCTGAATGTTCTCGAAAAATTCTAGACAATTCCCCCATCCCACATTTTTTTACCAAGGAATATAACTATTTACCGTTTTTTGGCGATCCTATAGATGTTTACGGAAAATCCAAGAGATGGCTTCTGAGAATGTTCTCGAAAAATTCGAAAAGTAGCTACTGTGAATATTCTAGTTTATTCCATTGTTCCAACTTTTTTTCGAGGAATATCAAGATTCGAAAAGAATAATAGCCAAGAAAACATTCGTTAATAAATCTAGTTGTACTATTTTTTGGCGATCTTATATATTCGCGGAAAATCCAAAAGATGGTTTTTCTGAATGTTCTCGATAAAATCAAGACGCACTCCTCCTCTATCTATTTATCAAGGAATATAAAGATTTACAGTTTTTTTGGCAATTTTAAAGATGTTCACAGAAAATCCAACAGATGGCTTTTCTGAATGTTCTCGATAAATTCAAGACGTTTATCAAGGAATATAAAGATTTACAGTTTTTTTGGCAATTTTAAAGATGTTCACGGAAAATCCAACAGATGGCTTTTCTGAATGTTCTCGATAAATTCAAGACGCACCCCTCCTCTATCTATTTATCAAGGAATATAACGATTTACAGTTTTTTTGGCAATTTTAAAGATGTTCACGGAAAATCCAACAGATGGCTTTAGTGAATATGCTCGGAAAATTCGCGGCAGACATATTCTAGTATTTCCACACATTCGTTTCTGGATCGGATGCACGAAATATACACAAAACTTCTTATTTTAGATTACAAACCTCTTGATATCATCCTCCACCAAATCCTGATGTATCGAAGCAACGTATATCCTGTTGTACTGCTTCGCCTCCTCCTGTATCTCGTCGATCACGTTCTGCGCTTGCGGCATGTTGCTCGGCCTACCGACCACCTTGATGTTACGTCCGCCAATCATAACGCCGTTCATCTGTTCCAATGCCAACTGGGCCGCTTCGGGAATCTCATATTCGACGAAGGCGAAGCCTTTGTGTTTCTGAGTGACGGGATCCCACGACATGTTGATGGATTTGATGGGGCCGAACGGCAAGAACGACTGCCGTATCGTGTCTTCTTTGAGTTCGAAGCTTATGCTGCCGACGTACACCCTACATATTTCGGGTTGGAATTTTAGTTGCAGTGGTAGGGGATTGGCTTTGGAAATTTAAATGTAAAGCTTGTCGATGGAGACTCTAGATATACTGGATGCATTTATCGATTTCAACCATTAAAACTTTGAATAATGGAATAGATGTTATTTTTTGACAGGTTCTTCCTGCAGCAAAATGATCTCAATATCTGATTTTTTTATTACTCAATGAACCAATTCGAATGAATCATTAATATCTTTGCATACTTGAATTAATATATTAAGGTAGTAGAAATTACTTGAAAAACTGGTTAATGTTTACTTTGTTATTATCACTATTACCAATTATAATATTTAATTTTTTTTATATCTTACGTATATGTGTGACTATTGAGAGAATTGCCAAGAAACAATGGTTTTAAATCATTTCACTGTTTTTTTGACGAACTAACAGATGTTCGCAGATATTCTAACAGATGGCTTTTGTGAATATTATCAGAAAATTCGAGAGGTGACTGCTGTGAATATTCTAGTATATTTCACACTTCCTCCTACTTGTAGAAGTAATAGCAGAGAAAACAATGGTTTATAAATCTATTTCATTTTATTGGCGATCTTTTGGATAATCACGGAAATTCCAACAGATCGATTTTGTGAATTTTCTCGATGACTCATAAGACACTAGTGTCTTAAGCATCATAAAATACTGCCTAAGCCTATTTTTATTTTATATGTAAAGATCGAGAATCCATATAACATGTATTATGTACATTTTAAATAGAACAAAATGTTTCTAAGCATCCTATATATCTCAAGTTTCCTTTTTGCATTTTGCAAGTATGGGATAAATTTGAACAACAGCAAAAAAACAATTAAAAAAAAAGATAGAAATGAAGAAAACAAATTCTTTTTTTACAGAGTCCCATAATCGCTCAGCAATCGAATTCCTCACAAAATCAGATCTTATCAGCTAGTGAATCATAAGTTGGAGAAAGTTATTCCTCAACAACTTCACTTTGTTAATGTCATCATTTTATGAGGATTATGGCAAGAAATGGGTCATGCAGGATATTTTCTAATGGAAAAGTTAATCAATTGACGAAAGAAAAACAAACAGAAAAATAAAAAATGGAAATTTTCCCACTAAAAAAAATTCTACAATCACCCATTTCAAATAAAAACTCAGATTTGAATACTTTGCTGCCCCTCAACAAAAAAAAAAAGAAAACAAATAGTTACTGAAACCAATGAAGGTTTATATTACTCCAATGAAAATAAATTTTACCTTTGTCCATCGATTTTATGTACTCCAATGTTGCCAGGTATCAGTCAAACCCACGAAAAACTGCATATTTTTAGGAAAAAAAAGTGTTACCACCTGTATATTTTACAGGCTCAGGATGTTTTTTGGCCACCAGTCACAAAATGTTGTAAAACACTCAATTATAAAATGACTTAAAATATGTTATTTGTAAGTGACCCCCATGACAATACATTTAAAGAGTTTAGCATGATGACGGTGGTTAGCTTTATTTGAGACCCGAATTCATTTAAAGATAAGTATCTGGAGATATTTGAGAATGCAGTTATTAATAGTACGATGTAACATTTATATTATTTGTATATTATGATTCCTATATTGATAAAAAAAAAAAAAACTCAAATTTTAGCGCAATCCGAGGTAATTTACTGACTTTTTCTGCATCAAAACCTGTAACGATATGCTAGTGAGTTTCTAACACTGAACGCTAGAATTTTGTAGTGGGTCAAAGGTGAATTAACTTTATGGTAGCGTAGCATTAAATTAATTTAAATGATACTTATGTTGCAAGAATACTGTGAAATGATCGGGACGACTGTGATATGCAGTAAATGAATGTCATGTAGTATTTGCGACTACAAACCAAAAAATCACTCCTTACCAAGCCAGGTTTTACTGTGTAATGAGAAAGGGATTTGGCCTAGTCTTAGATCAGATTAGCTGAAGCCGGAGGCGGCATGTCTTAAAAAAAATTGGAATTTTATAACATAAGTATTTAAATTATTTTTTTATTTTCATAGTCGTTTTAGTGGTGGCAACCTACTGGAAAATTTTCCGCATGTTGAAATAAATCACCCTATATATGTTCATCATAGCACATGAAATTTATGTTGATATTATTCCGTATACACTATACTTTTTCTAAAACTACGATCATAAAAGTGTTCAATACAGTCATAGTGGCTTGCGAATTATTCCATATTACTTTTCATACCTTTCTTGTAGAGGTCATATGTGTTGCCATGCAGACCGTGTACAATACTAGATTCCATTATTAAAATAGATAGATAGATCTTTATTTTTAAATAGGATATCCTAATATACAAATCAGCTAAAAAAAGTTAAAGTAAGAGATATGTGGTACATATTGAACAATAATTGAATTGAAAAATATACTATAAAATATATAACAAACATTAAATAAAATACATTGAAAAAGTTGGTTTAAATAATAAATAAATATCATATTTGTGCATTTGAAACAAATTTCTTTAGTTCATTTTTGAAAATGTTCAGAGATGGGCTACTTTTAATTAGATTTGGTAATTTATTGAACTGATCGAAACCTTTGAAAATCAAAGAGTTCATGGTGTTTTTGTGATTTGTTCTATTAATATATAAATCATTATTATTTCGAGTGAAGTGGTGGTGAAGATCATGATTGAAGACAATGTACTGTTTGAAATAACATGGCCCTAAATTGTTCAGTATTTTGTATACGAATATCATGGTGAAATAAAACAGTCTTTGGGAAATAGATTGCCAATTTAAAACATTAAGCATAATCTTAATAGGAGTATCCCTACCGCACTTCAAAATGATCCTCATACCACGATTCTGAAGTTTTTGGAGTTGAGACAATTTATTCAGATTGAATAGATATAGGATAGAGGAACAGTAGTCGAAGTGTGGCTGAACAATTGTCTTATAAACTGTGATTCTTGACTCAGTTGATAGATTATTGGCAATTCTAGAAAAAAAGAATAATTTCTTTGAAATTTTTTTATGAATATAATCAAAATGATTATCAAATGATAAAGTATTATCTATTTGGAATCCCAGATATTTAGTTGTGTTCACTATTTCAATTTTTTCATCATCAATGTTGAGATTAATATTTTTTATGTCTATTAGGCTGTATTTATATTTGGTAGTGATTATCATTGCTTTTGTTTTCAATACATTCAGCTTGAGTTTATTAATTTTCAAATATTTGTTGACACTTGCTAATGTGGTATTCATTCTTTCTATTGCCATTTCTAAGTTCTCATGACTGCATGCCAATAGGGTATCATCCGCAAAAAAGTTCAGAAATTCGGAATCAACAAACAATGGCATGTCATTTAAATAGAGTAAGAATAGAAGGGGACCCAGAACACTACCCTGGGGAACTCCAACATCATTTGCAATTTCACAGGAGTATATATCATTCACTCTAACACGTTGTTTTCTATTGGTCAAGTAATTAGATAACCAGTTGTACACTTTCCCCTCTATTCCATATCTATTCAATTTGGCTAGTAGTATAGACCTATCAATGGTCTCAAATGCTCTTCTGAGATCAAGGAACACAGCCACAACAAACTTATTATTATCCAGTTCGGTTTTGAATTTATTTAGGGAAAGTTGAACTGATGATTCGCACGAGTGCCTTCTACGGAATCCCGATTGGTTATTTATTAAAATATCGTTTTTTTCAACATATTCAATCAGTTGATCATATACCGCTGTTTCAAGTACCTTCTCAATCGGAGGTAAAGTATTGATTGGTCTGAATGCATTCGCTTTAATAGTATGAGGAATTTTAGGTATCGGGACAATAGTACTACTTTTCAGTCTTTCAGGTATATGACCAGCTTCAAGAGAGGTATTGATAAGATGCAATAGAACATGACCGATATGCTTATGAGAAGCAGACATCGGAATTTTATAAACTGTTAGCTATATACACAGGGTATTTTCAAAATTGAGGATTTTTTTTTCAATATGATGTAAAACTCGTCAAAATATATCATTTAAAAAAATTACCTATATTAAAGTTGGAAAATAACGGATATAATCATTAACCAATAAAAAAATAATACGTTATAAACTGTCAGCTATTATCTCTTCCCACGAGTCTTCTATTTTAGGGCCAACTATAATTATTTTTCGATGTAAAAATCAGAATGCTATTGGCGATTTTTTTGCAAAAATCTGTCTAAATCACTGGATTGACGAGGTTTTAGAATGGGCTTGCCATAATATCGCTGAAATGGGGTTGTTAATAACAAAGTTATAAGGAAATGGAATTTATGATCTTAATGCAATTATTTTTTTTTTTTGCAAAAATCTAAACTAAATCATAGAATTCAGAAAATCTGAAAATATCTCTGATCAAATGTGGACATAAGCAAAGTTTTTCATATTTAATTCAAGAAATAAAAAAAATTAATTTTTTTTTTATAAAAATTTTAATTATTTTTTGCAGATTTCAAGGTTAGAAATATTAAAAAAAAAGGAAAACATTCTTAATTGAATATTGAATAGAAATATTTTTTTGTGAATTGAAAAACCCACGATAAAAATCAAGTTATTTTTTGTGAATATCTAACAGAAAACAAATACTTCCCAGGCTATAGCCACGCTGGACATTGAACTCAAGGAAAATCTGAAAGTAAAAATTTGCATAATTATTCAGATTGTTATTTAACAATCCGATTGTTTTTTCAGATTATTATTACCAAGATTTTTTCTTTTGAGATAGGGGCCTTACAAAATATCTAAAAGATGTATTTCAATGTCCAGCGTGGCTTTAGCCGGGGAAGTAGTTGTTTTCTGTTAGATATTCACAAAAAGTTACTTAATTTTTATAGTGGGTTTTTATAGAAAAAGTACATACTCATTGCGAATTTCGAAAATTTCCTACAATTTTAAAGGAATGAACAATCAATACCTTGAAAAATATTCGCAAGCGATTTGATAAATGCAATGACTTTGGAGGAATTGTATTCATTTGACTTTTAATTTTATATCCATTTCATTCTCTTTATTTGCATTGGTTGGGTATAGGAAATTGTTTTCTGTTATGGACGTAAGAAATTTAGAACTTGATTCTTCCACAAATTTTTGTCAGTTTTATTACGAGACCGTGTCAATCCAATGGTGTAGTTAGAATTTTGCAGAAAGATCTAAAATTGAATTGGTGGCATGACTTTTTTATTGATGTAAACATTTCAATGAAATTTTGATATAAATTAATTAGAATCCAGCTGAGCTGCCAAATTTTAGTTAAGTTGAAAATACTGCTTTTCAATTTTTGAAAAATAATAGTTGAAAATGAAGACTGATTCACTGGTGTACCAGAAGGCTATTTAAATGTCTACTTCATGAAAAAAATCCCAATTAGTTGGAAAACATATATTTATTTTCACATTGTATACCGGGTGACACAGGATATCGGGCCACCCCTGTAACTTCTGCATTCGTGAACGGATTTTTCTGGAATTTGGTACAGTTATATAAGCAACCATTTCGGATTTGATCACATTACAATCCAATATGGCGGACTTCCGGTTTTGCTGGAAATGCCAGTAACTTTGTTTTTTCAAATTGAACACCCTGTATATTTTTACATATTCAAGTTCAACAGGTCAAAACAAGTCCAAACCTTATGTCAAATGTAATTTTTTTGGAACAATTGAAATTAAAATTGTTTTTTTATTTTACCTCGTGGATAAATGAGATTTGGTCGAAGCTATTCACAATGAGTCGCAAATAACAGAAAAACTTAATTTTTTCTGAAAAATTATTTTTTGTGTCACTTACTGGTTAATCAACTCAGTCACATCACATTTTGATCAAAAATTTTTTTTTTCAAATGAAACCCCTACCTGTCTCTCTAGAACATTCATTAAGGAAAACAATTACATATCATTTTTGTATTTCGGTGCAGTAACAAATTGTATAAATTCAAAAATCTACAACTAGTTCATGAGTTTTCTGGCAGTTCGAATAATTTGTCAACTTAGTTGGTTGGTTGGAAGCTGACGAGCCAGAGACAGGGTTGGCACTTAGCTTCCCTTGACACTGCGACCAGCTGGGGTCTATTGTATCACTCTGTCGTCAGTGGTTCCTCATTCAAACAGGTTTGTGCCTTTAATTAGGTTTAGAAGCCTGTTGATAAGGTTCTTCGGATTCATGCCTGTTTCCGGGCTGATCTCTCCAGAGGTTCTGTGTCGCCTACTACTTAGGGCGTCACAGTCGAAGATTGAAAGACAAGAGTTAGACCCGAGGCCTCCTTTTGTCTCTTGATGATAAGCCATTCTTCAGTATCTATCCCCATGTCCTGGGTTTTGATGAGCTGAAGAATCTTTTTGGTTTCCATTTTACCAAATGGCTTTGGAATCCACTCTGTTTCCGGGAGTTTCTCAGTAGGTGTTCGACCATCTGCTGATCCCTCCTCGGTTGGGTTTACGGTTTCTGGTGCCAAGTGTGATTCAACTGGAATCTCCTCGACTTCCATACCCGCTATCGGTGTTGGGTCTTCTTCAACTGGAAGTTCCCCAGGGTTGTTTTTCTCTGTGGTTTCCATTTCGTTCCCACGAGTGTAGGGGAAAGGGTCGTACACACCTGCGGTGCCCCCTGCGCAGGTGTAAGGCAGATTACTCTGGGAGGTCGCCATGTATCCCAGAGGCTCCGTTTGTGATACCTGACTGGCTCAGGTATCATCCATCCTCGCACGGGTCGCTTGGCGCTTGGATTAAGTCATGTTGTGGTGGCATTTGGTTTGAGATTGACTTAGAGATCCGCAGGTTTTGACCATTTCTGGTCATTCCCACTGGATTTTCCTTGTCAACCCCGTTATCCAGCGATACCACTTGGAGGTAGCCACCTAAGTTTCCGCAACCCATCTTCATCTCTCGTAGGAGGTGAACATGTGTTGACGCAAGCTACTCAACTTAGTAAGCTGTGGAAAACAAAATTTCTGAATCTTGTCAACTAATTGTGTAAGTTATACATATAAGCTCGATAATGGTGTTTTTTTTAAATTCTTCTAGCGTATTCTCGACTGACATGGCATTGGTATTCCAATTCCCGCGTCGAAGCGGTTGGATCAAAATCAAAATAAGCAAAACATTCATTTCTGCCTCCTCACTTATAATACTTTTATTTTCCTTTTTGATAGAGAGTACATCTATATAGGAATGGCCAGAAACATTTAGATCTAAACTAAAACTAAAACAAATGACATCATCATCAAGATATGCTACTAAAAAACTCATGTATTGAGTAGAATGCACCTTCAGGTAGAATTTTTTTTATTGTAAATTTGAACAATTTTTCATTGTCGCAACTTTTTATGGAAATGGGGAGTGCATTAAAAATTTTCAGGCCCATGTAGTATGGTGAATTACTTGTAAGCTTCAGCCTTGCATACGGAACATGGAAATCATCTTTTTGACGTGTAGTTACGCCATGAAAGTTCATATTGGTAAGGAATTTGTTTTGATTTTTGTAAATGTATAAAGCCAACTCAAATATGTAAAGGCTGGGTACTGTTAATATGAAAATCTCTTTAAATAATTCTCTACAGGAGTAGTTATTTGATTTTCCAGTCATTCTACGAATAATTCGTTTTTGTGAGAGAAAAACATCATCTGATGTTGTCGAACTTCCCCAGAGGCAGACTCCGTAGCGCAGTCGTGACTCTACCTGACTGTAATATAGGGCAGTCAGTTGTTTTAGACTTAAAATTGATCTAAGATTAAAAAATAAGAATGAAAGAGAGGACATCTTAGATACGATATTTTCACAGTGTCCCTTCCAAGTCAGATGTTGATCTAGCGTGATACCTAGAAATTTAACTGACACCGTGCTATTTACTGATTCATTGTCGATTTTGATGTTGTTGAGATCTTCGCATTTACTTTGATGAGTTTTGAACCTCACAATATTGGTTTTCTCAGTATTGAAATATAGTGAATTTGAACTATACCAATCAAATAAATTACTCAAAGCTAAATTACATTCATTTCGCAGGTCATCTTCACATTTCTTTGATATTATTAATGATGTATCATCAGCATAGGTAACAAAATGTCCTCTTTTGAAAACCTTATCTATTTCGTTGACATATAAAATGAAGAGCACAGGGCCCAATATTGAGCCCTGTGGAACACCCATTATTATATCAGAACATTCTGATGTAGCTTCTTTTATCATGCCTTTGTCAATGAATTTTAGGGTTACATACTGTTTCCTATTACTGAGAAAGCTTTCTATCCAATGCAGAGGGTTACCTCTAATTCCATATTCAGACAATTTTCTTACAAGAATATTGTGATTGACACAATCGAATGCCCGACTGAGATCGCAAAAGATCAAAATCGGACACTCGCCTGCTTCTAGATATTTCAATAACTGTTCATAAAATTGATGACTTGCACTGCTTGTGGACTTAGTGGCTCTAAAACCATGTTGATTTTCGGAAAAAATGTGGAGGGATTCAACGTATCTCAGAAGGCGATCTAAAAAACTGTATTCAAATACCTTAGAGAAAGAGATAGGTATAGTAATAGGCCTATAATTACATAAGAGATTTCGGTCACCTTTTTTATAAACTGGGATAACTTTACCCAATTTTAAGATTTCGGGAAAAACGCCTTCTTTAAAAGAAAGGTTGACAATGTATGTTAGCGGTTCAACAATCACATCATGTACTGCTTTTATTAAAAAGCCAGGGATATCATCAGATCCAAAAGATTTTTTATTTTTGAGTTTTGCCTGTAACAACTCATACATTTCAATACTAGTAAAAGGGGTCAAAAACATTGAATCTCTCAGTAGTTTTTCCTTAGGAATCTTATAATTTTTGTCCTGAATTTTATTCACAATGTCAAGAGGAGCTTCTATAAAAAAGTCATTATACAATGAGATAACTTGTGGATCGTCAATTTCACAGTCATCCTTAGTGATAGTGATATCATTCTGTGACTTGGTTTTATTTGATAGTTCGGAAATAACCCTCCAGGCCATTCCAATAGGATTATCTGATTCGGATATTTTATTTTGGTAGAATGTTTTCTTAGTTGCTTTAATCAAGTTGTTATGTGTTTTCTTTTTATCACGGTAATGTTCTTGTAGTTCAGGAAAAGATTTTGCTAGCCTAAAAAATTCTTTAAGATTCCGATCATCTCTCATCATCTTCTCTTTTGGGAATCTTCTCTCCACATTTTTTTGATAAAAATGTGATGTGACTGAATTAATTCATCAATAAATGACACAAAAAATAATTTTTCAGAAAAAAATATGTTTCTCTGTTATGTGCGACTCAGTGTGAATAGCCTTGACCAAATCTCATTTATCCACGAGGTAAAATAAAAAAACAATTTTAATTTCAATTGTTTCAAAAAAATGACATTTGACATAAGGTTTGGACTTGTTTTGACCTGTTGAACTTGAATATGTAAAAATATACAGGGTGTTCCGTTTGAAAAAACAAAGTTGCTGGCATTTGCAGAAAAACCGGAAGTCCGCCATATTGGATTGTAATGTGATCAAATCCGAAATGGTTGCTTATATAACTGTACCGAATTTCAGAAAAATCCGTTCACAAATGCAGAAGTTACAGGGGTGGCCCGATATCCTGTGTCACCCGGTATGTATATAAATCTTTGTAGACTTTCGTATTGGACTGTTTTCTCTCCGTGTATTGGTAGTACGTTTCTTTAAAATCACAATTTGATTATTGATTTCGAGACCAGAGGATGGCAAAGGTGATTTTTCCGAAACGTCGTAAAGTTGATTTATATGTTATTAAATATAATTTACAATACTTATTATTGTTATTTACTACTTATTATCGCACCTAGGCGAAAGCACCTGTATGTGCAGCAGCAGTAGTTTCCCCACTGTAGACAATTTTCAAAATTGCATTTTTTGAGAATCAATATCACTATATGCGGATAGAAACCAGAGTCAACAGATTTCTTTTGAATGTCTTCTCCTTAATCCTATTGAAAAAATAACCAAACCAGGTGGAGCGACTTTTTAGAAAATGTTTCCAGTAATATCACAAATCAATCTTCTAAAAAATTGATACAATAATGATAATTCAGACAAAAAGACTCATCGAACAGCGTTAGTATAATAAAACCCTTATGCAGCTAACACGAGCCTATGAAAAAAAGTAAATAATACCACTTAAACCATGTCTGTTTTTTTTAAGACATCGTTTTCATTCGACGAGACAAAGGACAAACTGAGGGGCAACAAAGTACACAAAAACATACGTCTTTTGAGCGTGCTAACCTGCACATGAGAGCGAGAGCCTGCTGCCTCTGGATTAGATTCCTCTGACTAGCCTCTTGCTGTAACAGAGGACAATAGCCAAGTCACAACTCTGAGAGAAACGTTCAACCCACCGACCCAAGACTTCTACTCGAGATTCAAGTGCTCTACAACCTTTCTACGAGTCCATCGGAGAGAGTTGGAAATTGACATTTTATTATGCGCAAAAAAATTGAGGGCATCTTCGTTGAGAGCCTCGTTTCGAGTGAACCCGAAATCATGGACTTTCTTCGAGTATGTCAAGTTTTCAATATTCAATTAATTTTACGGAAAAAGTTTCATTGGCCATACGGAATGCTGGAATTTACTAATTTTCAGTTTTAATCTGAACTTTACAAATAACTAAATGTCGCCATCTAAAATTTATTTAATTTCACATAGTGTTAATATTAATTATCGAATAGGAAGTAGGTGATATTTTGTGATTGAAAGTGCTAGGAAAAATATCACAGTTTATCTGTTCAATTATTTATGGACAAGCCAATTCACAATCATATCTGACTGATTCGACTGCTGCATTAATATCGTGAGTGACTAATATATTGAGTCAGTCAGCAAATGCTAATTGCCAAAGATGTGAAAAAGAAACGAAGTATTGGAGAAGTTTCATCTCTTCAAAAAAAAGTTTTATCGCAAAATAAATACTTGAGAAAATCTGTTTTTATTTTTTTAACCTCCCTATGGAGCCCGTTGAATTCTTAAAACTTCTAGACACTGTATCTCGCACGCGAAGCCTCTGGGACCTCACAAATATCCAAGGCGATAACAAGGCGGTGGAGCACTGAATACCTCGACTCCCACACAACGTCTCACGGTGCTAAAAGGGTCACTCTGGGTATATAAAATATGTATGTGTGTGGGGGGGCGAGCTCTCGCCCCCTATGCGGGCGCGTGCGGTAGTATCTATGCTACGCACTAACCTGCACATTAAAACTAATACTTGATGCCTCTGGAAGGTCTTATTTTTCTGTGGAGTAAAGTTTAGTTAGTGCAACTCGATGCCAAACGGCATAACACAACAATCTTCAAGAACAAGTCAACAACATTCAAATATCGTGGAAATCCAAAGAGCAACCCCCTGAATTTTTCAAACATATTATTGGTGAATTAAAAACAAATTATAAGAAGTAGTAAAAAAAGACAAAACTTATTTTAAAACCCCCATCAATAAAAATAAAAATGTTTGATGTACATTGTCAAGTCTAATGAAGATTTATTTTCCATTTGTGCTTGTAAAGTATGGGAAAATCATCTAGTTTTCAGGGTTCTGTAACACAAAAGGAAAAAAAAAGTTTGAGTTTGACTCGCGCCCAGAGGTTTTTGTAAACAATAAGTTTGTAAAATTAATTTCTAGAAATCTATAATACCTAGGACCTTCGTTATAATTTTCAGAGATAAGGGGGGGGGGGGATATGCTTTGTTTATTACACGCTTTATATTAGCTTCACTTGTACGTTTGTTTTTAACCGACTCCTTTGGACTTGATTTTCACCCACTTCCAGACGTCCGAATGATTTGAAATTTGGCAGGTGTACATAATTCCGGTGACAATGCATTAAGAATTATTTGTGTAAAAAAAAAATGGCGGCTCCAATATGGCGGACGAGTTGTGTGATTATGGTCCGATTCGCTTCAAAATTGGTATCTGAGGGTTTTCGTGGTCGGAGATTATGATTCTTTTGTCAAAATTAAAAAACTCAAGATGGCGGATCCAAAATGGTGGACGAGTTTTGTGATTATGGTCCGATTCTATTCAAAATTGATATGTGGGGGTTTTTGGAGTCAAATATTATGATTCTTTCGTGAAAATTGAAAAATTCAAGATGGAGGCTCATGTATATATTGACAACGTTAAAATCTTTGAATGGCTTCTAAAATCGAGATTTGACTATTAATACAGCTGTACACATTAATGATTTGGAAAATAATTACAGTTACTAATAGTAATCACGAATTAATAGTAGATTAGAATAAATAATGGTTTAAAAAAACTAAAAAAACACGCTTTTTATAAAAAAACCGAACTAAAAAATAAATAAATAATAGTTTAAAAACCAAACTAAAAAAATATAAAATAAATTTTAATAAATTTGAATCAAAAATAGTGTAAAAAAATGTAATAAATATAAATTAATAATAATGTAAATAAGAAAAATATTTATTGTATTTAAAAAAAAGGGTGGGGTGCTTAATCTGAATCTTAAAAAGCACCCCACGCTTTTTTTTAAATACAATAAAAAAAAATCTTATTTACATTATTATTAATTTATATTTATTAAATTTTTTTACACTATTCTTAAATTTATTTTCTATTTTTTTAGTTTGATTTTCTATTTTTTTAGTTTGATTTTCTATTTTTTTAGTTTGATTTTCTATAAAAGCGTGTTTTTTCGTTTTTTCAAACTATTATTTATTTATTTTTTAGTTCGGTTTTTTATAAAAAGCGTGTTTTTTAGTTTTTTTAAACATTTATTTTTCAGATAATCTTTTTAAGTATGCTTTTTAAAATTATGAAAAATATATTTTCAAGTTCCTCACAAGAAGCCCTTTTGAATGATATATAGAATTTAAAAAAAAAATCGAGAGGGGGCAAATTGGGCATTTGTAAATATTTTTTGAAAATGACTACAAATAACTCAACTTTTTTAAATGCAACACTATTTTTTATTACTATCATCATTGCATGGAATTTTATCCGTGTTCTTTCAATAATTATACATTGCTAATTGTTAATAATGCATTTCACTAGTTAATTAAAATCCTTTAAAAAATATCCAAAGAAAACTCCACAGGTGCCTTCATTCCAAAAGTTAGAGAATTTTTCCTTTGTAATTAAAATTTTCAGAATTGTATAGATGTGTCAAATTTTACAATAGTGGCCTACTCGATTATTTTTTTTTTTTTTTAAATCATCAAATTTTTTTATTTTGCAACAAATGTCGTACATTTTACAAAGTAGACCCCACAAACCTCATTTCGGCAAAAAACCCTTGAAAAAAGGGTGTTGCATTTGAAAAAATCGAGTTGTCATTTGTCTTTTTCAAAAAATCGTAGTAGGCGATGGAGTACCGACTCCCAGTTTGCCAGCATCTCAAAGGATGTGCTAAGCTTAAGGAATCGACTGAAAAAAAGTTGGTCGAGTTTTCTTCAATGGTTCTGAATTTATGAATTTTTCTGTGGGTTTTTGCACGACGGTATTTTGACACATGAATTGACATAAGTCAAACTATATCAGATAAGTCCAAGAAACACGAATGCGTTATATCGAAATTTTTTAATTTTTAAGAACACTTTTTCAAAAGTTTGGAGGAAAGTTAAAACGAAATTCCTAGGTTTTATAGATTTCTAGAAAATAGTTTCACAAACTTATTTTTTACGGTATCCTCTGCACGAACTCGCACTTAACAGCTTTTTTATTTGAGATACGAATAATTTTGTCAGGCTTGATTCGTCCACCCTCATTTGATATGACGTAGTTTTTTTGTATGGCGCTGAAATCGATTGACATTTTTTTAAATTGTAGGAACAAGAAAATCTTTTTTACATGATGTTAAATTCAAGTTGATAATTTATCATAAACTTGAAAGATTTATAAGACCAACCAAAGAACTCTGAAAAATAAAATTTGATTAAAAGTTTATGTCTATGTTCTATCGAATGTGTCTCAAAAATTATCGAGGAAAAGTTATAAATTATTTATTAAATATAAAATTGAACCAGTGATCCACAAAACAATATGACCTAGACAAAATAGTGTTCTCTACAACAATTCTATTTATCTGGCTCTTCATCCACCTTTTTTATCAATTCAATAAAAACAGATCCAAGTGGCTCAAGATAGAGAATATGAAAGAATAAAATCAACTGATTTTGAACAACATTGTTTTTCTACAAGTGGTTATGTAATACAAATGAAACATTGCTTGTTGCTTTAAAAAAAAACTCTTGAGCCGTCAAAGTTCTCGAAAATTCCTCTATTTCGTCACTTTTCTCTTTCTCATTTGGTTTTTTGTTCGAGTCAATCGGAATATTTTAGTTTTTCAGCAAACTTTAGACATTACGCGCTTTTACCAAAAAAAATAATTGTTTTTCCCATTTTGTTTTGAAACTGCAAGTAAAACAGGGAAAGAAAAATCAAAGAAAATATTTGGGTATATAAACCTTTTCTCATAAGTAACCATCGTTTTGGACAGATCGTATGGGGAATATTTTATTATGGATCATTCCGTGGACGGAGGATTAAAAAAAAGTTAAATTTTGATTTTTATCGCGCCCAAAATCCAAACGTAAGCGATTTTTTCCCGAATATTCCATTATCTGATAGAACATTTTCTTTGGATACTAGTGGTACATGATATATTGGGATTTGGTTGAAGATTTGCCAGAAAATTTCAGATTTATCAAACAGTGCACATTTTTGACATTATTTTTACCATTTTCGAAATTTAAAATGCAATAAAAAATACCACCGAGTCCTCCTAGACCCCTGAAACCACTTTTCAAAATATATATATATATATATGTAGATATGTGTGTGTGGGAAGTATTTGTTGACTAGTTAGGTACAAAACTAGGGATATTGGGGTAAGCAGCAATGAAAAAGTAAACTCTTTAAGGTTTATCCAAGCTTTCGGAAATGTTTATTTCCATCATCAGGGAGACTACAATAGATGAAAAAACCAATAGTAATACATATTCAAGTGTGAAACAATATGCTACTTACAACTTTGTTGAGGTTGGTTTCAATGATGTTAAACATATTCATCTAACATAGTGATACAAAAGGAAAAAAGGAATAAAACGAAGTTCAAAGTTACTACAGCCACATTAGCGTTGTTTAAAATTATATCAATGTGTACTCTATGTGGTGTGACAAGTGAAACTGACAGGTTAGGAATGAATCTCGCAATTATATTTAAGCCAACGACACCTGACAGGTGTCACTTGGAATTAGTTACAGTGGTGCCAACTGTTAGATTAGTACCAACTGATGTTACCAGGTGGCGGTAATGTTAAAAAGAACTATTATTTTATATTACATTGTTGTCAATTTTGATTGTATCTAAAGACAATAAATAAGAGATCTCGCTCAAATGGTTAATGTTTTTATATATATATTGTTATGTTATGAAAAACCAGTTATATATTTTAAAAGGAAAAAAAAGGAAACAATTTCATAAAAAAACCCACAAAAAGAATAATTACTTAATAGCTATTAGTTCAAGAGATATTGTTTTACATATTTTTGAAATTTTATTTCCTTTATGAAGCCTCTGTATAATATGAATAGATAAAAATATCCAAATACTATAACACAATCAATTTCATACACTGTCATAATGATTATAATCATTATTGTTCAAAAGACAACAAAAAAAGTCTAGATTTACAAAATCATCCTGAATAAAATGTGATCAACAATATTATAAGCTAGAAACATACAGTATATGAAATTGTATATAACTAAAAATGGCCAATGGGAGAACAACAAACTTCTTGATGACAATAGCCAATCAGGGAACAGTATGGTCAAATGTAAGATTTGAAATTGTGAGAAAATAAGAACGGAAAAGTGTCAGAGACAATTATCACTGAAAATTGTACATAGTTTATAAGAAAGGAAAAATAGTTGTATTTATAAGTTTTGACAAATAACCCCAAACAGTGAAAATATGACAATATAGTGCGTGAATTCAAAAATTCAAATCAGAGGGAATGAGGAAAAATGGTATCGAGGAGACGGAGAAAACAAAGCCACAGGAGATTGAAAATAATTTGAAAAATAATGCCACGTTTTGTTTGGAAGAAAAGAAAAATTCAATAATTTCAACATTATAAGCAGAAAACCAACATTACCTTGTTTGTACACCATATAAAAATATTCCAAAGCTGATTTCTGGATTTGTATGGTTCCTTCTTTTTGGTATTGGAGTTCCTGAGAGCATTGGATTGAAAGGGAATCCAAATTCTGGGTGTGTATTGAACAGCGACAGTTCCAGCGTCAGGTATAAACTTTCCTAGTGCACATCACGAACTGAACAACTTCACTAATAACTCATATCCCATCAGAAGAACTTTATTTCATTTGATTTTGAACTATTAAAGAAATTTTCACTGTCAAGGTAAAAGTGAGGTTGTGTCTATTTATCCATTACCTGTTTCTCATGATTATCCATGAAAATTTGTAGATTGACCATAGAATAAGTTATCTATCGTAGGCCAGGTTAATTTAAGTTTTCCTGAATAAAGGAAATAATTGCTTTTTGATACTTTGTCGTTTGTTTTCCTCAATTATCAGCAATCATACTTATAAACATTGAAAAGATTGAGATTTGACATCAAGCAGTGGTTAGTGGCTCAATTGCCTGAACCGGCTATCTGAGACAAGAGGCGTACCAACTGAGTTTAGCTGTGGTAAGAAAAGTGATAACAATCGGCAGCAACGTGACGAGAGAACAGTGACATTAGCTAGCAATTATTACATCATTGCAATATTATACAGGGCGAAAATAATTTTCTATCATATCAATTTGAACCCAAGAGGGACTAAAATTATCAACATATTATTTTTACAAATCACATTTCATAACAATTTGGCTCCCAACGACGAGCGGAAATTATTAGCAATCATCAATTTATAACAACAATTTATTTTTGCAAATATCATTTCATTACAATATATATATTTAATTATATTACATTGTTGTCAATTTTGATTGATATCTAAAGACAATAAAGAGTAGATCTCACTCAAATGGTTAATATCTGTTTTTTTATTTATACAAGTCTTTTCTTGGGAAATGAAAGCC
Organism: Gonioctena quinquepunctata; assembly: GCA_018342105.1. Lineage (NCBI taxonomy): Eukaryota > Metazoa > Arthropoda > Insecta > Coleoptera > Chrysomelidae > Gonioctena > Gonioctena quinquepunctata. The sequence continues at coordinate 139,611 of JAFIRS010000234.1, read as the reverse complement.
ATTTCTAAGAATGTTCCCTTAGCACTTTCACTGAATCGTAATTCATCTGGTGGTCAAATTTATTCACATGTTCTGCCAAAGCACATCTTTTAGGATGCCATCGGCAGTCACTTTATCAAACAGAATGATTTCTCATAAAAGTGACTGCCGATTGCATCCTGAAAGATGTGCTTTGGCAGAACATGTGAATAAATTTGACCACCAGATGAATTACGATGCAGTGAAAGTGCTAGCGACAGAGTCACATACATCTAAGAGAACATTCTTAGAAATGGTTTTCATTTCCCAAGAAAAGAATTGTATAAATAAAAAAACAGATATTAACCATTTGAGTGAGATCTACTCTTTATTGTCTTTAGATATCAATCAAAATTGACAACAATGTAATATAATAAAATATATATATATATATATAAATAAAAATATATATAAAAAAAACATTAACCATTTGAGTGAGATCTCTTATTTATTGTCTTTAGATATCAATCAAAATTGACAACAATTTAATATAAAATAATAGATCTTTTTAACATTACCGCCATCTGGTAACATCAGTTGCTACTAATCTAACAGTTGGCATCACTGTAACTAATTCCAAGTGACACCCGTCAGGTGTCGTTGGCTTAAATATAATTGCGAGACTCATTCCTAACCTATCAGTTTCACTTGTCACACCACATAGAGTACACATTTATATAATTTTAAACAACGCTAATTGTAGTTGTAGTAACTTTGAACTTCGTTTTATTCCTTGATCTACGTTTTTTTTTCCTTTTGTATCACTATGTTAGATGAATATGTTCAACATCATTGAAACCAACCTCAACAAAGTTGTAAGTAGCATATTGTTTCGCACTTGAATATGTATTACTATTGGTTTTTTCATCTATTGTAGTCTCCCTGATGATGGAAATAAACAATTTCGAAAGCTTGGATAAACCTTAAAGAGTTTACTTTTTCATTGCTGCTTACCCCAATATCCCTAGTTTTGTATATACAGTAAAAACCGGATATAACGACATTGAAGGGACCGTATACTTCGGACGTTACGTTCGATAGTTATTATAAGCAATATTCACAAGTATGTATATATTATGTCTGTTTGTAGTATGGGGATAGGTTATGCATATGAACTTGTTTTCAAATAAGATGTAAATAAAAGAAATAAAAAAGTTTATTATGATAATAATAAAGTATGTACCTACAATACAGTTCACAGACTACACTTAGTTTTTAAAGTAATCGGTCATTTTCACTTTCCTATTTCTTTTTGCGACATAGTAACGCGTAAACACACGATCTAAACCAAAAGTTTTAAAATCAACCTGTAATTCACGCGGTCAACTATCGCACTGAATAAGTCGTAAAACATGCAATGTCAAAGGGCAAAGAGCTGGAAAGAGGCTTGGATAAGGTAGGAGAATAATAATCCTTCTTAGGCTTAATAATAAGCAATAATAGCAAAATATTCCTTCATATTATTAGTATAAAGGTGAAAATTGTTCGTAATGTTTTGTTTTGCTGGCATAGGTAAACGGTTGGTCGTTATAGCCGATGAATAGCTGATGAATATCGATAAAGTTTCGTCGTTTTAAGCGATATGTCGCTGTATCCGATGTCGTTATAGCCAGTATGTGTACTTATTAGTTTATATAGATTCGGCCGGGACCTTACCATTCGGTTGTTATAACCGATCTGTCATTATAAACGATGTCGTTATATTCGGTTTTTACTGTATATATATATATATATATATATATATATATATATATATTCTAGACTAGATGGACAAGATATGGATTCCCTCAGAAGATTGACTGAAAATAAGAAAAACTGATAATTTTCGCCACATTCGCGTTGGTGTGATGTTATACAGAACAATTTTCTCATGGATCATATTGTGGACCTCTGCAACAACTGAAAATATTTTATTAGACACATCACTAAATTCTATAAATACACATGATATTTCCAATGTTCCACCAATAAGAAATTTAAAATCCCCTTTTTTATTGAATACTTCCTAAAAAAGTATCCTGAAACAAACACAACAACTACTGCTAAATAATCATTATAACTTGCGAGTTCCCATTTTTTAAGGAATATTTTCAACGCCTTCGACACATACTTTCGTTAGTTTCGCTCAAACCAAAGGAATAATCACATCCATCACCAGAATTCCAAAATAAAAACTTACCTGCTGTTGATAAGCGATGGTCTGCTTCATAAGCACCATCCGTATACTCTGTTCCATGGCGTATTTTTTTGCTTTGTTCGCAGCTTCGGCATTATCCGAAGACAATTTCGCCAGATTACCTCCCAGAATTCCCGCGATGGTACTGCTACGAGCTCCAGGCCCTGCAATCGAACAATAAGTTATCTTCCAACTGAATATTAAAAATATCTCTTTTATTTAATAGTGTTAATTTAAAATCAATAAAATACCAATATAAAAAGTTCACTAACCAGTTATAACTTCCCCAGTTTGAGTTAGATCATAGATGTACTCGTATCCTTCGCACAAACCTAAAACAAACATAATACGTGTAGTATAAAATGAAATATACTTTATTCGGATATCTTTCCAACTGGGACCGTTTCGAAAAACACTTGGCACTTGTATTACAATTATGTAACCGAGGTAAGTAGCAGTGTTTTATGAACCGGTCCCCGATATGGTACACATTACAAGTTTTGCAATTTTTATTTGAAGTGCATATTTTTCTGGGAAAACAGTAGGAAATGATAAAAACCCAAGCAGTTACAAGACTCAAGGAATACAAATATCTTGAGTATGCAAAATCCGGCTAAAACAAAAGAGCCTCGTAACAATTTTGAGGAGCGTTTCTTCAAATGTCTTTTTGGATTTTGTTTCGGATAATTATGAATATGAAAGACGGGGTAAAAAAAAAACAAGGAACAAATTCTGATTTTCAACCTCGAGGTTCAGAGGTATAACTTTCAAAAGATGTTGAAACAATACTTTGCAGCTCGATTGGATTTTATCTTCGAAAAATTGTAGCCAGACCAATTATAAACTCATCTGAATAACTTTTTCACAATTGCAATCACACATTTCTCATTCTATGAAATCGTCAAAACTTGTATGTTATACCACCAATATATATATAATCAACACGCACAGTGGATCTGAGAAAACATGGTTCGATTACGACGATGAGCAAAGAAGTTATACAGTGTATATAAAATAGTTAATAAAAAACCTTTTTAAAGACTTTCATTCAAATGCGCAAAAAAGTAAAAATAATTGCTTTGGATGGGTGACGTAGATTATTCCGTCAGTTATAGATTCAAGAGCTTGTCGCGCAAAGTTTTCAGTTTGAATACAAAAGCGACAAGCTTTTGAATCTATAACTGACGGAATAACCTACGTCACACATCCGAAGCAATTATTTTGTACTTGTTCGCACATTTAAATAAAAACTTGTCTTTAAAAAGGTTTTTATTAATTATTTTATTTTGTTCTCTTTAGTAAGTACTCCTTAATCTATGCATTTTTATTAAAGCATCGTTATTATGAGGGCTTCTTCCTGTAAATTCTGAGCTATCTAGTCCTTTAATGAGGAGATCAACTAAAGATTAACTCATCCACCATCCTGGAGCTGCCACCTTCAATTTAAGAATTTTGACAAAAAATCAATAATCTTCGACCAAATTAATAATCTCCGCCCCAAAACCCCTACCAATTTTGAATAGAAACGATCCTTAATCACAAAACCAGTCAACCATGTTGGAGCCGCCATCTTGAATTTATTAATTTTGACAATAAATTCATAATCTCCGACACCAAAACCCCCCACATACCAATTTTGAATAAAATCGGACCATAATCACAGAGATCGTCCGCCATCTTAGAGCCGCCATTTTGATTTTATGAATTTCGACAAAAAAATCATAATCTCCGACCCCAAAAACACCCATTTACCAATTTTGAATAGAATCGGGCCATAATTACAAAACTCGTCCGCCATCTTGAATTTGTGAATTTTGACGAAAAATTCCTAATCTCCTACCCCGAAAACCCACCCATACCAATTGTGAATAGAATCGGACCATAATCACAGAGATCGTCCGCCATCTTGGAGCCGCCATTTTGATTTTATGAATTTCGACAAAAAAATCATAATCTCCGACCCCAAAAACACCCACTTACCAGTTTTGAATAGAATCAGACCATAATCACAAAACTCGTCCACCATTTTGGAGCCGCCATCTTGAATTTTTCAATTTTGACAAAAGAATCATAATCTCCAACCCTGAAAACCCCCACATACCAATTTTGAATAGAATCGGGCCATCATTACAAAACTCGTACGCCATCTTGAATTTGTGAATTTTGACGAAAAATTCCTAATCTCCGACCCCGTGAATAGAATCGGACCATAATCACAGAGATCGTCCGCCATCTTGGAGCCGCCATTTTGATTTTATGAATTTCGACAAAAAATCATAATCTCCGACCCCAAAAACACCCACTTACCAATTTTGAATAGAATCAGACCATAATTACAAAACTCGTCCGCCATCTTGAATTTATGAATTTTGACAAAAAATTCATAATATACGACCCGAAGACCACCCAAATATCAATTTTGAATAGAATCGTACCATAATCACAGAGATCGCTCGACATCTTGGAGCCGCCATTTTGATTTTATGAATTTCGACAAAAAATTCATAATCTCCGACCCCAAAAACACCCACTTACCAATTTTGAATAGAATCAGACCATAATTACAAAACTCGTCCGCCATCTTGAATTTATGAATTTTGACAAAAAATTCATAATATACGACCCGAAGACCACCCAAATATCAATTTTGAATAGAATCGTACCATAATCACAGAGATCGCTCGACATCTTGGAGCCGCCATTTTGATTTTATGAATTTTTATGAAGACTATTTTTTCACTTCTCGCATTGTGTGAAAAAGGAATTTAAAATCATTAAAAAACAAAATGTGATTGAAAAACCGTTTTGTTATTGAATGAATTGACTTTATTTTTTCAAATTTTTCACACAAAATGGAGAAAGAAAGCCAAAACTCTCCCTCAATTTCAATATTTCCTTGCTCAATCAAGATATAACTATGATTTCTCAAGATCCACTGGCATCTTGTCGAAGAGAACAAACACTAATAATATTGTTATTTTGGTCCTTCTTTGAATCACTTGTGATACCAGTCTTTGTATGAACTGACTCTAAAACCATACTCAAATTCAATTTGGTTAACATTTGGACACCATATGACAGCATGGGGAATGTTTTCTAAAGAAAAAATTCGCAGAAATGTCAATAGTCGAAAAAAATTATTCACATCAAATATGGCGAAGGGTTCCTCTTGGCACTGAAGTATATATACAGTTCTTACCATCAAGTATAATGTGGAAGTGTGACAATTGTACAAGTAAAAAAATGCTATAATCCCTGCATCCCTTGGTCTATTGAAATTGCATAATATCATATGGTTCAAGAGTATAAAACAATGAAGAATTAGTATTTCGAAAAATCCAAGTTTCCACTATTTTTCAGCTAATTTCAATGGAAAAATGCCATATTTCTGTTCCAATTTCATATTATAAAAAACAGCCTTAAAGTTGAAAAGTAATGCCTGAAAATAGGAAACTTTGAAAGCATACCAAAGATTGTTCAAAGTATAGAAAAGTTGGAAAAATCTAATTTAAACGGTTTTCTTCACATAAAGGATTCAATATAAAATTGAACCAGAGAAAGGTAGATCTCAGGTGAAAAACAACTACTTTCCTGGCAAATACCACGCAGAACGTTGAATGATATTCACCTGAAAATCCATGCATACTTCCATATAATATCAATGGACATTGAATGCAAATGTTTCTTTCTGATAAGCTGATAAGAAAAGTTAATTCCCATTAATTCATTTTTTTCGGAAACATAGCCTATAACCTAATTGCATAAAAATCTAAATTAGTTTTGAAACATGGCTAATTTACATGGTTTATGATGAGCTGAAAGATTACAATAAACTGGCCTGTCTAGAAAATTCTATTTCCGCAATGAAGGATCAATTGAAGAACAACGTTTTTTCCCAAGACTACTACCAACCTATATTAAACCTATTTAAAAAAAAATGTTAATACATTTCAACTGAAATATTTCTGCAATTAATAACGCAGTTTTCTCATTGATTGTTGTGCTGTGCTTTGAAATTGTGCCCATTGTTTTCATCTACACAACTTGTATAATAACCTATAAAGTAGCTATCATTTATTCACTCATTACTAAGAACCGTGAGTCCGTCATACACTCCAGGTTCGAGGTACTTTGGTACATGGTGAAAAAATTTAGGAACAATTTCAAAGGTCAAGATTTTTTTTGTGGTTCAGGGAGATGCACAATTTTGTTTTTTCCGATACGAAGCAAGATTGAAAAAAAGTCGGGGAACTTGAAAGTTGTATTCTCAAATGCTTACTGAATTAATAAAAAAACCAGTGGCGTACAAGGATTTTTCCAACAAACATGAAAATTAACAAAAACATTTTTATAAAAACTTTGGCAAGCCGAATCTCGAAAACGAAGCAAGTTAGAACACATGTTCATATGGACTTTCGGTCCTAAATAAACAATGGAATTACCTCCTTCAATAAATTTAACCTCAGTTGTTTTTGGGCAAATTATAAAAACAGACTTTTAATAGACGCGGCCGATACTTGATGAAAATCCCATAATAAAGTAAACAAAGAACACTTCGCTTTATGACCGGCACCAAATGGGTTCAGAAGATTCTACTCCACCTGACCCTGACAAAACTTCGTAAATCCAAATCATTTTACAAAATGTTTTTTGTTTACAATGAAAACGGAAGCAACTGTCTTGCATGTTCGCAATTTAAATGTGTAACTTTTATTTTTGTAGTACCTCTCAATTGACAGAGATCTTCTCAGGTTATAAATTCGGCAAATATACGAAAAATGAGTCCCTGAAAAAAATTTAGTCAATCAACATTTCCAGCATCTCGAGCAGTTGTGTTTTGATACGTCAGAAAAATATCACTATAATTCATCTTCTGAAACACAAACAGAACAAGTTTTAAATGCGCAAAAATAAAGAAAAAAACTTCAGAAAAAATATATGTACATTTTCGAAGCTCTGGCAAGTCGTTTATCCATCTGGTGGTTCACGCCTCTAGAAACCGAAAATCTCGCAAATTGTTGCACCTAATTGCATCTGGAAACACAAAAGAAAATAGAGATGTCTTAAAACAACCGGATACCTTTCCTTAGGGGAATACTTTAACGGAAAACATGATTGAGTATGAGTTTTGGGTTATATCATTCGTAAATGACCTTCAACATGATCAGCCAAAAGATTCTCATAATAGTATCGTCCAACCGTCAAATCAACCAATTTCAATTATACAGGGATTCTTGAATGCCCATTAAAAAACAACAAATGTCGGGAAATATCCGATTAACCGACTCACCCTAATTGAGAAATGCCGTTTGGTGGTACTTACTTATTTTTGCCTCCTAAACGCGAATCAGAAATCAAAATGGGGCGCTTTTAATTACTTTGAAGTTATGACCGTCAATTTTCGAAAAAGATCTAAAAAGAGTGTGAATGATGTTTTGGTTGAAAGAAGGGTAAGGCAGAGTGTTTCCAGTGGCCGGAAATAGCGATGAAAAATGACATTCTTTAGACCGTTTCTGCTCGTCTTTAAGAGTGCCGAGATTTGACTTCCGATTCTTATTCAGATGAACAAAATTCGTGAGTACCTCCACACTTCATGTCTCAAATCATGCGAGTTCAGCTACTGGATATTTACCAAAAAAACAACTAATCAGTTTGTCAAAATTAATGAACATTCAAATGTATTTATTTTTGTTCATTCATTGTTATATATTTATTGCAAACATTATTTACAGCCACACACAACTCTGAAGTTGAAATTTGTCATACCCAAGATTCTGAGATCTAGCCGCCAAAATGTCAAATGATTTTTTTTGCAATAAAAAACATTCACAAATTTTCTGTCACTAATGGAACTATCTGCACCCTTTCATAAATATCTTACAAATGGAAATGATATTGAGGTGATCAAGGGTGAAGAAAGACTAACCCGGAAAGTTATGAAAAAAAAAAGTTTTTTATTGCAAGAAAATAAGATCATTGCTGACCATTGAAGGGATGTTACTCTCCAAATTTTGACATTGAAAATAGCAATCAGGACTTTGGTAAAACCTGCATAAAATAACTTTTTTTTCTCTATGATCGAAATTTTCACAGATGCTTCAGAACACAGTAGACCCATCGAAAAAAAATCCGTTGAAACGATAATTTTCGGAATTATGGCCATAGAAAGGTTCGAAAAGGTCTATTTCCAATATTAATTTCCACTTACTTGGGACAGCTCAATTTCTTTATTTTTTCAACGACACTTAATTTCTATTCAATACCTTCTTCAGTGCAATTCATAACAATTTTCTTTATGGGTTTATGGTAATGGTTTGTTTACTTTAGAAAACTAGAAATCTTTTGACCTTTCACTTTGCATCTCATTTACTACCTACAGTGTTGCCAATAATCTCAAATGTACCATTTGAGTGAGATCTACTCTTTAGATATCAATCAAAATTGACAACAATGTAATATCAAATAATAGTTCTTTTTATCATTACCGCCACCTGGTAACATCAGTTGGTACTAATCTAACAGTTGGCACCACTGTAACTACTTCCCAGTGACACCCGTCAGGTGTTGTTGGTTTAATTATAATTGCGGGATTTATTCCTAACCTGTCAGTTTCACTTGTCACACCACCCACATAGAGTACACATTTATATTTATATAATTTTAAACAATGCTAATGTGCTTGTAGTAACTTTCAACTTCGTTTTATTCCTTGATCTACGTTTTTTTCTTTAATATCACTATGTTAGATGAATATGTTGTAACATCATTGAAACCAACCTCAACAATGTTGTAAGTAGCATAATGTTTGGCACTTGAATATGTATTACCATTGGTTTTTTCATCTATTGTAGTCTCCCTGATGATGGAAATAAACATTTCCGAAAGCTTGGATAAACCTTAAGGAGTTTACTTTTTCATTGCTGCGTACTCCAATATCCCTAGTTTTATATATATATATATATATATATATACAGAGGGGATTGCTGGGTTAACCATTTCAGTTCCACTTTCATTAAAAAAAAGAACCACTGTAGTAGATCTGTCCCTTCCCAGGGACACAATTTTTCACAATATTAAACAAACGGATTTCGTATTTTTAACGCTAAACTCATCTCGTACCTTCCAAAAGACATCATTTTTTAACAATTTAAAAGATCTGCAAACGCCCATGGTTCAATCGAAGTACCGTTGAAATAAATCAGCTGTTTTGATAGAGGTTACGTATCCAATCGTTTATACATCAAAAATTTGTGTTATAAAGTGGTTTTTATTAAGAAATAATTGTTATTTTTGTTAGTTGGTAAGTATAAGAGGTAGTTTTGCTATTGTTATCAATATTTGTGTCTATGCATAGTTTGGAGATATATAGGAGGGGTTAATTTTGGCGTCCCTCAGCAAAAACAATAGAATGTTACTGCTAAAAAAAATATAGGCGCTTTTTTAAATGGTCTCTTTACATATTTTGAAGTACTACTGCATTCGTGTTTTCATCTAATTCTCAGAAATTTTGAACCGCTTTCATGCTTTAGTCTTCTGAATTTATTTTTGTACCTAGGCCATTTTTAAACTACGTAAGTGCTTCATGTCCCTTAGTACAATCATATTCAAAACATAGATGAAATAAAATAATTAATAAAAAAACCTTTTTAAAGACATGCTTTTATTCAAATGCGCTAAAAAGTTAAAAATAATAGCTTTGGATGTGCGACGTAGGTTATTCAGTGAGTTATAGATTCAAAAGCTTGTCGCGCAAAGTTTTCAGTTCGAATACAGAAACGACAAGCTTTTCAATCTATAACTCACGGAATAACCTACGTCTCACATCCAAAGCTATTATTTTTTACTTTTCAGCGCATTTGAATAAAAGCTTGTCTTTAAAAAAGTTCTTTTATTAATTATTTTATTTTGTGCTTTTTAGTAAGTACACCTTAATCTATGCATTTTTGTTAATGCATAGTCATTATGAGGCCTTTTTCCTGTAAGTTCTGAGCTATCTAGTTCTTCAATTAGGAGACCATCTGAAGATTAACTCCTATGTCATCTTCAATTTATGAATTCTGACAAAAAAACAATAATCTTCGACTAAATTCATAATCTCTGACCCCAAAAAACCCCGACATACCAATTTTGAATAGAAACGTTCCATTATCACAACCATGTGGAGCCGCCATCTTGAATTTATTAATTTTGAGAATAAATTCATAGAGCCTGAAAACCTCCATATACCAATTTTTAATAGAATCGGACCATAATTACAAAACTCATTCGCCATCTTAAATTTGTGAATTTTGAAAGAAAATTCATAATCTCTGACCCCGAAAACCCCCACATACTAATTTCGAGTCGAATCGGAACATAAACACAAATTTCGTCCGACATCTTAAAGCCGCCATCTTGAATTTGTGAATTTTGAAAGAAAATTCATAATCTCCGACCCCAAAAACCCCCACATACTAATTTCGAGTCGAATCGGACCAGAAACACAAATTTCGTCCGCCATCTTGAATTTGTGAATTTTGAAAAAAAAAAACATTATCTCCGACCCCGAAAACCCCCACATACTAATTTTGAGTCGAATCGGACCATAAACACAAATCTCGTCCGCCATCTTAGGGCCGCCATCTTGAATTTGTGAATTTTGAAAGAAAATTCATAATCTCCGACCCCGAAAACCCCCACATACTAATTTTGAGTCGACTCTGACCATAAACACAAATCTCGTCCGCCATTTTGTATTTTTTTCTCAAAAATTCCATAATGCATTGTCACGGGAACTATGAACACCTGCCAAATTTCACGTTAATCGGGCAACTGGAAGTGGATCAAATTTAATTTGCAAGATTTGATGACAAACATCGGGACAGGTGAAACTAAATAAAAGTATAAATAATAAAAAAAACTTACTTTTTAAAGAGAAGCTTTTATTCAAATGCGCTAAAAAGTAAAAAATAATTGCTTTGGATGTATGACATAGATTCCTTGAGTTATAGATTCAAGAACTTGTTGCGCAAAGTTTTCAGTTCGAATACAAAAAACATTTTTCCACCCAGCAAATTTGTTTCCCAATTCTTCCGGTCTTCCTGATGATGGTGGAAGCGCGAAATAGATTTTTGTTGACAAAAATGTATTGAAGACCTAGTGAATGTGATGCCAGTCTTTCATCAATGTTACAAACAATCTCTGGTGAGTTCTTTTTCTTGAAAAAAATTTTTCTTTGTCTCACTCCTCTATACGAGTTCTTAATTGATAATGGAATAGAAAATCAAATATCTGAATGAAATTAAAAATTTTAACTTTTAGATTGTTTATTTTGAGCATTTTTAAATGTTTAATGTCCAGCATGGCTTTAATCGGGGAAGTAGTTGTTTTCCGTTTCATATTCTCAAAAAATAACTTCATTTTTTATCAAGGATTTTTCAATTAACAGAAAAATCTCTTCAATTGAGAATATTTCCCTTTTCTAGATGGGTTAGGTTGACTAGAGATATGATCAAGTGACGAAAGATATGACCCAATATTTGGATTTCAGAGTTGATTGGAAATGGTCTTGCAGTAATAAAAACAGGAGAAAATGTGCGCCATGGCATTTCAAAACAAAATGGAGCATTTTCTAAATATTGGTGCTTGTTAATATGTCGGTCTGATATTTAAAAATCTTTAAGAATTCATTAATCTCATTGACTTCGCAAATATGGTATTAAATAATAATTGGTGTACATGATAGGAAATTGAAATTTTTTTTACAAAAAAAAAGTTTAAGGCTCTTACTGGGGAAAATTGTTGGATGCTTAACAAAGTTCAGCATGTTCCTAAGTATCTGTGAGAATTTCGTCACAATCGCAGTGATTTCACTTTTAATGCAGTTTTTCCAGGATTTTCAGAACAGTGTGTGCTGCCCTTCAAATGGTAAATTTAACACTGATTCCTCAGGCAAAATGGAAATATTTCATTGTGACAATATACGTCTCCTTCGATAAGATCCATCAGATATGCAGTTGCGTTGTATGATGAACTCATACTCAAACATACTCAAGTATTTACTTAGATTGTCTCCTACCGTGTAGCGTAGGGCTACAGTCAGTAACACGTCAGTAACAGCTAAGCCAGAGTCCACGAGGTTACCAGGCCGATCTCATTCTGGAACATCTCAAGCAAGACATCTCACATTAATATCTTGTCCCTTACTCAAAATAGAACACTCAAATCACGCCTAAATAATCAATACTCACTTGCTGGATCTAACGGCATCTCCGGAGGCTCCTCCGTGCCAGGAGCCGGAGGCTCGCTTTCCATCGATTCTGCTTCAAGTTCCATTTCCGGTTCTGGCTCTTCGTCAATAGGTGGTTCCATCGGTTCCTCGGGAGGCGGCGGTACTAAGGGCAATGGAGGCATAGGGGGAGGAGGTACGGAAGGGAGCCCCAAATGAGGAATCCCGGGAGGTAGCATAAGCGGGGGTGGCATTGAAGGCGGGAGCACTGATGGAGGTAGCCCCGCAGGTGGTAGGACTGGTGGCATTACAGGCATGCCAGGAGGAGGCAGGGGAGGAGCATTCGCCGCACTCACGGGTTGGGGGGGTTGCATAGGCTATAAATTGATTTGCTATGTAAAATGAGGATTAGATTGACTTTAACGTGAGACTTACCGGTTTAGCTGCTGCATTCAGGAGTAAACGTTGCTGTTGGAATGATGTCATCATTTTGAATGGTTTTATGGGTAATCTATGTCCAAAATAACACGGCACGAATCACACAACAAAATGGCGACCGATGGAAAAAGCTGAAACACAAAAGGTTTGTTCGTTTCTCACAGATTCAAAAGAAAAAGACTCATGAGTCACGTGAGTGAAAGAAAGACAAGCAGCTATCAAATGACACAAACGGTATGTTCGTTTTCAGGTTCCCACCGTTTCTCTAATATCGAACCAGTGGAGGGGATTAATTGCACAGAACTATAATATTATAGTTCTGTGATTCCATGCTACAAACACAGACTTCATAAAAGAGATTTATTGAAAATATTTGAGGTAAATATAGCTCTCGAAAAATGCTGAAGGGTTGATATATAATTTTCTATAGCATTCAGTCAGGATGTCAACCTCTATATCATTTGTATTTATAGGTCCCCCTCCACTAACTTAGACATTTTTTTACTTAAATTAGAAACACTTTTATCTCGCTTTCAATGCTTCAGTTTTATTAACAGGGGATTTCAACATCAATTACTTAGATAACTCATTGGTTTATAAAAGATCGTTAGATGATTTACTTGATTCCTTCAACATAACTATGCATGTTAAATTGCCTACTCGAAATTGTAAATACTCATCAAGCCTTTTAGATTAAGTCTGCTCCAATCTTCAGGCCAAGGCAGTGAGTTGTGAGGTGGTCAATGCAGGTATTTCTGACCACGACGCAGTTTTATGTAAATACTCTTATGATTCTATAAAGAGAACAGTAGCTACTAATAAGTATGGCAGGATCTACAGTAAAAACAACTTCAAGAAGTTTTCAGAAATTTGTTTTGTTTCGACTTGGGACCATTTACCAAAAACAGATAATCCTCTTAATGACTTTCACCAACAATTGATGTCTTTGTTTAATGAGGCTTTTCCTATACAGAACATTAGAGTAAAAAAAGAAACCTTGGTTACCAAAGGCATACAAATCGCTTCTAAAATATGAGATGTCTCCATTACATCCGAAAATATTTCATGGAAAATGCTTTTCATTGATTACTTTAACTGTTACAGAAAAATGTATAGGGAGTATAATTAAAGTTGCCAAAAAAGACATTTTAGTGAACGATTGACTAACGCGAAGAATATGCAAAAGGAATCTTGGAAGATTGTTAATGAAATCAGAGGAAAAAACAAAATCTGCTCCGGTCAAGAGCAGTCTATTTTCTGAAGAACTGAATACCTACTTTTTACTGCTCTATGGTTGGTAATCTAACTGACAATATGCCGCGGGGAAACAAATCCTACAACTTATCTTAATTAATATTGCTATATCAAATTCATTTAGTTACTCACCAACTTCTGCAAATGAAATAAAAGAGATTTTAGCCAGAAATTAAAATAAGAATTCTTCAGGATGGGATGATATTTCATTGAAAATATTTTTCATTACCGGATAATGTTTTGGATATTTTGGCAGAAACTATTGACAAAACTATATTAAATGGTATTTTCCATTGTGTTTGAAAATTGCTACAGTCATACCATTATTCAAAGGTGGTGATCCTGACATTCCAACAAACTTCAGACCCATTTCTCTACTTCCCACATTAGCAAAAATTATTGAAAAACTAATGAAAAAAAGAATGCTTAGCTTTCTGGAAAAAAATAATATTCTGCATCCCAAACAGTTTGGATTTAGAGCTACAAAAAGCACTAATGATGCAATTTTTTCTCTTCTGGATGACCTCTATCTCCAGATGAATAATGGAGAGTTTGCTGCAACAGTGTTCTGTGATTTGTCGAAGGCATTCGACTGCGTAAACCATGAGATTTTGTTAAAAAAACTTGAATTGTATGGTTTAAATCGTATTTATCAGGCCGAACGCAAAAGGTAACTTTCAATGGTATAACATCTAATGAAATGGAAATCACCTGCGGAGTGCCACAAGGGTCTGTTCTCGGCCCACTGCTCTTTTTACTGTATATCAACGATTTGGCAAATATATCTATTGATGGAAAGTTCACAATCTTCGCAGATGACACGTCCATTCTTTGGCATAACAAGAATCTAAATACACTGCAGAACAATATTGAACATGATCTGAAAGAAGTTAAAAAATGGTGTGATGCAAACCTATTAACATTTAATGTCTCCAAAACTAACATTTTAACTTTCAAATGCAACATAGAACCCATTTTTCTTGATAACCAAATCATTGAGTCCAAACAAATGAACAAATTTTTAGGTCTACATATAGATAAAAATTTGAAATTTGGTAATCACATCAATTATTTGTGCAAAAAGTTATCATCAAACTGCTATGTCATGAGAACCATCTCTAGTTCTCTCGACCTCAATTCAGCTAGAAACGCCTATTTTGCACTATGTGAATCCCACTTACGTTATGGTATATGTTACTGGGGTACAGGCTCCCAAAATATTATTAAACCTATCTTCACTCTCCAAAAGAGAGCTCTCAGATATATTTGTCAAGCTGGAGTCAGAGATTCCTGTAGAGCTCTTTTCAAAACACAAGGAATTCTGCCTCTGGCATGCCTATTCATCTTGGAAACAGTCTGTTTGATCCGTAAAAAACACTTAAATAACATTATGTCTCAGTCAGTCTATGCAACCCGCCTTACTACTAACATCAGTCTTCCTATCCCATCAACAACACTAATTAAGAATTCAATTATCTATAATGGAAAAAAAACTATTTAACCATCTTCCACCTACTATAAGAAAATTGGAAGGAGAAAATAATTTTCGAAAAGAAGTGAAAATGCATGGGATCTTATGGCAAACCAACCATAGTGGTGCCGTGGTGACGTCACGCTGCTGGCTGGAGGTGGCGGGGAAGGCAGATACAGAACACCCTATTAGGGTGTTCTGTGCTAGTAGTCCCAACACAAAATGGCGATCAGACGTATTGATGTTTATAGCGCCATCTTTTGGACCTCACTTTTTCCATAACTTTGATAAGAAGAAGTATAATAACCCTACAAATATTAGAGGTTATAGTGTTTTCACTTTAAATTTTTACATATGCTCTCTTGTTGATTTCATGTCATAATACATACTTCGAGAATGAACGTCGAGGTGAGATTATCGGATAAGGTAAACGACATTGTTCTTCTACCCGAACATATCTTACATGAAGTTTTTCACAGGGCAAAGGCCTATTTGCCAAATCAACAATACCCGGTGGTTCAGTAATCTTCGAGGAAGAGCCTTTAGTTTCCTGTCAGCTCTCGTGGAATGCCGAATACCGATATCTGGCATGTGATCATTGTTTGAGGTAATGCTCGAAAACCCTGACCGACCCTCTTTCCATTATAATATTTTGCAGACCCTTGGAAACAGCTCAAGATAATGCCACTCGATTAACGGGTCAGGGGATAGAACTGCCTTATCCAGAATGCTGTACGACTGACAAAAGTAAATTTGCCTCGTGTTCGAATTGTGCCAAACAATATTGCTCTGTGGAATGTAAAGTTGAATCATTTAACCAGTACCATCGGACTTTGTGCCCTCAGACAACAGAACAAAACAAAGCCCATCCCTTGACACAGTTGAATGATGCATGGAAGTTAGTTATTACTTATTTTTCAGTCAGCATTCTTATTTGTTGAAAAAATCATTCCAAATGTACAAATGATCACTTTTGGTCTAGTATCAATGATTTAATTTCAGGAATGTCCACTATCCCCCAGAAACGAATAGTATTCTACTCATAGTTCGTCTTCTGGCCAGGATACTACAAGCTCCAAATAGAGAAGCTGCAATAGCACAGACATTACAATTCTGCCATCGCACAATTGATGAAGATGCTGACTTATCGCATGGACTTCTGGGGGAGAAATTCGCAGATCAGTTGCCATATTTACACAGTTTATTGGTTGCTGCCGTTCCACATGAGGGAATTGAACACTTTTTGACATTCGAGGGGTTCCAGAGCCTTCTAGCACTGATAGGTAGGCTCTTTACACATGCTTATTCTCCAGCAGAGCCACGTGTCAAAGGTAGTATTTGAATAACCTTTTGTGTCTTTATTAGGAACCAATGGGCAAGGAGTTGGTACCAGTGCCATCAGTGCGTGGGCCAACAACGTTGAAAAGCTACACCTTGCAGAAGAAGACCAAAAAGCTTTCGATTCGTTCTTGGACAACCTTTACCAAGAAATGGACACACACGTTGGGGAGTTTTTGAACAATGAAGGGGTGGCCCTGTACGTTCTTCAAAGCACTTGTAACCACAGCTGCCGTCCGAATGCGGAACCTAGATTCGTTCATAACAATCACAGGTTGTCATTGGTGGCGCTAGAAGAAATAAAGGAGGGGGAAGAGATTTTCATTTGTTACTTGGATGAGTGTATGTTGAGTAGGTCGAGGCATTCTAGGAGGAAGGAGTTGATGAAGAATTATATTTTCGCTTGCCAGTGCCCCAAATGCGAGGAAGAGGCCGATCAGCCCGACATGACCAGTGAAGAAGAAGATGAATCAATGAGTGATTGAACAGTTGACAGTTTTTTTATAAGAAAGTGTATCATATGAATAAATTTATGTGGTTGATTTCTACTTTTATTTATTGGAATATTCGCTGTGTGTATTAGGCTGGAGGGGTTAGATGAAACTATGACAGCGCCCATGGTGGCATGAGTAGGTATTAATCTTGGTAATCGTAGTGGCAACGGTCATGGTTGGGTAGTATCACAACATACAAATAATAACAATGAGCCCTCCTATGGCTGTGTAGTCGATTGCTGAAATAGTACGTGTACATTTTATACCTACATTTCCAAGGGCATCACATAAGCTGCAGCAAAGAGATAAGTGTTCTGTTATTCCACGATATTTCAATCTCTAATTCCGGGATATGAGGTTTTCATTCGATAAATATTTCAGAAGTGGACAGTAAAAGTATAATCAAGTTTCCTGATAAAAGATAAAAAGCAAATAGCGACTTGAGCTGCGAGTTTGGGAACACCTGGACGGAGTTGTAATGTAAACTAATCAGCCTTATGAACAGGGGACAGAGATACTTTTGATGTTTTTCCGAGTTGTTTATCATACACTGGCATTCTATCAGGATGAATTTTAGAGGTATACCCTTGTGCGATTTTTTCGACAAATCTTTTTTTTTCTGAGAGTTGTCTTGAAATTATGAGCATATACTAAATCAACCATTCTGAATCGAATGCCGTTTGCAGAATTACTCTTTTTGTTCTTGAGATACGACCCACTTCCACCTAAAACTGAAGTAAAGGATCATACACTACCTATATTTGAAATGAAAGATCCATAAATTATCTAAATTTGGAATGAATGGTTCATACACTACTGAAGTACATATTTTTGGAATCTCCATGATGTTTTCTACATTCGGCTTCTAACCTGAGAAATCTTTTTTTTTTTCTTCTGAGAATCGTCTTGAAATTATGAGCATATACTAAATCAACCATTCCGAATGGAATGCCGTTCGCGGAATTACTCTAACTCTTTTCGTTTTTGAGATACGACCCCCCTTCCACTAAAATAAAGGATCCATACACTATCTCTTTTTGAAATGAAAGATCCATATATTATCTAAATTTTAAATGAAAGGTCCATACACTACTGTAGTACACATTTTTGGAGTCTCCATGTTGTTTTCTACATTCTGCTTCTAACCTGAAGGCGATCGGACGATTTCGCTTTTTTGAAATTATAAGCAAATACTAAATTAACCATTCTGAATCGAATGCCGTTCGCGGAATTACTCTAACTCTTTTCGTTTTTGAGATACGACCCACTTCCAACTAAAACTATATTTGAAATGGAAGATCCATATATATATTATCTAAATATGAAATGAAGGATCCATACACTACTGAAGTACATAGTTTTGGAATCTCCATGATGTTTTTTTTCTACATTCTGCTTCTAACCTGAAGGCGATCGGACGATTTCGCTTTTTTGGTGAATTTTAGGGGTATACCCCTTGTGCGATTTTTACGAGAAATATTTTTTTTCTGAGAATGTCTTGAAATTATGAGCATATATACTAAATTAACCATTGTGAATCGAATGCCGTTCGCGGAATTACTCTAACTCTTTTCGTTTTTGAGATACGACCCACTTCCAACTAAAACTAATATAAAGAATCCGTAGACCACCTATATTTGAAATGAAAGATCCATATATTATCTAAATTTGAAATGAAGGGTCCATACACTACTGAAGTACATATTTTTGGAATCTCCATGATGCTTTCAACATTTTGCTTCTAACCTGAAGGCGATCGGACGATTTCGTTTTTTTGGTGAATTTTAGGGGTATAATACCCTATCTTGCAGAGGATTTGTGTTTTAATTTTCACGAACTGGTTTCGGTTACAAAAGCAATGGGCCTTACATGTGAACTAATGTTAAATGTAATGCACTTATGTACTAAGAGTGAACTTGTACTGTATAAGCAATACGCAATATTTTGTTGACAATTGTACGTGTTAGAGATGAGTGTTGTTAGTATTATTTAGGAACCGTTCAACGTTCTCACATCCTTGCAAGGGTAAAAGTGGAATCCCATATTCAACTAAAATTGTGAACCTTATTTGTTTTCTGATTATTATATTATTTGGAATTCCATCAAATAGTTTTGCGTTGAATCTGATTTGTCATGAGTATTGGAAATAAACCAGGAAAACTTCAGGTATCAAGTCACTAGAGGGCAATTCCAGTCTTGCTCACAGAATAAAATATATTCTAATTTTTTCTGCTCCTCAATGAAGGGAACTGAGGTTTCAACTTGAAGAGTCTTGCATATATTCTAATATTTATTCACTGCAATTCATTCATAACTTGATATTTTTGTTTTCAGATCGTAAATAATTGAAACAGTCTATTCATATTCAGGAGTGATATACACTTCGATTTATAGATATTTCTATAAATGAAAATCTAGTGGATTCAAATCCGGTGGATTGGCAGGCCATTCCAAGGCACGATCTTGTTCCAATTCATTTATTTGAAAATGTTTGATCAAAATAGTCTACAACCAGTCTGGAATTGTGTAGACCATACCCATTTTGTTGCAACCAAGGACTGTTACACTAATAATTAATCTGAATAATTTTTATTCACTCCAAATGTTAATAATTTATTGGTACAGTTCCTGTATGTTTTCCAAATTTTTATCCACTGTTGGAAAACCTAAATGTCTTCTTATTGTAGATATTTAATTACATTTTGTCAGACAGAAATGGGAAAAAAATTTCACAGAAATTTTTCTCATACCCATGAATCAATTTACCAAAATGTTTCTATGAATTGAATTGACAAGACTGAAAACGTAGTTACGATTTTCTTGGACATTCCGACTCTGCTCTGCAAACTTGAATACTATGATATAACCAAAAAATTCTGAAATGATTCTAGTGTTATCTCTCATGTTTGTCTAAGTTTACCAAGTTAATGGCATTCCCTCAAGTGTGAAATATGTTAATACACGTGTCCCTCCTTTTTATATCCAGTTTACCAAGTACTGTGTGAATTTATAAACCTGTTTGTTGACGATACCCCGTAATCAATCTTGTGCTAAATAAAATATATCTACAGGAAATAAAATCAACCGGAAAGACATATAGAATCAGTAATCATAAAAATATATTGTTCTGATTGAAAATATGAACAGGGTGTTCATAAATATCAGATGTGGAATCATCTGCGACTCAAAAGATCACTATCTTCTATCATTCAAGATAACAATATTTTTCTTTGTTACATTCATCTATTATATGAGTTCTTGAGACTAAAATCGAAAATAAAATAAAGATCTTAAAGAAAATGCAAATTTTTGCTTTTTAGTTAGGATCCTTTCAAAATATCTACAGTGTTCCAGAGTTGTGAATAAAAAATAGTGGAAATCAATGTGACATTTGTCGAATTCGCGATTTTTATGAAAATGAAAGAGGAACTGGAAAATGAACTACACAGTCTCATTCAGTAATACTTCTGCTCACATATTCTGGATAAATTTCATATAACTGAGTTCATGTTGGACAGTTATGAAAAATATAGTAGAAAACATTGTAAATTGATATCCTTTCGCAATCGCGATTTTTTCATTTAAAAAAAAAAAAAAAAAAATCGGTTTATTGTCTAACAGGAGAGATCCCAATTACAAGACAATTTATATATGTATATAAGTTTACATTTCAATTTCTTACAAATAAGTAAAGGTACTGAAAAAGAATGAGTAATGAGAATAATAAAAAAAAAAAGATAGATTAGAACAAAATAAATCAACTAATTATTGTTACAGCTTTTGAAGTAAAAGTGCTTTAATTTTATTTTTGAAATTACTAAGATTATCTGCAAAGACGTCAGTAGGAGAACAAATTTCATTGTACCTTTTGCATACAGTGTGTATTGGTGAATAGATTTGTTCTATATGGTTGTAGGTAGAAGCATGACTCTTTTCTGCTACTCTGGCGTGGAACGTGGAAATCAAGTTTGTACAGAATATCAGGACAGTCTATCAAACCGTGTATAATTCTAAATATAAAAATACATGAATAATATATTCTCCTATTTTCTAAAGATAGGAAAGAGAACCTATCGAGAAGTATTTTGTTGCAGCAACCTTGCTGGGGGTAAACACCGTCTAATTTGAAGATCATATATTTCATAAATTTTCTTTGGCACAATTCGACAGCTTGTATTTGCACGTTATATATTGGGGCCCATATTAGAGATCCATACTCCAGTCTTGATCTTACAAATGAGTTGTAGAGTTTAGTAAAGCAATCAATATTTTGAAAATCATTGCAGGTCCGAAATATTAATCCTAGCATTCTTTTGGCTTGTAAAGTGATTTTATTTATGTGTAATGAGAAGTTCAGCTTAGGGTCGAACCAGATACCCAAATCTTTGGTTTCTGAACATTGAGTCAGGATATGAGAAGAAGAGCATAATGAACTACACAGTCTCATACATTGATGTTTCTGTTCACATTCTGGAAAATTAATTTATTTGAGAATTATTAGAAATAAATTTGTAGAAATCTCTCCAAAATGACTCTTTTTTTAGATAAAAATGAGAATAGGAACCAAAAATTGAAATATACAGACCCTTTCAACATTGTTTCAGCCTCTTTCTGGAAAATTTATGTATGTATATTTGTTTGTGCGTGTGAGAATAATGAAAATCCCATGGAACTGAACATTCCTATGCATTTAATTTATTGTTTCTTCATAAAAAATCGGGAAATAATATTAAATCTATGCATATACTACGACGATTAAGACAGGGAATATCTCGGAACTCCAGAGTAGTAGAGAATTGTAATTTTGGGGTTGTAAATTAAAGCAATTGGTGCAGCTGTTTTTGATATTATGTTACCCAATGAGCTTTTTGTTTTCGGTCACGTGACATCAGATTCACAATTATTAATGGGACAACCTGTA
This sequence comes from Gonioctena quinquepunctata, assembly GCA_018342105.1. Taxonomy (NCBI): domain Eukaryota; kingdom Metazoa; phylum Arthropoda; class Insecta; order Coleoptera; family Chrysomelidae; genus Gonioctena; species Gonioctena quinquepunctata. The sequence goes on along the minus strand of JAFIRS010000234.1, from coordinate 117,294 downwards.
TATTTTGGCATTTCTTTGTTCCTCCCGATAAAACGATTCCAACAAACTATCACACTTGTGGTCTAAAACGATTAATTTAAGAACTACAGGTACTTCAATATCCTTGGGCCCCCGACAATTTGTTAATAAAATATGAATGATTTTGCCTTGTTTTACTCATCACACAAAATATAGGACTGCCCTAATTACAGGGCTCGTTTCAGACGTTTGTAGTAATCGTGGGCCCAAGGATATTGAAGTACCTGTAGTTCTTAAATTAATCGTTTTAGACCAAATATGATATTGTTGAATCTTATCAGGAAGGTATAGAAATCCAACTATACAGGTTGTCCCATTGATAATTATGAATCTGATGTCGCTGAAAACAAAAGCTCATTAATAACATATCAAAAACTCCATTGTTAAATTACAACCCCAAAATTACAATTCTCTACTACTCTCGAGTTCCGAGATATTCCTGTCTTAATCGTCGTTGGACACCTTGTATATCAATCATACTCGCAGGTCCGTATTGAGTACAGTCTCCTTCAAAAACTGAGGCTGTCGCCAAGTAGTGGTCTGCTTCAGCATCATTTCATATTCGGTTTCATACTTTCCCTTAATAAACACATTTTCCAGTTCCCTCTATTTCACAGGATTTAATTTAATGCTTAGAAATTAAGTTCAATCTTAATTAGAAATTAACCAAAGATTTTTTTTCAGAAACCCCCGTGGTATTGCCAAAAAAAATCAATAATGACACAAAATATATTAATACTTTTTATGTACAATTTATTCAACATATCTGCTACTAACAAATCAATTCATCACAGTGCTAGGTGTCAAACTGATTAACTGATTACTGTTTTCTGCCAACTCAGCTATGGAAACCCTTCCCCTTTGTCTGATGAATTTCGCAACGTCTTCCATTTCTTGCATGGAAACGTAAATGTACTTCCCTCTGTCATCTATCACTCCCGTCAGAATATTGTCTTTCTCTAAATCTTTTATTCTATCAATAGCTGCCTGAGTTTTCAATTTGAAGTGTGCAGCCAAATCTTCAATAACAACCACTTTGTTGTTCTTAATATAACTCACAAATTCTTGTAGCAGGTTTTGCATATCGCCTGCGTCCCCTTCTTCGCAACCCTCTTCTTCGATAGAGAAAGCTTCTTTCATCTTCAGGTATTCTTCATGATCACGCCTCTCTTGCTCCTCTTTAGCTTTCCTCTCCTCCTCTTCGAGTCTTTTTTCTTCAGCTTTGTCTCTCTCCTCGGCTTTCTTTCTTTCCTCTTCGGCTAATTCAGCTTTTTTCTTTTTGTCCGTACGGAGTTGTTCTTCGGCTTCTCTAGCAGCCTTTCTCTCGGCTTTTGCCTCAAGTTTTGCCCTTTTTTTAGCTCCTACCTTACCGTCAGGTAATTCGATCTCTGCTGGTTCGTCTTCTTCATCAGATTCTTGGATGTCCTCATGTGCCACTAAAAAATATCAATGTTCTCCAAGACCAATACATTATTAGAAAGATATTTGTTTACCATTTGCCCTCAGACGGACACCTCTATTTCTGGCAATCTGAGCTCGTCTAGGTACCCCATCCCTATTTCTTTGAGGTCCAGGTCTTACCCTTTCTGGTGCTGTAATTCAAATTGTTTAGGAAAGCAAACCATATGGGCATAAGTAATTACCTTCTGCTTCTTTATTTTTCCTCAAAAAAATGGTCAATACTATTATGATGGCAAGTAGAATGGATGCTAGGGCTACTAGTAACGTTAAATCCATTTTTTTCTACTAATAATTTCCAGAGTATCAACTTTATCATTAATAAAAATTCATTATTCAACGTCTCAATTCATTCCTATTCTACCATTCTACAATGTGTCAAAAGTCAAAATAAGCATTTCAAAAGTCATTTCAGTTTTAGGTTTGTTCGTCTGTGTATTCAGAGGCCATGGGGAATCTCGCACAAGTTGCCAACTTCAAGAAAAACCCTCAAACATTCTGCCTTTTCAATGGCAATACGCGCGTTTAGTGAATACGTCACGACCGCATTTTTTTGTTGTGTTTGTCAGTCTTTGGATGCAAACAAACCGTAACGCATATTTTGTTAACACAGCACTTCATCCATACATTTTATTTAGGGTAATTTGTTATAAACTTTTATGGCCATAAGTCTAGGACATGTTTCAGTTACTGTCAATCTGTGTGATGGAACTTCCAGCTGTTGCAAATTCCTAGTGTTATGATTTTTATTCCTGTTAAGACTCTGAAAGCTTGTTATATCTGATTTAATAGCTCATAGATGTATATACCTATGAGTGTTAAGATTCTGAGACTTTGAAAAATGGTCCTACAACTAGTTCTTCTACTTACTCCTGCAATATACCTGATAGCCCTTTTTTTAATTGTAAATATCCTGGTGCAGTCACTAGATGCTCCCCATGCCACAATTACATATGAGATAATAGAGTGAAAATGGGCATGGAATAGTCTGGAATTGGTGAATATCTTATTGAAATTCTTATATATTGGAAAAAATATTTCTGTTACATATGTCAACAATAAGGTTCCGAATTGTTGCTGTCACGCCACAATTCAACCGGGGAACAATCAGTTTCCTTCTGTAATATTTGAGCATTGTTCAAACTTGAGAGTTCACCCGAGGAAAATGCCACTACAAAAAATACGTACATTGAAATGAAGTGAAATAAATTCAACGTGGATTTCACTACTCTGCTACTTTGAAATTACAGTAACAGATGTCGTCACTTTCGTGCAAATTGCCAACCGAGTGGTCTGCATCGATCAGCGTTGCATCGATTGTAAAGAGTTTGCGCATGCCCAGGAAATCCTCAAATCAACAAAAATGGCATCTTTAACAGATATGTTTTTCCCGCTTTTTGATGCAAGTTTCCATCATCTCGGCCAAACCGAAAATCAGGTGAGATGGATAAATTGGACCGCTTCATAAAGCTAGCAAAAGCCGGAGAAGGAACCTATGGCGTAGTCTACAAAGCTAAGAACAAGCTGACCGGAAAAAATGTAGCTCTCAAGAGAATCAAATTGGAAAAGTGAGTATTGAAGGTTTTGTGTATGCATTTCTAACGTTTCTGAATCGAATTTTTCATCATCGTGATTGCATTGAATGTGTTTCACCAACATGCTAGGCTGTTTCTAGACATCGACCGCCTAACTTACTAACTAGTGGGATTTCGCGCTGAATCTTGAGGGTGATTTACGTTATTTTGATGTAGCACCACATGATTCAGCTTATGATCCTGCTTACATTCATCACTAACTACTGGGTAAGGTATGTTTCATAGCACATCTGATTTTTTGTTCAATGCACCATACACTTGTTCCATCCATTTGCATTGAGAATGAACCTGATTTATTCCATGTCGTTGCTCTAATTAACACATATGCTTGGGAAAAATGCAGTTAGGAAAGAATCCGTAGATTTCAAATATTTTTTTTATAAATAAGCAAGCCTCTCAAGCCTAAAAAAACAAATATCCGGTGGACAGTCAAACAATTTTTCACTACGGCAAATATCCAGTTATTAGACTTGCACTGTAAACCGCTTTTTATAAAAACTGACATAATGACTCTACCCTGCCTATTCATCTATCACTGCATTATTTACATCAAGAAAAACATTACTAACCTTCCAGTTAATGCACCTTTTCATCAACCGTTTACGAGGTTATCGGTGTCGCAGAGTCACCCAGGATCGATTGGTATCAAACTATATAATGCACTTGATATCAAGTCTGCCCCCAGCTTACACTGCTTCAAAACTAACCTGAAAACGCTTCCCAGGCAGAAAGCATACCTACTACTCCTTAGTTGAATTCTTTACTGATTGTGTTGACTGATATTTTATAGTTAGGTACTTATGGTCAGAACTCTTGATATTTAATCAAGATAATTCTGTGCTCTTTTCAAATAATCCGCTGTTACCAATAAATGTTTACTTGTTATTTATCATCTGAAACTCTTCTGATTGTTTAAATGTAAATTTTATATACTGTTTACTCTTAAGATAGCTATAAGTTTGTGTCTTCTTAAGAGGCATACTGATGTGTTAGCTAAGCTAGTATGTTTCAATGGAGACTCTGTACTGTATTGGGACTGAACACTTATCTATCGAATAAATTGATTGATTTGGGACATACCGTTTGGTGAAACTATCGTATTTTTACCTTCTGAACACATCTCCGTAGTCAAAATGTTGCACTCTCAAATACTTTCCAACAAAAGAGCTTCCAGAAGTACAAAAGGTCTTATTTTTCAGTGATATTTTTGGTCACTGAAAACACTTACAATTTGTCCTTTTAACAACACCAACTCACACACACTCCCTTATTTACGAGTTTTTAGTCCTTTTTTGTACGACAAATGCATTTTCTAAAATATCCACTTTTCTTCAGGATGTGAATACATACTACGATTCTTACTTTTACCCACCAAAAGCATAGTAATTTTTATATTTACGATGTTGATTGCCAACTGGACGATCAGAAGTCATACGCTACAATAGCTGCATTTTATTGACCCCCGATCTCTAGTCTACAGCCCAAGACGATGTGGATGTTTTTGAAGACCGGTCTACTCAAAAATGAACCCGGTCAATATTTTACGTTAAAGAAGGGAACACAATCTGGCTATCGAAGTTGAATAGCAGAAATAGCATCAGGCTGTTTTGCGGTTCGAGTGGTATTTCATGAACTAGGTCAAGATTTAGCAAAGATAACATACTCGGCACTCGTTGAGTCCCATATAAGATATGGTATCGCATTCTGGGGATTCTGTAGCTCTCAGCTGTTAAATTCGGTCTTTGTTCTACAAAAAAGAGAACTCCGTCATATGTGTGGTGCAAAACCGAGAGATCACTGTAGATTACTATTCAAAAATCAACAAATACTGACAGTTATTTGCCTTTTTGTACTGGAGACTGCTTGTTTAGTCCATAAAAAATATAAAAATACAGTGAATGTTAATAGACACAACACACGAAATGGTTTTCATCTGAGATTACCTATTCCAAGAACATCACTAATAAAAAACTCAATAATATATGAAAACTTGAAGATATATAATCACCTGCCAGCAAATATAAAAAATGTATGTGATGACAAACAATTCAGGAAAGTCCTTAAAAGTATGCTTGCCACTAAAGCATACTATAATTTAGGGGAATTTTACTGTGATCATCTATAGCTAAAAAAAAAAATGTTTTATGTAATTTGTATCACATTCTAATTTTACAATTGTGTGACGGTGTGTTCACCTACAACTATATTATATACATGTTATTATTGTGTGACTATTTCATCAATTTAATTGTGACTGTAAATGCTTATGCAGCATTTTGTTTTGTTTTACTAATGTATGTGTTTTTATAAGTATACCTACATATAAGTTTTTATATTTACACTGGCTTTGTCAATAAGAATTATGTTCTTCGATAATAAAGCATATTTGATTGATTGATTGAATGCAAGCCAACCACCTTACAATGTAACGCTTCGTTTAATAGAAATTGTTCATTAGTGAGTTGAGTTAGAAACACTAATATATATAAAAATGAGCCTGTATACTGAATTGTTTTTGCAGAAAATATTAAAAAAAAATAATTGTTACAATAATTCAGACTGAGTACTGTTTCTATTTGTTATGTATGAAGCTTCACTCTGCATTGAACAACAAATATTTCTCCAATATACAGGGTGTACTGATTTTTGAATGAACCAGGTTTTATAACAATGGTGATTCCGAGGGTGTGCCTCCTACAGCGATACGTGAAATAAGTCTTCTGAAAGGACTCCGTCATTCGTCTATTGTCGAATTACTCGATGTCATGCAGACCACCGACAAACTCTATCTCGTTTTCGAGTACCTGGACTTGGACTTGAAGAGGTATCTCGATAATACGAGGCATCACATGGAAGCAGAACTAGTCAGGGTACGTCACCTGGATACTCTCCGAGGTTATGTTACGGCACTATTTTGTTTTTAGAGCTACATGAGACAACTCATCGAAGCCCTGGCCTACCTCCACTCTCACAGGATATTGCACAGAGATTTGAAACCCCAGAATTTGCTGGTCGACAAAGAGGGCCATATCAAACTGGCAGATTTCGGTTTATCCAGATCGTTCTCGCTTCCTACTCGTACCTATACTCACGAGGTGGTCACGATGTGGTATAGGGCTCCGGAACTGCTGTTGGGCGCCAAGATGTACTGTACGGGTATCGATATTTGGAGTTTGGGCTGTATTATGGCAGAAATGGTAATGCATCGATCGTTAGTGCCTTCTTTCAAATCACTTGAGAATATATTTTGTTTCAGCTGATGAAAAAGGCGTTATTTCCAGGAGATTCCGAAATTGATCAGTTGTACAAAATTTTCAAAATAATGGGAACTCCCACCGAAGAGAATTGGGAGGGTGTTTCTCTATTTTCGGTTTACAAGTCATCCTTCCCGAAATGGAAAGCTGTCGATTTATCTGATGTCATCAAGTTTCATAACCAGGAAGAAGAGGATTTTTTGCTGGTATATAAATTTTATTTTATTTATTTCGTATGATCTGGAACATTAATATTTTTTATGTCCTTTAATGAGGAATATCAACACTTTTTTTTTCTAGAATATGTTGACATACAGTCCGACAAAAAGGAAAACCGCCAAAGAGTTGACGAAGACAAGCTACTTGAAATGTGCCAAGTTGACTGGTCCTGAGATGGACGCTTTTCCTTCTGACGATAATGAAGACTCTAGTTGAAATCTCTCATAAATTTATATGTAGTTTTAATTTGGAATTAATTTTATCTTGTCCATTTTTCATGTGACTGTTAAGTTTAACTGAATGTGTATAAATTATTTTTACAATTAAATTGGTTCTTATATTTAGCCTTTGATTATTAGAGGATGTAAAAGGTGGATGGTCGAGAAATTTCTGGCCCCCAAGGTCTCCATACCTTACCCCAATTTGATATCGGGTTTCGGTGCAAGTTTATAAACACAGGTTTTTTCAAAATGTTAGCATCTTAGAGCAAAAGATCAGAGAAGTAGGAGATATTCCTCGACGTTTCATATCGAATTAAATAAGATAATTTTTAAGTTGTACAATTACGTACACACAGGAATATAGTGATTCAAATTATTTGATGTTTGTTTTAATGTTAAATTTTTAATTTACTTTTTATTTAGTTGCAATTTGTTGATATACTAAAAAGAAAATAACACAATTATCCTAATGCTTTAGAAATCTTAATTATTCTTTGTTACGTTTAAATACGGTGGTAGTGTATTTATAACTTTTTCACAAATACATTTTTTTATGAAAAACTAGCTGACCCAACAGACGTCCTGTCCTAAAAAAAATACCTGAAAACTCTCGTCCGCGTAGAATTTCTTTTTTCCTATGTTTTTCTTTGTGTTGATCCATCTAGGTTATGCTTTTGAATCTGCCCACTTCCTGTTTTCCCCATTATCCCGTGTCCACGCTATCCCGCTTTCCCATAATCCCGTTTTCCCATAATCCCGTTTATATAGAAATTGATGAAAATATATATATATATATATATACCGGGTGACACAGGATATCGGGCCATCCCTGTAACTTCTGCATTCGTGAACGGATTTTTCTGAAATTTGGTACAGTTATATAAGCAACCATTTCGGATTTGATCACATTACAATCCAATATGGCGGACTTCCGGTTTTTCTGGAAATGCCAATAACTTTGTTTTTTCAAATGGAACATCCTGTATATTTTTTCAAGTTCAACAGGTCAAACAAGTCCAAACCTTATGTCAAATGTACGATTTTTTTAAAACAATTGAAATTAAAATTGTTTTTTTATTTTACCTCGTGGATAAATGAGACTTGGTCGAAGCTATTCACAATGAGTCGCAAATAACAGAAAAACTTAATTTTTTCAGAAAAATTATTTTTTGTCACTTACTGGTTAATCAATTCAGTCACATCACATTTTGATCAAAAATTAATTTTTTTCAAATGAAACCCCTATGGGCCACCTACCTGTCTCTCTAGAACATTCCTTAAGAAAAAAAATTACATATCATTTTTGTATTTCGGTGCAGTAACAAATTGTATACATTCAAAAATCTACAACTAGTTCATGAGTTTCCTTGCAGTTCGAATAATTTTTCAATTTAGTAAGCTGTGGAAAACAACATTTCTGAATCTTGTCAACTAATTGTGTTTCGCTGTCATCTTTCATCTCAACTCTCGAAAATTAGTTAACTTCCGAGAATTAGTTTGTGTCGCCGCTTGTCAGTTATATGCTGAACGATACCCACACAGAAAAGAACCCAACAATGGAGAAGATGATCGTAAGTGAGGAGGCAGAAATGAACGTTTTGCTTATGTTGATTTTGATCCAACCTCTTCGACGCGGGAATTGGAATACCAATGCAATGTAAGTCGGGAAAACGCTAGAATAATTTTTAAAAAACACCATTATCGTGCTTATAAGTATAACTTACACAAGATTCAGAAATGTTGTTTTCCACAGCTTACTAAGTTGAAAAATTATTCGAACTGCAAGGAAACTCATGAACTAGTTGTAGATTTTTGAATTTGTTACTGCACCGAAATACAAAAATATGTCACTTTTAATGTATGTTCTAGAGAGACAGGTAGGTGGCCCATAGGGGTTCCATTTGAAAAAAAATGAATTTTTGATCAAAATGTGATGTGACTGAATTGATTAACTAGTGACACAAAAAATAATTTTTCAGAAAAAGTCAAGTTTTTCTGTCATTTGCGACTCATTGTGAATAGCTTCGACCAAATCTCATTTATCCACGCGGTAAAATAAAAAAACAACTTTAATTTCAATTGTTTTAAAAAAATGACATTTGACATAAGGTTTGGACTTGTTTTGACCTGTTGAACTTGAATATGTGAAAATATACAGGGTGTTCTATTTGAAAAAACAAAGTTACTGGCATTTTCAGAAAAACTGGGAGTCCGCCATGTTGGATTGTAATGTGATCAAATCCGAAATGGTTGCTTATATAACTGTACCAAATTTCAGAAAAATCTGTTCACGAATGCAGAAGTTACAGGGGTGGCCCGATATCCGGTGTCACCCGGTATATACATGTTAATAATAATAATAATAATAATAATCATTTATTGCCCAACAGGTTACACCCAATTACAGGACATAATTAAATTTACATATTTAATATTTCAAATTTGTTTTACCTAATACTAATAACTAACTAACTAATAACTAATAATTATTTATATAGAACATTCAGTTAAGAACAAGATGCAGTATTGCAAGAATTCAAAAATGCAAACATTTTATTCAAGTTCGATTTATATCAGTTTTTTTTAATGTTATCTCTTTTATGTATCTGAGCGAACAGGTATTGATGTCACAAAAGTTACAGATAGAGTTGAAGTTTTCACACATCATCTTAATAGGTGATAGTGATATTATATTTGTTTTTGCCGTGCCACAATAAAATGTGATATTTTTGCGTGACCCAAGTCAACCTGGTTGTGCAGTAATTTATACAGAAATATAACTGAGGCACACTGTCTTCTTGTTTCCAGTGAGACAATTTGAAACTGTACAAGAAGTGCATTGTGATCTGAACCTCTTGATGGATATGTTCCATGACATTTGAAAAATGTAAATTTTAAGAATTTTCTTTGAACCTTTCTAGGGTATATTTATGGCAGAAATAGTGAGGACTCCAAATTATTGAGCAGTATTCTAATTTTGATCTCACATATGAATAATACAGAATTTTAATTGCATTTATATTTGTGAATTGCTGACAATTTCTTATGATAAAACCAAGCATTTTGTTGGCTTCAGAGGCGTTTTCTGGTGATGGTCATGACTTTACATTTTTCAATATTAAGGTGTAGGTTGTTAACTGAACACCACGTTTGCAAGTTATCTAGGTTTTGCTGAAGTAGGGGGGCATCAGCCGATTTCTCGATGGAAGTAAAAATCTTCAAATCATCCGCGAAAAATAGCTTCATACAGTCAAGTTTAGAAGTAAGATCATTAATGAATAATAAGAATAACAAGGGTCCGAGGTTTGACCCTTGTGGGACACCCGAAGTGACAATTACTCTATTAGATTTGAATCCATTATACCAATTTGGTTACGGTTTGAGAGGTAGGAATGGAAAAGTGCCAGTAAGTTCTGACTGAAACCAGTTTCACCCAATTTCGCAATTAATATATTATGATCGATTCGATCAAAAGCTTTTGAAAAGTCGGTATAAATCACATCTACCTGACCTTGTTTGTCCAGAACAGTGCACACATATTGTGAGAAAATTGCTAAATTAGTTACTGTAGATCTATTGCTCATAAATCCATGTTGGTATTCACATATTTGGTTTCTGGTAGCAAGATAGATATGTTTATACAGAATTATTTCGTATGCGTTTGCAAAATTGGAGATTATGGATATTGCTCTATAGTTTGCTACTGTGGCAGCATCTCCATTTTTCAGTATAGGGCAGATTTTTGCAAGTTTCCAGGCATCAGGGAACGTTGCAGTTTTTAAGGAGAGATTATATATGAAGCATAGTGGAGTGGCCAGAACAAATCTACAATCTTTTACTAGGAATGATGGTATGGAGTCCAAACCAGAGGTCATTTTATTTTTTAGTTTTTTCATTGCTTCCTCCACTTCATCTTCTCTTATTTCAGGAATGTTAATAATTTCTCTGTAATTAACGATTGATTGCCCATCCGGGTTTTTATTTGGTGGGAGATAAACACTACTGAAAAATGTGGAGAATGCATTCACTATATTTAGAGGTTCAGTTATTTCTTGACCTTCATAATACATTTTGCCTGGAATTCTTGATTTCTGTTTTTTTGAGTGGATGTAACTCTAGAAAAGTTTAGGGTCTCTCTGAATGGATGACTGGACGTTTAGCAGGTAGGATTGGTAGGCCTGATCAATTTAGAGGTTCAGTTATTTCTTGATTATAATACTTGAGTTTTAACGTTGTTCGTGAGATTTTATAGTGGTTTAAGTAAAACTCAGACTTAGTTTTTTTATATTTTTTAAGGTAACTAGATTTTTTGCGTATGCTTTGAATAATTTAACTGGAGTACCAGCTTGGGTATTTGTCACCCTTTGTTTTATATAGTGGTATATTGTCATCAAAAATTGTATATATCCTTTCATATAACATACTAACTACAAGATTGACGTCCGTGTAGCTGTTTAGAAATGACCAGTCGCATTCCTGCAAGGCCTTGTAAAGCGATGGATAATCTGCTCTCTTGAAATTATATGCTTTTTCGTATTTTTCTATTTTAAAGGTTTTGAATTCGGATTCGGAGGTGATTTCAAAGTCAATGAATAATGACGGATGATATGGGTCTTCACTTAGTAGTAAGGTGTTGTCGCGCAAAATATCACATTTTACATTTGAAAAAACAAGGTCAAGTAGTCGATTTGAGGAGTTCAGTATGGTGTTGAATTGTTTCAGGCTGAAAAAGTCTGAGAAGTTTTTTGCAAGTAGAGTTTTACTATCATTATTCGCAAAGTTTGTTATATTGAAATCCCCCATAACAATTATATTCCTATTAAATATGATGTGCTGTTGTTCAACTAATTCAAAAAGGAGCTCATAGTTATCTACAGTAGTCGTTGGGGGAATATAAATGACAAATACATAAAATGAGGTATGGCCGATTGAACATTTGCATTATCTATCGTAGGTACGTTTTCTTTGAACATATCAAGGTTCAGTTTCTCACTATTCAGGAACGTTTTACACCCTAGTAACACACCACCACCAGTTTGTAGATTAGATTCACTCAAGTTGCGGTCTGATCTATGTACTGTGTAAGTATCAGGGAATACCTCACTGCTGCTGATGTCGTCTTGTAACCATGTTTCACTTAATGCCACCAAATCATACTCCCCTTCAGATACTCTGTAGAAGAACTTCGAAACCTTGCTTCCGATTCCTCTCACGTTTTGATAGTTGCATTTATAATTGTGGGTGAGGTTGGGCAGACTCAGTTCAAAGTGGACACAATTTTGGTGAACCATTAACGATTTGATTCTGCAATCGTATCCCCTTGGTTATGGCGTGTCCGTCAGTTCAGTTTTACAAGTTTATAATTATCCAACTGTCGACGGTAATCGAAAGCTAAAGATATTCCTCTATACTCCTGATGGTATTTGATATTTTTTTGCGTTTTTTATTACTTGATGAACATCATTCTCTTCTCTTAGTGTAATTCTTAGTGGACGTATTTTGTTATTATCGAACCTGCCCAGTCTGCCTATGTTAGAGATCTGAAGCAGGTTTTCTGGATTTATTGCTCTCATGACTTGGGCTATTTCTTCCTTTCGCATTTCTAATAACATCAAGAGTTTGATTTTGATCCGATGCTCTTTTATGCCAAATATTATTATGTTTTTCTTTCTTTTGTTACGCTCATTCAGTTCTTCGATGATCTCCTCGAATGATGGGTTACTATTATTGGGCTGATCAGATTTTGTGTCCTTAACGTTTTTTATTTCGTTTCTCAAAGTTTCAACCTCAGTTCGTAGTTCTTGAACTAGCTGAACCATTGTTGTTAACTGTGAGAAGCCTGTATTGCACTCCTTGCAGAAAAATTTCAGAATTCTTTTTTTGAGTGGCATACATTTCAGTTCAGATGCTGTTAATCCTGAGCATTCTGCTGCTGCATGTGTTGGTTTCCTACATGAATCACACTCTATAAAAGTTTCATTCTCATTAATTTCTTGTTTGCAAGCACTACAAGGTCCCATATTTTTTTGCTTGGTCAACAACAATAAAAATAAAAAAAACTGCTTTGGGTTGGATTCACGAAGCCTTTGTTTTTTGTTTGCCTGACCTTGTTTTTTTTTGTCTTGCTTGTTTTTACTGTTGCTTCCACGGGTTTGAAATGATGCAGAAGTTTGCCTAACAAACTAAGTATCAAGAAGAATGTTAATGAGGGTGTAGCCAGTATCTTGTTTGATGTGTGGAACAAGAAATAACTTATTTTCGGATCACTTTTCCGGTTAAAAATCGAAGAAACTTGGGAGCTAATTTAAAAACGAACTGTTCACACCTGTTCACAATGATGAAATAGTTTCTTGGGTTTCTGTCCGCATTCTGTGTTCTTGGTCCTCAAAAGGGTCCATTTCATGACGTTTCGGCAAATTAACATTTGCCATCTTCAGGTGATGTCTCATTCATTTGATTGTTTCGAGTTCAAAATTGGACCTTTTAAGGACCAAAAACACAGAACTCGGACAAAAACCTGAGAAACTATCTCAACACTTTATACCCGCGAAAATCTACAAAGAAACATAATATATATATATATATATATATATATATATATATATATATATATATATATCCAAGACCAAAGAATTTCGCATATCCATCGCTCGAATCATGTAATGGTCTTCAAAAATCCCATAGTAAAAACCAATAAGTTTTCTAAAAAAACCTTTCTTTCCCTAAAAATCTTATTCGGACTATTACAAACAACAAAACATGTTTTGTGTTTGATTTGAGTATTAAAATAGAAAAATATTTTTGTGTGGACACGCCCGGTGATTGAACCCGGGCCCTTGGAGTTACAAAGCACACGCTCAAACCACTGACCTACTTGGACCTTTACTAAGAGCTTAGCGGATATTTCTTTTGTTAGCCAAATTTCTCGAATTTTCTAGTTCCGGGCAACTTTCCAATCTTTTTAACTATTCGCTATTACGAACATTAAAAAAAAATTGCCAAATCGGTCCAGCCATTCTCACGTTTTGCGCTTACAAATAATCGAGATTCATTTTTATATATAGATTTAGTACTATTATTCAATAATTATACTTTAACACCAGTACAAACAAAATTAACATTAATTATAATATTTTTAAGTTATTCATTTTGTTTGTACTGGTTTTAGTGTATAATTCAGTAACGGTAGGAGTATTAGCTCTCATAGTAGTTATTTAATAACAATAGCAATTTTTTTATAAAAAACGTGTTCACGTAAAAGTTGAATAACGTTTTGATTGATAATTTTAAATTATTTTGAAGTGAAAAATGCTTTGAAAAAATGTTTTATTCAACACATAGCTAATGCTAAGTTGTGATTTTCTTCCAACAAATTTAAGATGAAACAATAGAATGAGATAAAATATCATGGATACAGAAAGGGTGTAGATTTTGAATCAGAAGTTTCTTTTATTATTTTGATGGATATTTTTCCACATCCCATCACCTTTTATCGATTTATTAACTGAAATTATGTTTTTATCTTTGGCTGGAATAAGGGCACTAATTTATGAAAATTATAAATATTGTCTTTTCTTGTAATTTCAGATGTGAGTAGATATTGTCATTCTCTGTGTTTCTAAAACAAATTCTATTAGCCAAGTTGCAAACGCATCTTTGTCGGGTTCAATCAAAATAAAACAAATGCAGTTTTTGTTGCTTCTATTATTTATTTGTAATCCCTATGAAATTTATCTTTTCTACATAATAGGGAACACGCGTGATTTCATTTTATTTTTTCTTTGCATCAGTTCGATCCTCAAAAATAACATTTTGTAAAAATAATTTCTTAAATCACAAAATTTTGTCGAAATTTTCAAATTCAAAGGTGCTTCTCAATTCAAACTCGATTTGACCTTCGGTTGAATAACTTCCCCCAAACACTAGCGCCAATTGTGGTTGTGTCAGGAATATTGATAGACAATACTACTTCTACAACCCAAACATAAATTCAACCTCACTTTCAATGTGATGTTTCAGTAACATTTGAAAATACTGTGATAATGAAAATAATACAATATATAAACGAAGACATAAAATTAAACTTGACAGTTCGAAGCAACTAGCGGTAACAGTTGGAACTGTGTGAAGTAACGATTCATACGTCCATCAGAGGAGCTAGGAGTACGTTTTTTAATGTGATGAAAAAATTGCCGTTTTCAATTTCGAATTATGAAAAACAATCATTTTTTCGACTTCTAAGTTTGTGCTGATTCTTCTAGGTGGTAATCTTTTACGTGCAAATCAAATTATCACTTGCCCATCATTATCCAATAAACATTTGCAATCAATATCCATTTATATGGAAGTTTGCATGGATTTTCAGGTGAATATCATTCAACGTTCTGCGTGGTATTTGCTAGGAAAGTAGTTGTTTTTCGCCTGTGGTCTACCAATTGTGTTTTTCAATTTATATTGAATCTTTTTGAAGATGACTTTGTGCACTTTATTTCTTATTTTATTCCATTTCACTTGGCTTCTTTCTTTAACATATATGCTAGTCGGGCAACTCAGCCACTCCTACTGAGAAGGAATCTTTTATTTAGAATCCTATCGAGGTAGGAGAAATGTATGGAGTGTTTCTTTCTGTCACTAGGTACCGCCGGTTAAAAGTTATCTTTTTCCGACGTACCTAAAGATGATGTAGGCTTGGTGGTGATTTTGTTTATGTTGTGTCTCGCTTCGGCCAAAGCTCTCCGGAGCTTATCAGAAAGAAACATTTGCAATCAATATATCCATTTATATGGAAGTTTGCATGGATTTTCAGGTGAACATCATTCAACGTTCTCCGTGGTATTTGCTAGGAAAGTAGTTGTTTTTCGCATGTGGTCTACCAATTGTGTTTCAATTTATATTGAATCTTTTGTAAAGATGACTTTGTGTACTTTATTTCTTATTTTATTCCACTTCACTTGGCTTTTTTTTTTCTTTAAAATGAACAACTTGACGTGGCCACCGAGATTGGTGAGCAGGACACCAAGATGTCTAGGTAGTTTGCTCAGTTTCTTCACATATT
This sequence comes from Gonioctena quinquepunctata, assembly GCA_018342105.1. Taxonomy (NCBI): domain Eukaryota; kingdom Metazoa; phylum Arthropoda; class Insecta; order Coleoptera; family Chrysomelidae; genus Gonioctena; species Gonioctena quinquepunctata. The sequence goes on along the minus strand of JAFIRS010000234.1, from coordinate 101,474 downwards.
CCCCCACGATTATATGTTTACCGATGGTGATGAAAAGTTCGATACCGTAAAAAAATGTCACGTAAGTCAGATGGAGAAGTCTGAGAACGATGTGATGTTCTGGTCCCGCAAATTTTTCTCGATAACTCATTCACCTGGAAAAAGTTGGTCGGATAACCAAGCGACATTCTGGAAGAACGTCTCAATTTACTTGGTATGAGAAGAAGAAGAAGAAGAAATATTTATTAAGTAGGTTTCCCTAATATACAAAAACTCTAATATATATATATATATATATATATATATATATATATATATATATATATATATATATATATATATATATATATATAAAAAAAAAAAAAAAAAAAAAAAAAAAAGATTGGAAATTTGGAACAGCTTTTATACAGTGCTTTTCAAAAGTCCGCTCCCCCCCTCTTATTTTTGGAACGATTATACATAAACAAGTGAAATTTGGAAACTGAATATTAAAGGTTGTAAACTTCCCTACTAGTGATGATAGATGACGAAATCGTCAAAGATGACGTCACAAGGCCATTGTGACCAATAATTTTCAATGGAACCCTACGGCAAGCGACACCTCTTTTAAAAGGTATCGAAAAAACCTATTCAATGATACTAATTTTGTTTGTGTTTATGGCAGTTTTAATGGCTCATTAGTAAACATTAAAATTTAAATTCCATTTTGTATGATATTCATTACAGATTTAAGAATCAGTATCTACTTGAAGAAATTGCTCGAAGTGACCTCCATTTACTTCCTGACAGTGAAATATCCTATTTTTAAACTCTTCTCGTACATTTGCAAATGTGTCAGCGGAAACAGCCTCACATTCTGCAACAATACGTTGTTTTATAACGTCAATATTGTCAGGTTCAGTGGCGTAAACCTTCGATGAACCATTTTTAATTTGTATGGATGAAATTTGTTTTTTTTTCAACACCCTGTGTACTTTACTTCGACTGACTTCATAGGTAGATGCAACGTGAGTTGTTGAAGAAGTAGGATTAACTATTACTTCTGCCAGTATATCAATTTTTTTCTCATCAGAAATTTGTGGTCTGCCAGATCGTTTCGCATCATTAATACTACCCGTTGTTTCAAACTTACGAAGAAGCTCCCTTAAATAAATCCTCGAAACGGGGCGATCGGGAAACCTCTCATTAAAAATGCGTTCTGCTGCATGAATATTTTGTCCAGTTTCACCAAGAATTAGGATTGCTGCTCCTTGATCACCTAAAGCACGTACCATTTCGCTTGTTGAAGCACTTAAACGTTCGGCTCACAATAGTTTAACAAATTATTAAAATGTACAAAAATATTAAAAGTACCAGAAGCTGCTAAAACAGTTAAACGTTCGATCAACAATACACAAATTATTAAATGTACAAAAACTTGGACAATTACAAAAACGTCGAATTAGGGAGACTAACAAAAACGTCAGCTTATTTGACAACTATCCAGAGGCAGAGCTTGAATTTGGAATTTTAGTATTAACTGATTTAATTCATCACAGCTTTGCGTCTTTTAAAAGCGAGTTGCCAAAACTGCCATAAACACCAACAAAATTAGTATCATTGAATAGGTTTTTTCGATACCTTTTAAAAGAGGTGTCGCTTGCAGTAGGGTTCCATTGAAAATTATTGGTCACAATGGCCTTGTGACGTCATCTTTGACGATTTCGTCATCTATCATCACTAGTAGGGAAGTTTACAACCTTTAATATTCAGTTTCCAAATTTCACTTGTTTATGTATAATCGTTCCAAAAATAAGAGGGGGTAGGGGACTTTTGAGAAGCACTGTATATGTATTTTTGATGGGAACTTCATTCGGAGAATGTGTATTTCAACAAATTATAGGACAAAAGTTTATTCCTAGTGTGGACACTCGCTCCGAAGGCGAGAATATTACTTATGCATATCAGGGACGTGCCGGAAAGAAAAATGTGTGAAAGTCACGGTAGATATTTTTGTGTCTATAGAGGGTGTTTCTTAATAACATGCTAATATTTGAGGAAGTTATTCTTGGGTTCATTTTGAGAAAAAAACTTAATATGAACATATGTTCTAAATGTTTTAACTTTTGAACTACAGGGTGCTGAAGTTTTAAGAAAAACATCTTTTTTTTTATGATAACTTTGGTATGACCCTAGATATTTTTGTGAAACGTAGTTCGCATCTTCTATGCATCAAAAGGCATTTTCTGATGTACATCAAAAAAATTTATTCTTGCCAGTGGCGTTTGTGCAGGATTTGCACTGAATCATTTTAAAGAGAAAAGTGATACGCCACTTCTGCTGTCTTATTTTCCTTTCTATAGATATGTTCATACCATATCATTGAATTATTGATTTAATAATTATCATAATATTTTCCTCGCCCACTATCTCTTCATTTCAATATAACTCATGCTGACACAAGTTTTGTTTTATTCATAGGATAAAACAGAATAATGTTCTAGACCAGACTACAGGGTGTTATGACTTAACACACCACACCTGTAATACCAGACATTATTCGTTAGATTGGGAAAAACAGTATTGAGAGCATCGACTATCTGAAGACGGTCGAACTGAAACTGTCTCTGGAGCGGCTACAGAACAAATCTCATTTCTCTCTAATACTGGAGCGTTGGGTTGTTTATTCAGGAAGTACTACCGTTCAGAAGGATTCGAAAAACAATCATTAAACAAGAAATAATAATGCTCTCATAAAAATAGTAAGAATGTATATATATATATATATATATATATATATATATATATATTTAATAAAATTTGACTCAATGATTTCCTTCGTTCTATAGACGAATAATATGAAACAATATTCATACGACAAAAAGAGTGTAGCTTATTGACAGTTAATTTAATAGTTGGCTACAAAATCGAAATAGATTTACTAAAAACAATCTTGACATCATTTGCCACAAACGGCTAAAATAATTCTCTTTTGGATCTTTGTTAACTTGAAACTTTGGAGATACTTTTACAGACACATGTACATTAAAAAAGGTTGGGTTTGCCATAAACATAAATACAGAAAACAAACATTGGACTCACCCTGTTTCACACTTATTCACTGGAGTAGGTTTTTAAACGACAATTACTTTTGATTTTATTATTATTTCGATTAATCCCGCGTCAATTGGTTATATTAGTATAGGCGCGATATGGCTATGGTTTTTCCAAGAGATCGTGAACTATCGAATTGCGGACTCCCGTTGTCTTATCTCTGTTCTGGAAGCGTTGACAAAATAGGCAATTTTTGGAAAAAACTACTGTTCACTCGTACTTTCACTTGGAGCGTTCAATACTTGGTTTGCAGTTGCTTAGTTTAATGTTTTCTGACGTTCACTACATTGATTGGAAACTCCCATCATTATTGTACGATACTGTGATTCGATGGACTTCTTAACCTCACTTTTGAGAGGAACATATTACCGGAGTAACGACTATGATACTTGGCTACTGTTCTAAGACTGATTGTTTGCTGGTTAGCGTTTTATGCTTTTATACTATTCAACCCTATCTCGATTCATACGTGGATTTCATTCCCACACTCGTTATCTCTAACTTGTCCGCAGCTCAATAATTAATAGTTTTGTTTTTGTCATTAAAAAAAATATATAAAACATAATTTTATGCCTTTTCGAGGAAGAGTTATATTTAATGGCTGTCATTTATAGCGCGTTCTGTCAGTACAATTGCATTAAACCCGTTCTATGATAACTGATAACGCGCTGCGATGTAAACAAGTGGAAATCAATAATCTTGTTTCCCATCGTTAATTTTTCCTAGATGAGTTATTTATGCCTCCGGTGTACAAGGGTTATTTCTTGATAATTATTTTTAAGTGCATTTAATTGTCTTCCAAGGATGAAATATGCTTTTACGAGCATATATTATATCAGTTTTCAGTCAAGTATGTGAAACCTATTGAACTTTTCTGGTTATCAAGTTCTCATTTAAGAATATTACGTTGTTTTGTAGGGAAGAAAGTTTTTCTGTAATTACAGGGCTTAACAATAACATTTCCAGAAGTTCCGCAAAATAGTGACACTGGCCATCTTTGCCAAGCGTTATTCATAATATTTCTTTACAATAATGCAAAATATTCATATGTAATAAGTATGTGATTCGTATCTAAATAAGCATTTTCTCCGAAAAAAAAAAACGCTGAGCAAAGCTCGGTCGCCAAGATACTATGAATCCAGGTTCAATAAAAAAGGACTTTTTGTTGCTGCTATTTATTTGCAATTGCTATGAAATTTCTACATAATCCATAGAAACAGTTTTGACTTGCGTGCAACACTACTAAAACGCCTTCTTTTTCAATTTAATATTGATTATTTTCAAGTGCAAGCGTAGGATCTCCCCGATGATTCCAATGCTTTATTGGACACTTTTGAACAGGGCGAAGTATGAAAATGATCCTCGGCATACCTGAAAATGAAAAACTAATAAATACTGTTTTGTTTTAGCAATGTTCTATTTTTTGTTAGTACTGAAATAAGTAACAACTTACTGTTACCAGTGTGACTAGGGTGAGAGGACTGAATTTGCCGATAGACAAATATACAGGGAGTTGCATTCGACTCATGGTGATTATCATAGATTTCTTGAATCTGTTGCTGCAGCTAAACCAGTCGCTCTCATATAAAGAAATTTTTATTTGTTCGCTCTGGAAAAATAACACATTATCCACGAAAGTAATCGGAGCTCGAAAATACAATAAGAAATGAAAGGCAAAAAAATGCATTATATCTGAAATTCGTGAGATCTTTCTTACACTATAATATGAAATCACATATTTTGTGTGGTACATTCTCACGTGTTGATATTTATCGTGCTAGTTTGAAAAATCCTATGCATGTGCGATGAAAAGTTGTATACCCGCAAAATTCTTTTTAATTTTACTCACAGCATGACTGATCTCATTTCCAAACCAACACATGAAAGAGAGTTGTAGCAGAACACTGAAGAAAAATTCCATTTGCGCAAAGAAATCGGGAGAAGTCATAGAAACCTAAAAAGGGAATTTTATAATAACACAAAATATGTTTCAAGAAGTCTTCTTGCAATAACTTACTGTAGATGCAACGAATAAGCAGGATGCGTAAATCAGTAAAGATGCAAGCACCTGTATCAGTAAGACATACGTGAACATGCGTTCCATATCATCACGAATCCTAAAAAAAAAATTATAGTAACGTTGTATTCAGAAAACACATGACAAGGCTACATTTTTATATTTTTCCGTGCCCAAAATTTTCAGTGCACTCTGACATAAAAATACGAACACTAAATTATTCGGAGTACGCTTCATAAAAAAGAAAATTGTTTTTTTTTAAACTTATCTAATTTAATCTGGTTGAATCTCAAATAATTCAATAACTATGTGAGAAACAGCAAGTAAATGATTCCTCGTAGAAAAAAAATCGAAGGATTTGCCAACTGCGTCTGGAAAATTCATACAAACTTTATACAGTGTGTCCACTTGAGTTGGCGACAAATGGAAAACTTTTTTGTTTTAGGAAAAAAAACTAATTCATCATAAAAAGTTCTATTCTAAAACTTAATTTGAAATAATCAAATCCTAAAATTTATTATTAGTCATATACGAGGTTTGTAAAAAAAATTGGTACAGGATTAAAGTATTTTTATCAAAAACTGTTATCATGAATAGTTGTTCAGAATTAATAATCACGTTTAAATATGCAATCATATCATCTACCCCTAAAAACACGTTTTTTTTTCAGTTTTTTCTCTAAAATAACATTTTAAGTTTACCCATTGAAATATACTTCTCAGAATGTATACATAAATTTTTACTGATAAATAGCTGAGCCTGTATTAGCTTTGCCCTCGAATATTTTCTGACCCATATGAATCAAAGATTGTGTTATGAATAAAAATACCCTTTATAATACCATAATATTTTATTTTGTTGTAATAAGTAGTAACGAACATTATTATCCCGTCGTTCAATTCACCAATGCCTCAATATATCCGCCTTCTCTTTGCATACAGGTTATTAATCTATCACAAAATTATCTTAATACCAGGGCCGGATTAAAAGGTGTGGAGGCCCTTGGGGCAACAAAGGAGTGGAGGCCCCTAATTATTTTTCAAACAAGTTTTTTTTTATTTAGTGCGGAACAAATCAAATTATTTCGACACGAGCATATGTAGGTATAATAAAATACAAGAAATAAATTAAATTACAGCGTAAACGAATAGATTCTTGCGAGCTTTTTTCGACGAAAAATCATTGATGATTTCGGTCAAATCCAGCATCCGGAGAAAATCATTCTCAATGCTAAGAAGCGATAACTTTGATAGCCGGCTTTGTCTCATCGTAATTGGCCTATTTTTTTCATTTTGGAAAATGAACGCTTTCCAGTGAATTTGACATCATCACATTCTCAGTTGTAATATCACTAGAGAGTGAAAATAATTCGACAGATTTTCGAAAACTTGTTGCCAGGCAAAAGACAAGAGAGACCAACTGGCTCGAGTGGCCATTGCCAACAAGTTTGAGAAATAAATCTAGATAATTATTTTCTACTATATCGAACTCTCGTGTGGTATTCTTTAGATTATTTTTTGATGTTACGATCATAAACACATTTCCTTGCAAAATTATATAATGTACTAAACCGGATTTGATTCATTTCACACTTTTCATACGAATTGATGACAGACGTCAAATTAAAAATATAGGTTGTCAGACAATAAAAACAAAATACCTCAAATTATTCCCGCGACAATTTTCTAGGTAGAATATTCCCACTATTGATTGGCCAAAACGTATATGAATTATTTGAATTGAACGTTTCCATTGGTTTCTAGCAATGTCAAAAAATAATCACTGTAATTTCAATGTTTGAGAATGTAGCTCTGAAATTTTGGTTTTCAAGAATATGATAATAGAACATCTTAGATAGATAGATAGATAGATAGTCCTTTTCAGAAGGATTTACATTTGTTGCGGAATGTCATCCTTCTTTAGATTCACACTTTCAGATTTCGGGGATTTCTCTGTTACAAGCGCGCCACTCAGCGGACACTTGTCAACGCCAATAAATAGGAAAAACAGGTATAGACGGGCAAAGTGTTTGTAGAATCGACAGAAAAATAGTCAACAGAATTTGAACTTTTGTTCTATTATGGAATGCGCACAGGGCTCTTATAAATAATTTGATGCAATCATATTCATAAATTGAAATATTATTTTCTTTTGCTTATGATTATTGAATTTCATTGTGTATCTAGATCGCTTGTGTCATTCGAAGAATACATCGACAGAAAATCCTTCATTCAATAAAAAAAAATGTATATTTTTTTTAAAATTCAATAGTTTTTGTTTTTACAGCTAATTTCGATACGATATAATATTTTGTATAATAGTATGATGTTTTACTTGGTGATTGTTTCTCGCATATACACATGATTCATCAGATCGAAGATTAATATTAACCATGAATTTTGACAAGAATACGAAACATGTTTTTGCATGTTTAAAACGAAAAATGAGAGGAAAAAGTGGGAGAACTGCTCTTTCGTTGTCAGATTTTTTATATATAATTTTGCATATCCTTTTGTTATTTGTTAGGAAATTTTACCTAAAAATTTATATTGTGGAGGCCCCTCTCTTGTGGAGGCCCCGGGGCTACAGCCCCGTTTGCCCCCCTCTTAATCCGGCTCTGCTTAATACGCTTCTTACCATAGCCGGAGTAATTCTCTGAACCGTTTCTGTAATTATTCTTTTTAAAATAGGCATCTGTAAATCGCTTTTGAAGATATGCTTTTTGATTCAAGTTACCCTACAAGAAAAATTCGAGTGGAGTTAAATCTGGTTAAATCTGGATGTCGGTTATCGAACATTTCTGCAGCTTTCTCGAAATGTTTCATAATTTTTACTCGCAATTAATACAATTTCAATTTTATCTTCCATACTTTACTTAATACTGCTAGCATTTCTACCTACTTTATAAATACGTATCACAAACTGATGTCTTGACGTTAGAGGTTCAACAAAAACAATAAATGACGTTCCGATTCTTCCCAGCGCATCCTAGATTAATATGCTGTATCGCATTCAAAGCTGTCTGTCTGTCGGTGGGTTTGTAATCTAATCTTACAAGTTAAATTTGACCCACTTCTAGTTATCCGATTGCCTTTAAATTTGGTAGGCGTTCATTATTCCGGTGACAATGGATTATGGAATTTTTGCTAGGGAAAAAACAAAATGGCGGCTCCAATATGGCGGACGAGTTTTTTATTATGGTTCGATTATATTCAAAATTGGTATGTGGGGGTTTTCGGAGACAGTGATCACGAATTTTTTGTCGCAATTCACAAATTCAAGATGGCGGCTTCAATATGGCGATGAGTTTTGTGGTTACAGCCCGATTCCAATAAAAACTGGTATGTGGGGGTTTTTGGGGTCGGAGATCATGATTTTTTTGTCAAAATCCACGAATTTAAAATGACGGCCCCAAGATGGCGACGTGTTTTGTGATTATAGCCTGATTCCATTCGAAATTGATGTGTGGGGGTTTTTGGGGTCAGACATCAAGATGTTTTTGTCGAAATTCATGAATTCAAGATGGCGACTCCAAGATGGAGACGTGTTCTGTTATTATGGCCCGATTCAAAGTTGGTATGTGGGTTTTTTTTTGGGGTCGGAGACTATCAATTTTGTCAGAATTCAATAAGATGAAGAATTTCAGGAATGACTAAAAAATTTAAAAAACATTTTTAGGACAAGCTTTTATACAAATGCTTACGGAAAGTGAAAATTCCCCGTATACCACAAAATGAATATTGTTTATTTGATATTTTGGAATATGTAATAATAAATACATCGTTTTTAAATGTATGTTTCAATGAATGCATTTTAAAAAGTGTTGTGTAGAGAAAAATCTAAAAAATCGATTTGTTTAGGGTAGATGGATATGATTGCGTATTTATAAACGTGATTATTAATTTTGAACAACTTTTTATAATAACAGTTTTTGATATTGTCAGAAATAAAAGCACATTACTCCTGTACCAAATATTTCAAATTAGGTTTGAGAACATGCAGAACGTTTTATGAAGAATAACTTTTTTTCCTAAAACAAATTATTTTTTTCCATTTGTCGCCATCTTCAGTGGACAGTAATCGTAGGTACATACGCTAGTAACACTTTCAGATGTTTTGTAGAATGAGTGAGCTGTCTATACATTTCCTCTTCCAGATCCGGATTATCCACGTCATGTAATACGGCGTAATCTTCTGGAAGGTCGAGGTTTTTCAGGCTCCTTTGCCTGATGGTCTTGAATACGTCGCCGATGATGAGCAATTGAGTTTTGAGACAATTGAGCAGGCCCGCGAACAATGCGTCGTGTGCTGAAAGTATTAATTCGGAATCAGATGGGTACTGAAACTCTGAAATAAAATAAAAAGTTCCTAATATAAATACGAAATACGTGGTATAAGATCACGCGTTGAAAAGCTTAAAAACATTTATTGTGAGAACTTATTTCCTATAAAAATGCGTAGGTACGTTGCTGGGAAATCAAAACTAAGATATGTTGCTGGGGAGTTAACGAAATAGTTCAGTCAGTGTATTTCCTAGTAGTAATAATCTTCATTTTTCTTAACTTTATATAATCAGAAAAATTAATTTCATAATTGAACAACAATATCATCATTTCCAATTCATCATAAATCGTATTGTTAGGAATACACTACGCTACTGCCGAGTCACATGTCGCCGACGAGATTGGAATTTCCTATGTAAACAACCCGAAGCAGGTACCTGTAACAGAAAGATCGAGGCCATTCTTGAAAGTTCACAGACCCTTCTGGAAGATTCCACCGTGTGTGACGATTTCTTAGAACAAGCCATTGTTTCCAGAGTTCCGAGGGTGAGATTCAAACTTGGCAGGGGTGTTAGATTCAAGAATTCGACTTTTTTCAATATTTCATACTCTCTCATCACGTCCGGTTTCACCGGAAATGTCCCAAATTGGGAATTTCAAATTGGACACCCTGTATATTTTTACTTCTTTGGATTCTAGTGATAGGTTTTATAGTGGAAGTAGAAAAATATATGATAAAAATGAAGGAATATACTTTTGGAAAATTAGTTGTCACTCTTTATTTTATGACATACACATCAACACTCTAAATTCATGGTAACATATACAGAGTAATATAAATTCAAGTTCACAATATCAACATCTAGGGACGATTCTGAGTACGATCACATAGTTTTGAGACGAAAAATTGGCACATTTGATTTTTCCGAAGCATTTTTATTTTTGCATCTAGAGTGCGTTGGACCCACTTTAACCAATCTGATGGACATTTATGATGAGTAAAAAATACTATATGACAGTGTTTTCGGACGAATACCTATGGCGGTTTGATATTTCCAAAGCCACTAATTGTAAAAGAGTCAAGTGAAGACAGCTTTTAGACACACATTCTTTAGCTTCTAATTTTGACGACGAATCCATTGATGGTTTCGAATCGAAAATCGGATGGATACCTAATTATTTGACGAAAAATTATGAGGAAATTAGGGTAAATCGCTCATCAAGTATGCTTTGGATACAAAATTGAATGAAACTGAATTAAAAAACATCAATTTCCACATAACAAAAGTTCCTAATCTATTCCAACAACAAAAACACCCGCCAACTTCTTGACATTTTCTGGTTCTATCATTTCGCAAAATAGCGGGATTTATGGTAACACTTCACGAATGCGATTTTTTTAAATTTCTAGTGTTTGAGGCGGTGTATAAAATACTCGTTCTGCATTTTTAACCGACGAAACCAAAAAGGAGGAGGTTCTCTAGTCGACGCGTATATTTTTTTTTATGTATGACCACGCATAACATTTTACTGATTCCGATTAATTTTATCAGTGGCTAGGGTGTACTTCGAAGTTGGTCCCATTTGAATTTAAAAGATGAAATCCACCCCCAAGGGTAGCAAAATGAAGGATATTGATCACTCACCCTCTGAATTCTGGTCCGTTAATTCTTCGATTTGGATTATTATTTTTTTATTAGATAGGGTATACCTCATAGTTGATCATATTTGGATTTCGAATGGAATTATCCACCCTTACGGGTAGAACAATAGGGGATAATTGATTTTTCACTTGTGAACATTGGCACACATATGTAGTTGACAATGACAGATCTCTATTGTCATTATTTTTGTTCTCCTACATCCGTCACAATCATTATATTCTATGAGAGGATGCAATGATATACAAAGTAATGAAATAAACCAACCAGAACAACAAAAATAATTTATATTACAACAAATAGTAAAAGTAGATAATTTAACTGGTAATAGTTGAAGTAAGGTGGGTAAGTATTTTGGAAGAATAAAAAAACAAGTAGGTGGTAATTAGTAGATTTCAGCCACAAAAAAATTGAAAAATAAAAACTTTTCAACAAAAAATTAAACCGACGAAATACGGAACTGAAAAGTAAAAAATAAAATAAACCTTCTTAGTCTCAATAACTAAGTTCCTAAACTAATGTAATTAACTAATTTTGAGTCGGCGCCAAACGAACAATCAACGAAGATCCTTAAAGTACTTCAAAAAAATTATCAGAATGTCACCGCGCAACTCGATGACATCATTTTACGCCTTACTTAATTCATTTGCTTGTTTGTTTGGCGCCGACTCAAAATTAGTTTAGGAGCTTAGTTATTGAGACTAAGAAGGTTTATTTTATTTTTTAATTTTCAGTTCCGTATTTCATCGGTTTAATTTTTTGTTAAAAAGTTTTTTTATAAAGTGGCTTACATGATGTTACTGCTGGCACATTGTAAATATCCCTCAGATTTCTGTCTCTTATTGCATATATTGCTATCTTGGGATTCAGGATGACATTCGAAGTTGGTAATGTTTTAGTTGCAGTAGTTGTGTTGAGATGGCATTAGCTCCATTCTGCTAATTTGATCCCAGCAAATGCTTTTTTATTTTTTTATTTAATGGTCATGAAAGATACAGACAGACAAAAGTCCACTGAAGTACCTACATTATTACATTTAATTTTACTTATACTTAAACTCATATACTACCTAATACTAATTTCAGACAGCAATTGAGACACAGTAACAAAGATAAAGTGGTTTTTTGTTAGTTGTTTGCTTTTACTAATTTAAGCAGAAATTCTTTGATACATGAGTCGTTTCAAAGTAGTCTTTAATTTTTGGTGGGATTTGGAGAAAATATCGATTTGATCAGGGTACCTGTTAGCATTTCGAACAATTCTACATAGAGGAGAGTTTTGAAATGGATGGATGTTAATTGTTTCAATCAGGTAACGCAGAAATTAATCATTGTCTGCTTGGCCTACCCTGTACTGATGAGGGACAAATTCCCCCGAAACCGGTCTACAGGTGGTCAGCCTGAGTGAAGTGGTTAATGTTATATTATATTATTTATAACGGTCTAAAAATGTATAACCAGTTACCAATACATTTAAGGGAAATTGAATCTCTTGGATTATTTAAAAAAAATGTAAAAGAATTGCTTCTTATCCATCCATTCTACAATACGGAAGAATTTTTTAATAGTGAACCTTTTCGTCAGCACTAAAATATGCTTTTCTCCTTATTTTGAGTATCAATTTTAATATGTTTGCATCATGTGGTTGTACCTGCTTATCATTTTACTTAAATGTCATACTAGTTACATTTGTGCTTGTACATTTTACTTATACAAATTTTAAAACGCCTGTATCACTACCGTTTTTAGCATTTTTAGTGTTTTTTAACAGACGAATTCAAAAAGGAGAAGGTTCTCTATTCGACGCGTATATATTTTTTTTTTATGTATGACCACGCATAATTTTTCACAGAAGAGTCCGATTCTGTTGATTCTTTTTTCCATTGGATAGGGTGTACTTCGAAGTTGGTCCCATTTGAATTTGAAAAATCCATCCCTAAGGGTAGCAAAAATTGGTCCCATTAAAAGTTGAACAAAAAAATGCATCCCTAAGGGTAGCAAAATGGAAGATATTGATCGTTCACCCTCTGAATTTTGGTCCGTTAACCGATTCTATCAGGCATAACTTTGTAGTGGGTTTTCCGATTTGAATTTTTTTTTTTTATTAGATAGGGTGTACCTTATAGTTGATCATATTCCAATTTGGAATGATATAATCCACCCCACAGAACTCACCCACCCCTATGGGTAGAAAAAATAGGGGATGATTGATTTTTCACTTGTGAACATGGGCACACATATATGTAGTTGACACTGACAGATTACTATTGTCATTATTTTGTTCTCCTACATCCGTCACAATAATTACATTCTATGAAAGGATGGAATTATATACAAAATGCTGGAATAAACGAACTAGAACTATCAAAAATAATTTATATTTTATAACAATAAATAATTAAAGTGTATAATCATATTATTTAATTGTTAATAGTTGAAGTAAGGTGGGTAAGTAAGTATTTGGGAAGTAATCAAAAATTGAATAGGTAGTAATTAGTAGATTTCCGCCACAAAAAAGATTTAAAAATAAAAACTTTTTAACAAAAAATTAAACCGACGAAAAAATCAACTGAAAAGCAAAAAATAAAATAACCTTCTTAGTCTTAATGATAATTGAGCTCCTAAACTAATGTGGGTAACTAATTTTGAGTCGGCGCCAAACAAACTAGCAATTGAATTAGGTAAAGCGTAAAATGATGCACAGCGGCGTTTCGATTACTTCTTCAAAGTAATACAATGATCTTCGATAATTGTTTGTTTGGCGCCGACTCAAAATTAGTTACATTAGTTTAGTAGCTCAATTATCATTAAGACTAAGAAGGTTATTTTATTTTGAGCTTTTCAGTTGATTTTTTCGTCGGTTTAATTTTTTGTTAAAAAGTTGGAAAGAAGTTCCTTATCGCGCGTTGCGAAAGGGGGCTAGACGGAATAAATTAAGACCAAAAGTTGTAACGACACTTTTTGCTGAAGTTGTAAGCCGTGCGGCGTGCGCGTGTTTCTCTGTCTGTCTCTCTCTCTCTCTCTCTCATAGAAAGCAAGCCAGTTATTTTCGTTTCGTCTTTCTATTTCACATTGAACAGTGTGGTGTCGCGACGATTATTTTTGTTGAGCGTATACAGGTTTTTTGTACATAATAAATAATAAAAAATAATAACAATAATGAATCCTGACAGTGTTTCTGCACAAGTTCCGGATATTGCTGATGGAGAAACAGATGATGCAGGTCGTCAAGCCGAGGCCTTCGCCATCACTCATGGTCTAGAACAACTGGTCGAGCTACCAACCCGCATCCCTGATGTCAACAACCAGTCTGCCAATACACTAGATCTTTTCCTCACCACCAATCCTGACCCGTATAGAATAGAAGTTTGTGCCCCACTTGGAAACTCTGACCACACCCTCATCTCCACAACATGCTCTTTCCATTTACCATCGAGCTGCACAATACCACCCCGTCTCATGTGGCATTACAATTCGGCCGACTGGGAAGGTCTTCGTATGTTTTTCTCAGCGTTTCCATGGAAGAGAGTTTGTTTCTCTTCAGTAGATCCAACACGATGTGCTGAGACAATTTCTGAAATCATCATGTTGGGGATGCAAACTTACATACCGAATACCGAAAGAAGAACATCATCCGATAAGACCTGGTTTAACAGAAACTGCTCTAGAGCTGTGGCTTCCAAACAGGCAGCATACCATCGATGGCTAAAAAATCCGGGCCCTGAGACCAGAGCAGCATATGTCGAGGCTAGAGGCATATGTAAAGAGACAATAGAATGCTCAAAAGATGCCCACAAAGCCAAAATAAGATCAAAACATGCTGAATGTCCTAACGGATCCCGTTCATTTTGGTCTTTCGCCAAAGCTGTGGGAAGAAATTTCACTTCCAGCTCATTTCCTCCCCTAACCAAAGAAGATGGAACACTAGCAACGACTGCCCAGGAAAAGCCAATATCTTTGCGCACCTATTTGCTGGGAAATTCCACTCTGGATTCATCGGGAAAACAACCCCGAACATTACACCTATTGACAGTCACATGCCCGAGATCACCTTTCGCCAACGTACTATCAGAAAGATTTTGCTGGGTCTCAACACCAACAAAGCCTGTGGATCTGACGGAATCCCGCCGATTGTTCTCAAGAAATGTGCCCCGAACTAACACCTGTTCTTTGCAAGTTGTTCAACCACTCTTACAATTTGGGGTATTTCCGTCCAATTGGAAAATTGCAAGAGTACAGCCAGTCCCTAAAAAGGCAAAAGGCCCTACCTAGCAACTACAGACCTATCGCACTGCTATCTATTATTTCAAAGGTCATGGAAAAAGCCATCAACATCGAGCTCATGAAATATCTGGAAGACTCAGGAATTGTCAACGATAGGCAATATGGCTTCCGCCATCAGAGATCAACTGGTGACCTGCTCGCTTACGTCTCACATATATGGCAGCTATCTATTGAAAAGCATGGAGAAACTTTAGCTGTGGCATTAGATATCTCCAAGGCGTTCGATCGAGTTTGGCACCAGGGACTCCTCGCCAAGCTTCCGTCTTATGGCTTGCCCCTCAGCTGTGTTCTCTGCTTGCTAGTTTTCTCTCAAACAGGTCTCTCCATGTAGTGGTCGATGGAGTTTCATCTGACACTCTACTCATAAATGCTGGTGTTCCGCAAGGATCCATTCTCGCACCAACACTATTTCTACTTCACATCAACGACCTGTTGAAAGCAACTTCATGTCCAGTACACAGCTTTGCCGATGATAGTACCCTCCATACCGCTTTCTCTTCCAGGGCCCCTATATCAGCCCGTGAAACCAGAAATGAACGAGGAAGAAATGTTAATAATATAAATATGGACTTGGCAACAATTCTCGAATGGGGATCTAATAACTTGGTAGAATTCAATGCAAACAAAACACAAGCATGTCTTTTCTCTAGAAAAGCCGATCTCACTGTGCCTAACATAACTTTGTCAGGAGTAACCATACCACTGAAGCCATCCATATCGATGCTTGGTATTACTATCAGCAATAACCTTTCCTGGGAAAATCACGTGAGGTCCATTGCCAAAAGTGCATCCCAAAACTTGGTTTCTGTTTCGTGCCAAGAGCTATTTCACCCCAGTCAGCTGCTTATGATCTATAAGGCACAGATCCGACCTGTCCTGGAATACTGTTCCCATATTTGGAGTGCGGCACCTAAACATATCCTGAGGCTATTGGATTCTGTCCAAAAAAGGGCAATTCGTCTCGTCGGTGATGCCTCGCTTACAAACTCGCTCACTTGTCTGGAACACCGTAGAAAAGTTGGCGATTTGTCTCTATTTTATAGATATTTTCATGGGCGATGCTCTTCTGAAATATCAACAATCGTTCCTGCTTTGGCAGTCTCTTCGAGAATAACCCGTCAAGTTCAGTCATCACACCCCTTCGTGGTCACTTTGGAAACCTGCAGAACATCACTTTCCAAAGACTCGTTCATCCAACGAACAGCGAGGCTTTGGAACTCATTGCCTAGGGAGGTGTTCCCCGAGGCATACAACCTTCAGAAATTTAAGAAGAACACCAACTCCTACCTCTCCTAGGTTCCCACGATGTTCTCTGAACATTACAGGATATCCCTTTTCGTGGGAACCAGAACATAAAAAAAAAAAAGTTAGGTAAGTAGAGATTTTATACAGACAATAATAAATGCTTATGTATTTTTAGCAAGTACGCATTATAACCTCTCTTTACTATTGTGCTAACCAAGTCATACGCGTTATAATCTCTCCATTATTGTGTGTTTAGCAAGTGTATGCGTCATAACTTTAATAAATTTAAAAGCAAATTATATTTTAATATTACAATATCAATGCGTATGTACTAAAATTGAGCCTACTGATTAAGTTTATATTACATTATATTTGTTAATAATAAAAAAAATATTATTATAACTTAAAAAAAAAAAATTACAATTCCTTCACTAATTAATCGAAAGGAACTTCGTTCCATCCGGGTGTCCCTTGACACCTCTCAACTTTTTTTGATATTGATCCATTTCGCAACAAACATTTGCAAAGTACCTTGTAGGACTTTGCACGTTCAAAGCAGGCCAATTAAAATCGAGTTAGTTTCATACCTGACAAAAAAATCAATTTTCAAAAACACAACGAAACTGAAAGGAACAAAGACCTGAATTGCAAACGATCTGACACCTCAGCAAAGACAAGAACAGAAGATTCTTAGGAAACATTTGATACTTGCTAGACAGGACAAAAAAAAACAGTTACATCAAAAATAACAAATTATATGTTGAAGAAGTGCTTATGGGATAGAGGATCTTCTCGAATTCGAAACCCAAGAAGAAAAAAGTCAGTCAAATAGCGCCCCGACCACCCCAACCATACCTATTAAAGTCACCACACCATCAGCCCCCACTGAAGAATCTACACAAGGCGAGACATTTAAACGGGAAGAAAGGCCTTTCAATTGCAAAAACCATCAGCCAGACCCCCATACAGACCCAAAACTCGATCAGTCAGATCATAAAAATGCATGAAAACGACTAAAATTCACCAAAGTCAGGAAAAAACATCAAATCCAAGGGAAATATCCAAAAACTCTATTGAAACTTCAGACACTCAGTGATGACAAGAACCCTCACTAGAAATACCAATGAATCAGTGCAACTCCCTTGGGAAACAAGCAGCAAAGAAAGGTATACCGAAACTATCGCCGTTTTCTTCTTTTTTTCCAAGACATTTTAAATAATGAATATATAGTTTTAAGGCTTTTACAAATTTTATATATTATTGTTTTCGCTATGGATAACTATATCAGAAATTTCCAATGCAATGGAATTCACACTGAAACTGTAAATGATTCAGAACAATGCAGTCAAATCCTGTCAGTAAATGAAAGAAATGCAAACTTCAAAATGATGCACAATAACATTAGAAGTATACACAGAAACTTTGAGGAAATGAAAGTATTCCTGAGTCAACAAAGCAGTACATTTGACTGCATCATTTTCACTGAGACATACCAAATTGAAAACGTTGATCTATATAAACTGGTAGGATATGATATTATTTATAATGAAGCTAACCTTAACAAAAATGATGGCACTATTATATACTTGAAGAGTTCTCTTCCGTACAACTCATCCATTTTTAAATTAGGTGACGTCACAGTCACAAAACTAGAGATCCACATCTATAGCAAAATCATTCATGTGATGGCACTATATAGATCGCCATCAGTAGATCCATTCAGATTCAATATGCATTTGCAAGAGTTTCTTGAATAAAAAAATAAAGAATATGATTATGAAATAATTGTGGGGGATATAAATATTGACATACTCAAAAAAGTTGATTACGCCACAGAGTACTTGAATATTCTCAATCAGTTTGGATATGAATCCATGATAAACAATTATACCCGTGTCCAAGGTGACACAAAATCATGCTTAGACCATATTTTCCTAAAAACAAAAACAGACCTTGAATACACCCTACCACTAGTGGTGCTTACTGATATAACAGACCATTTTGCGATAGTTCTACAAATTATTGTCCCAAACAGAAATTGTAAATAAAAAAAATTACGAAACGAATACCAAATGATAAACAAAAAAGAAAACAATGGATAACACCTGGAATCGTAAAATCAATTAACCAAAAAATAAATTATTCTCATTGACAAAATTGAACCCAAATAATCTAGAACTAAAATAAGAATATAAAGATACAACAAAACGAACTTATAACAAACCCACTGGATGTATCAAAAGAATTCAATGAAAACTTCATTAACATGGGCGAAAACCTCGCAGAAAAGATAACTCCAGATGTAAATTATAAAACACCAAGGAAACGCGTAACACATTCTCTCTATCTCTCGCACACAAATGAAAAAGAAATAAAAGAAGTGATTAAAAATCTAAAAAATAAGAAAGCAACCGGTTATGATAATATTAAGGCAGAAACACTAAAACAAATTTTACATTTCATTGCAGAACCACTGACATTTCTCATTAATCTTATAATCGATACTGGAGAAGTCCCGTCAATCTTCAAAATCTCAGTGGTAAAACCAATATACAAAAAAGGTGATAAATTAGCTACAGCAAACTACCGACCTATATCCTTAATATCCAGTTTTGCCAAAATATTCGAGAAAATCATCAAACAAAGAGTCTGGTGTTATCTAAAAAAGTATAAAATCATATCTGAAAAGCAATATGGATTCCAAGAAGGTATCTCAACCCAAGACCCAATAGCACGACTGATGGAAAAAATCTATTGTGACCTGGATGACCAGAAACCATCGCTAGCCGTATTTCTAGACCTAGCGAAGGCTTTCGATACAGTGAGTTTTTCGCTTCTAATCAAATCCTTAGAGGATATTGGAGTACGGAACTTACAACTAGATCTATTTCGGAACTATCTAGAAAACCGAATACAAATCGTGAACATAAATGGAATTTTCAGCACTCCAGGAACTTTAAGATACGGAGTACCGCAGGGAACCGTTCTGGGTCCCTTGCTATTCATACTATACGTGAATAACCTATTTCTTCTGGATACAGCTGGAGAAATTATCACCTTCGCAGACGATACGGTCATATATTATAACGATGTGGATTGGGACAAGATTAAAATTAAAGTTGAAAAAGATTTTCTTCAAATTGAAAAATGGTTCAAAAATCAATTGCTCACCATAAATTTTGAAAAAACGTTTTTTATACCTTTCAGCTCATATAAAAAAAACTTACCACATTTTAAAAAACTACAAATCGTGGACAATCACAAAACTATCGAGATAAACTCAGCCACGAGCGTAAAATACTTAGGTATACATATTGACAGCCACTTAAAGTGGGATACCCATATAGAATATATCATGAAAAAACTACGATCGTTAATCTATTTATTCTATAAATCCAGAAATTTTCTCCATCAAAATGACCAAATTACCCTGTATAATGCCTTGGTAGTACCACACCTCAGTTATGGAATAATTGCATGGGGTGGAATACTGAAAACTCATCTACTTCCGCTAGAAAATATATTCAAGCTGTTTTACAAAATTATTCTAAGAAAACCCCATACATATTCTTTCGGAAAAATTACTCCAGGAAATTAAGCTCTTCAATCCAAGACAAATATATTTCTATAATGCTGCCAACCACCTATACAAAAATAAATACACTCTAGAAAGCACTCACAACTCCAGATACGACACCAGATCAAAAACCCTCTTTTCTGTTCCACACATGAATAAAACTGTTGGACAAAGAAGTTTAAACTACTTAGGCCCCAAAATTATAAACTCGCTTCCGTTCGAAATTATAAATATACATTCCACAAAAAAAATTCAAAATACTCCTAAAAAAATTCGTATCAGGAAATAAAACAACAATAGAAAAAATTATAGACCCCAAAAATAACTGAAAACAAAATATTTATATCCCAAACTTTTATACTTTTATATTTTAGATTATGTTTAATATTTTTAACTAAATTTTCCATTTTACATCCTATACTGTGTATACGTATATATTTATTGTCATTTTACTTTTCGTACCATTTTATATTTTATATAGCTTGTACCTTATACTTATATTATCAACATTTACATTTATATATATTTTTTTTATCGCACACAGTGACTAGTGCTTATCCCTTATAAGTGCTCGACACTCGCGAATATATTCCAACGTTAAATTGTAAACATAGGAACTACTTGTGAGCCTTGTTCAATAAACGTTATTATTATTATTATTATTATTATTCAACGTCCATCGAGGCATTAGCCAGGAAAGTAGTTGTTTTTTAAGGTTATGCGACCAACACAACCTATTGTATAGGTTTTTGTAGTCAGCTGCCTTGAGGAATGAGAATTTTTAATTTTTAATGGAAAACACTGTCATACACTGTTTTTTACTCATCATTCATGTCCATCAGATTGGTTGAAGTGGTTCAACGCACTCTAGATGCAAAAATAAAAATGCTTCTGAAAAATGTATCGTCTCAAAACTATGTGATCGTCCCTAGAATCCAAAAATGTAAAAATATACAGAAGTGAAAAATATTCTTGATTCAAGTTTGTCTAAAGAATACGTGATATTGAAGAATTACGCAATAAATGTAGAGATAACGTTTCTTACTTGCGTGAACGAATGCCTGACCTGCCATTCCTATGTCATTAATGATGGATGCTAGAACACATTGCCATTTGTGTTCATTGGGAAACGGGATATAGTAATTGAAATTCAAGAAGTCGTTGCAGGTTTTGTTGATGTGTTCGAAGGTGTTTCCTTTCAATCCGAAATTCAAATTGATTTGAGTAGATATGTCCCCAGAAATGCCGGACATTGTATACATAATCAAAAGCTGAAAAATTGCCAAAATAAGATACATATTATATTACGCCGACATGATATTCACTGTCTAGAAAGTTTTTTCAATAACTTGGAGGCGCGTAGCACGAATCCACGGCTATTTAAGAGAAAATCCATTCTATTGTTATTTTTAATATTTGAATCAAATTATAGGGGACAACCTTGAATCTGTTTATGATTTTATTTTAATGAAGTGTTCATATTAATGTTTTGTTGACATTTTTATATTGGTCGAAGAAATTTCTCTTCGACATCTATATTTTGCAAATATCGGTATAAAAATGAAAAATTAAGAATGTGCTCGGCTGATTTGGCCCATTTTGAATACAGATTCATATCAGCTATAAATATGAACTCAGTGGAACAAAACATCATGGTTTCATCGTTTTTTCTTTCAAATAGAAACTCAACTTTTATATTTCAAACTCGCCTTTGATTATTGAATGAATGTGGTTTTTTGTGGAGGAACAACGTTTCTTGACATGTTTTTTGGGTAACCTTCCACAGTCTGAAAATGAAAATATAATCAGGAAAATCTATACAAGTGCAGAAAGGGCAAACTAATTAGTTCACCCCGATAAGTTATTGCGTTCACCAAATTATATTTCCTATAGAAGAATTATTCAATTTGTCAATAACTTGTCGTTTTCTGAATTTGCCTATCAAAAAAATTTTTTTAAAGATACTTCTCTATATAGTTTTTGCTTGACGTTTCGGGGACTATATCTGCCCCCGTTCTCAAAATCTTTTTCATTTGACGGATGTCAATTGAGATCTGCCAAAAAAGTTGAGAGTGACGTATTGCTCATTTGATATATGGGGTGTTGTATAGATTTTCCTGATTCTATTTTCATTTTCAGACTGTGGAAGGTTACCCAAAAAACATGTCAAGAAATCGCTTTTGATGTTCCCTCATATTTAATTTTTTTTTTTCATAAGAATTATTATTTGATTTTCTTACGGAATTCTTCTAAGATTAAATTGTACTCATTTTTAACCGACGCGTATATTTTTTTATAATTTTTTTTATGTATGATCACGCACAACTTTTCACAGAGCGGTTCGATTCCGATGATTCTTTCTTCATTGGATAGGGTGTACTTCGAAGTTGGTCCCATTTCAATTTGAACAACAAAATCCATCCCTAAGGGTAGCAAAATGAAGGATATTGATCGTTCACCCTCTAAATTTTGGTCCGTCAACCGATTCTATCAGGCATAACTTTGTAGTGGGTTTTCCGATTTGGATGATTCTTTTTTCATCAGAAAGGGTATACCTCATAGTTGATCATATTCCAATTTGGAATGAAATGATTCACCCCTATGGGTAGAAAAATAGGGGATGATTGATTTTTCACTTGTGAACTTTGGCACACATATGTAGTTGACATTGACAGACCCTCCTACATCCGTCAAAATGATTATATTCTATGAAAGGATGGAATTATATACAAAGTGATGAAATCAACTAACCAGAACTTTCAAAATTAATTTATATTATATAACAATAAATAGTTAAAATAGAAAATCATATTATTCAATAGTTAATAGTTGAAGTAAGCTAGGTAAGTTAGTATTTTGGAAGTAATAAAAAATTAAGTAGATTTCAGCAACAAAAGGTAAGAGATAAAAAACTTGGTCTAAATGATAATTGAGCTCCTAAACTAATGTGAGTAACTGATTTTGAGTCGGCGCCAAACAAACTAGCAATTGAATTAGATAAAGCGTAAAATGATGGCAGCTTGATGCACGGCTGCGTTTTGATTACTTCTTTCAAAGTAATATAATGATCTTCGATAATTTTTTGTTTGGCGCCGACTCAAAATCAGTTACTCACATTAGTTTAGAAGCTGAATTATCATTTAAACCAAGAAGGTTTATTTTATTTTTTGCTTTTCAGTTGATTTTTTCGTCGGTTTAATTTTTTGTTAAAAAGTTCTTATTGTGAATAAATTGCAGCATTTTTTTATGTTAAATGTCGTTTAGAAACCCGTACTGTTAAAAAGAGTCTCCGAGGAAGAGGATTGGTCCTAGAACAGTTCCTTGTGGGACGCCAAATTTGAATTCATGTCGTGTCCACCTAACAATCCGCATACCGGTTTCAGGCTTTTTT
Source organism: Gonioctena quinquepunctata (assembly GCA_018342105.1). Lineage (NCBI taxonomy): Eukaryota > Metazoa > Arthropoda > Insecta > Coleoptera > Chrysomelidae > Gonioctena > Gonioctena quinquepunctata. The sequence continues at coordinate 77,945 of JAFIRS010000234.1, read as the reverse complement.
GGCCCTCATCAGTACGGAGTAGTCACCAGCCAGAGATCCAGATAGCTCTGGCCGAAGCGAGACACAACATAAATAAAATCATCATCGAGCTTAAAACTTCTTCAGGTGCGTCGGAAAAGATAACTTTTAACCGCGACACCTAGTGACAGAAAGAAACACTCCATACAATTCTCCTACCTCGAATTTAAACATAATCGAGCTTATCAGAAAGAAACATTTGCGAACAATATTCATTTATATGGAAGTTTGCATGGATTGTCAGGTAATACGTTCTGCGTGGTATTTGCTAGGAAAGTAGTTGTTTTTCGCCTGTCGGTCTACCAATTGTTTCAATTTATATTGAACCTTTTGTGAAGACGACTTTGTGTGTGCTTTATGCATTTCATTTCATATCTTATCCCCTTCATATGGCTTTTTCTTTCATTATATCTACAGGTGTTCCACAAGGCAGTATTCTAGGTCCATTACTATTTATCCTTTATCTAAATGATATTAATTATGTTAAATATTGTGAGTTTTTAAACTTATTTGCACACGACACTCTCATATGAGTTAGCAATGTGAATCTGGAGACAGCTATCGAGAAAATAAACAAAATCCTAACGAATATCACTGAATTCTTGAATATTAATGAGCTCTGTTTAAATACTCGTAAAACAAAGCCATGATAATTACCTCCAAATACAAACTCAGTAAAGTCAATATCGAAAACATCAATATATCAATATATAATGAGAAAATTGAAGTAGTGCAAGAAATTAAATACCTAGGATTCATGGTGGATAACTTCCTCAATCTCCAAAGCCATTTCCATTACATTTGTAGTAAAATCAGAAAAAAGTATTTTTCTTTTCAAGGATACGTGCACAATTGTCCTTATCAACATCTTTGTAGTCTATAGAACAATAATTCAACACATTGAGTATTCCCAAGTCTGTTAACATTATTAGATTCTAACAGCATGTGTGCATTACAAAAATTACAAAATAGAGCTATGAGAATAATTCTGAAATGAAATAGATGCACTCCCATTGATGCAATGCTTGTGGTTCTGAACTGGATCCCACTAAAAACAAGGCTTTATTATTTTTCAAAGATTTTTATTTACAAAATCCTCAAAAGACAGTGCCCACCTACTTCAAGCAGTTTATTACAACCAATGACCAAGTAAAAAAAAACACGAATTCTGTATTCCACCAAGGACTTATTCAATTTAAAAACTTCCCAAAAAACATTAAGGAAAGTACAACGTTGTGTTCTTTCAAATCAAATCTTCTGGAGTACATTTGAAGGAAACAAACCTGATCCATCGATGTATGTACTTATTTATAACTAAGTGTATGATATAGAATTCTGTTACTATTGTAATAATTTACACTTTATTTTGTTATAAGTTATCTTTCAGTTTATCTACTTACACATCTATATTCATATTGTTCTCTTAATAGGTATTATCTCAACGTTCAAGTTACATTTAGTCTTATGCCTTGCCTTATGCGTTTATGTGTTTGTGTATATACAGGGTGTCCCTGGACTTCCTCTTTTCCTTCCGGGAATGTAGAGATGGGGTCAAAATATCACCAGTACTTCATATAACTTTTGTTCCTAAAAGCCTTCGTTACCAAGTTTCGGGCCCTCAAAGTTACAAAATGAAAAATGTTTTTCTTTGATAACTTTCAAAGTGAACATTCAAAACCATCTAACTTTTGGTGATTGACTGAACAAATGAATTCCTTCGATGAGCTTTCATGCAGGAGTCAGTTGTTTTGCTACAAAGTCAGGAACGTACTACCCCCGATGGTCCACACCCCAAAACTTTGAAATGACAGATAATTTTTCAATAGTTTCCAACAATATAAGGTTACGTAGACAATTTTCTGAATAAAAGTACTCGTGTGGAAAGTCGATCGGAGCAACGATTTTTGATAAAAATGCATTTTTGTTCGACGACATCCAACCTGAGATGTTACCATTATTCGAAAAGATTAATTTGTAATGAAAATAGAAATGATAGGTACAATGTTCATACGAATTTTTATCATGCAAACACGTTTACCTTACAAAACTCATGGTGTAAATAATCAATCGCAAGCCTCAAGAGCAAACAGAAATGCAAAATCCGCTACAAAAACTGCTCGATGCCCCGTCTCTCTCAATACATTTTTTTAGTCGGCGCAAATACCCTCTCTGCACTTGAAATAGCATGCCAAGGTCGTTTCGTATGGCTTCACAATGTAATGTAAGTCTATTCAACAAGGCATCTCTGGTGTGAATAGGTGTAGCGTAGACGAGGCTTTTTAGATGCCCCACAGAAAGAAATCCAATGGATTTAAATCCGGAGAAGGCGTTGGCCATGAATATGGCCCACCTCTACTAATCCATCTATTGGGGAAAATCTGGTTCAGATGGTCCCGCACAATCAAACTAAAATGAGGAGGAGCGCCATCATGCATAAACCACATATCTCTTCGGGTTTGCAATGGAATATGTTCCAAAAGTCCATTCAAATCGTTCTGAATGAACTCCAAATAACGTTCTCCATTCAATCGGTCATGTAGAACGAATGGTCCTATAAGATGGTTTCCTATGATACCAGCCCAAACATTCACGTTGAATTTCCGTTGGTGTTTGGTTTGCAATATCCCATGGGGATTATGAGAGTTGATTACTCAACAAAACAAAATCGCATTCCAGTTGTCATTTTTTATCCACACCAATTTTATTTCTTTCTACAAGGTGTTTTTGTCAACATCTGTGGAAGAAATGGAACATAAATTTATTCACCGGATATTTTTCACCTATTCATGTCAGCCGTTTTTGTAGTTTATTCGTTTGCTTTTTATTAGTTATGTCTTCCGATGTGCGTTTTTTCAGCTAAATTTATCTTCGGGTTAAATATTTTCTCCCATGAAATTATACTTATCAGTGAAACTCTTCAACATTTAAGCTGTGAATACGAATTTGCAACATCCAAATGTTGAGTTTCATGAGATTCAGATAACACAACACGAAACGTGCTTATTCCACGCGTACATACAAAATATGGACTGAATTCGATATTTCATAATGAAGTAGCTTGTTAGTTCAATCTACATAACTTAATATTTCATTTGAAAAAATATCTACATTGTGAATGAAACTTTCAACTAGGTTTATTTTAGCATATTTTGTATTATCCCCGTTATAAATGTTGTTGAATTAACGTTAGCATTAGTATTTCTACTGTGAAAATTTTTCATTTCAAATAATGGTGGACGATCGGGTTTGATGTCGTCGAGTAAAACTGCATTTTTATTAAGAATCGTTGATCCGATCGACTTCCCACACGAGTACTTTTATTCAGAAAATTGTCTACGTAACCTTATTTTGTTGAAAACTATTGGAAAATTATCTGTCATTTCAAAGTTTTGGGGTGTGGACCATCGGGGGTAGTCCGTTCCTGACTTTGTAGCAGAACAACTGACTCCTGCATGAACGCTCATCGAAGGAATTTATTTGTTTAGTCAATCACCAATATTCAGATGATTTTGAATATTCACTTTGAAAGTTATCAAAGAAAAACATTTTTCATTTTGTAACTTTGAGGGCCCGTAACTTGGTAACGAAGGCTTTAGGAACAAAAGTTATATGAAGTACTGGTGATATTTTGACCCCATCCCGAGAGGAAAAGAGGAAGTCCAGGGACACCCTGTATATGAATATGTGTGCGTATATATACAACTATTAATAAGCTCTCATATTTGTATATTAGGATATTCCTATTTAAATAAAGTTACTTACTTATTTTACATGTTATATCTCTGAAGGAAAACTCATATAACTTACTAAATAGGAAATCAAAGAATTGACCTTCTGTTCCTTCGCAAGCATATCCCCTGGACGGCTCTCCCCCAACGATACGTACTGATACTCCTCGTCCTGCAACACGTTCATCATTTCCTTGAGCCTGCCATAACGAAAGGCTAAAATGAACAACTTGACGTGGCCACCGAAATTCGTGAGCAGGACACCCAGATGGCTAGCTAGTTTGCTGAATTTCTTCACATATTCCCCTACGATTATATGTTCACCGATGGTGATAAAAAGTTCGATGCCGTAAAAAATTGTCACGTAAATCAGATGGAGAAGTCTGAGAACGATGTGATATTCTGGTCCTGGTAGCCATATCCCGCAAATTTTTCTCGAAAACTCATTGACCTGGAAAAAGTTGGTCGGATAACCAAGCGACATCATGAACCTAAGTCTCAATTTACTTGGTCCGTATAAACATATACTGGGAATTGGGAACAGCTTTTATATGCGCTCTTTTACATGCATATTTGATGGGAAAAGTATGAAATTCGACGAGTGTGTATTTAAACAAATTATATGACAAAAGTTTATTTCTGCGCCCAAAGTGTGGAAACTTACTTCGATGACTGAGGAATATTACTTATGCACTACATATCAGAGACGTGCCGGAAAGGATTATTCGTGAAAGCCAATTGTAGGTATTTGTATGTGACTTTATAACTATCCGACATATTATCAATAATAATAATAATAATCTCTTTATTTACTCAGATTGATCTGTACAACCACAGGAGCAGGAGTACAAATGAAAAAGAGGAAAACGTCGATGTACAATATTGAAAAAAAACCACTACTAAGATAGATAATGTCACTTAGTTGTAAAATCTAAAATGGTAGAAGAAATATATATATATAAAACATAAACAGATGTATGTATACCACATAAATATAATAAAAAAGTTGAGAGGTGTCAAGGGATACCCGGATGGAACGAAGTTCCTTTCGATTAATTAGTGGTGGAATTGTATTTTTTTTATTTTTTTTAAGTTATAATAATATTTTTTTTATTATTAACAAATATAATATAATATAAACTTAATCAGTAGGCTCAATTTTAGTTCAAACGCATTGATATTGTAATATTAAAATATAATTTGCTTTTAAATTTATTAAAGTTATGCTAAACACACAATAATGGAGAGATTATAACGCGTATGACTTGGTTAGCACAATAGTAAAGAGAGGTTATAATGCGTACTTGCTAAAAATACATGAGCATTTATTATTGTCTGTATAAAATCTCTACTTACCTAACTCCATCAGCAATATCCGGAACTTGTGCAGAAACACTGTCAGGATTCATTATTGTTATTATTTTTTATTATTTATTATGTACAAAAAACCTGTATACAGTCAACAAAAATAATCGTCGCGACACCACACTGTTCAATGCGAAATAGAAAGACGAAACGAAAATAACTGGCTTGCTTTCTATGAGAGAGAGAGAGAGAGACAGACAGAGAAACACGCGCACGCCGCACGGCTTACAACTACAGCAAAAAGTGTCGTTACAACTTTTGGTCTTAATTTATTCCGTCTATCCCCCTTTCGCAACGCGCGATAAGGAACTTAGTTCCAATAAATAATTCCTTCCTATATACACATATAGTATTGGATTACAGATAAAACTCATCTATACTGTAGCAGTTCTTTGACAGAAGAAGTTGCTTCAGTCTTGATTTGAAGATATGTACATTTTCAGAATTTCTCATGTTATCGGGGAGTTTATTGAAAAGTTTGCGGCCCTGAAACTCAAAACTGCTTTGGTAAAGAGCAGTGCGATGTTGACTAGGTAATAATAAGTGGGCATTCCGGGTAGAATGATTATATTAGGCTCTGTTAGCAGCTAATGTATTTCTGTTTCGGTAGATATATGTGCAAGCTTCCATTATGTATACTCCTGCTAGCGTTAAAATTTTCAAATTCTGGAAAGTTTGTCTACAAGTATCTCTATAGCCCAACTTAGCAATGATCCTAATAGCATACTTTTGTATACAAAACACACGAGACACGGTAGAGGATGTGCCCCAGTTCAGGATGCCATATCTAAGATGCGAATTGAAGTTTGCATAATAGACAGTCAATAAAATACTTTGACTACAATGGTTGGAGAGAAACCTTAGAGAATAACAGGCTTTTCTAAGTTTATTACATAAGTTGTCAATATGTGTCCTCCATTGAAGTTTGTCATCAAAAACTACACCCAACATTTTTGTTGACTTAGTTAGGTTCAATTCCAAGGAAGTATCAACAAACAGATTCAACTCATGTTGTTGTCCAGTATTCATCTTGAAATTTAACACGTTAGTTTTAGCTTCATTCAACATTAAATTGTTTTTCTTCGACCACATAATAACTTTTTTGTAGGTCTCAAGAGCTGTGTTTTTTGCGGAGTCCATATCATTTTCAATAATTAATATATTAGTATCATCAGCATAACATGTACAATGAATGGCCAAGTTCTTGTTTAGGTACACTAACAAGTCATTGGCAAAAGCTAAATACATGAAGAGTCCTAGAATGTATCCCTGTGGTACTCCATCCTCAATATTTTTTTCCAACTTTGACTACTTGTCTTCTCTTATATAAGTATGAGTTTGGTAAGGATAGGGGTATTCCTCTTCCTTATCAGAAGCCATAGGGAAATTACTCACCCGACTAGCACATTTTAGTTGGAGTTAGATTTTAGTTATTGCGGTATACCGTAGTCCTGATGGAAATTTTGAAATATTTTCAAAAAAGCTCATTGAAACTCTACAGTACCTAACTAATAAATATAGAAAATCGAAATTGGTGTTAGCTCGAGACTTCAACGGCAACTTCTTAAAAAACTCTAGAAATCTTGAGAGTCTTGAAGATTGTTTCAATTCCCTTTGTATTGATTTGTTGAAAATATAAACAGGATGTTCATAAAATCAGATGTGGAATCATTTGCGACTGAAAGATAAACCTTAGTCACTATCTTCCATCGTCAAGATAACCTCTTGTGGGGTATTCATGTTGAAAACGGAAACATTCTCAATTGAATATTGATAGAAATATTTTTTGTGAATTGAAAAATCCACGATTGAAATGAAGTTATTTTTTGTGAATGTCTAACAGAAAACAACTACTTTCCCGGCTAAAGCCACGCTGGACAATGAACATCTGATAGATATTCTGAAAAGGCCCTAACTCAAAAGAAAAAATCTGAAATTGAAAATTTGCATTTTTATTCAGATAGTTATTTGATTTTCTATTCCAGTCTTAATTGAGAACTCATAAAGATGAATGAGGCACAGAAGAATGTTTTCCAAAAGAGAGTACTCATCAGAAATCATTCGTAACATTGACGCAGGAGAGACATCGCATTCACTAGGTCTTCAATACATTTTTGTCGACGAAAATCTATTTCACGCTTCCACGATCATCCGGAAGACCGGAAGAAATGGGAAATACATTTTCAAGAAGCAATCTCACTTTGCAAAGATGGAAAAAGTTAGAATCATTTCTTTTGGAGAGACACTTTGAAATTAGTGTTTTCTGACATTAAAACCTGTCATGGGGTATGATAGATTGATTTGTTGAAAATATAAACAAGATGTTCATAAAATCAGATGTGGAATCATCTGCGACTGAAAGAGAAACCTTAGTCACTATCTTCCATCGTCAAGATAACCTCTTGTGGGGTATTCATGTTGAAAAGGGAAACACTCTCAATTGAATATTGATAGAAAGATTTTTGTGTGGATTGAAAAATCCACGATTAAAATGAAGTTATTTTTCTATCAATATTCAATTGAGAATGTTTCCCTTTGTATTATTCCTACAATTAATTCATTCTCCAACCCGTGGTAAAAATTGCTTGGATAACATAATATGTGTTAATTTGAATGAAAGTACTTACAATAGCAACACCTTTATCAGTAACATAAGTGATCAAGAGTCCCCAACAAGAAAACCCAAAAGTGACCTATGAATGTAGAGATATCTTCAACTCGAATAATATTGATTGATTCCTCAAATCACTCCTGAAAGAGAATTGGTATGACAAAGGAAAATATAAAAAAAAATTGAGATATTTAAAAAAATCTTTTGACACTATTTTGAAGCTGCATTTTCCTTAAAAACGATAAATATATCAAATAAACATAAGTGAAAACCTTGACTAACTAAAGGTTTACTAATATCTGGACAAAAGTTGGACGACTTGTACTTTCTCACTCTAAATGGTAATATCGAAATCAAGAACTACTATCTGAAGTATAAAAAGATATATAGAAAATTGCTGGATGAAGCAAAAAACTGTATAACTCGAAGTTACTGGCAAATTCTAAAAATAAATCTAAGACTGATTGGAATATCTTAAAGTCTATAAAAAGAACAGGAACTACAAAATAGTCTAACAATTAACATAGATAAGAGGTTCCAAATTGCTTTATAGATTATTTCAATAACATTCCAAGGAATCTCATTAAGAGTATGTGCTACCAAAGGTGATATAACACTTAAATATAATAATGCTCCTTCTATCTCATGCCTGCTACTGAGTATAATATATATCGTCAACAATATGAGTAATTCAAAGTCTGTAGGAGATAATGGAATAAGTACTTACATATTGAAAACATGTATACGTTTTATAATTGAACCTCTCACCTATCTGATCAATTGTTCATTAATAGAAGGAATTTTCCCAGAATGCCTAAAGGTAAGTAAATTGAACCAATTCATGAAACAGGGAATTAAACTGACTTGGAGAATTACGAATCAATTTCACTTTCCAGTCCAAGGTCTACGAAAAATATGTCTCAAATTTAGTTGTCACTTTTTTCGAAAAATTGAATTTATTTAACACTAATCTGTTTGGTTTTCGTAAGCAAATGTCTTCAAGCCAAGCTGTCACAAAGTTTGTACAAAAATTTGGATGAAGGAGATCTTCTCAGACCTTTGACTTGGTTGAGCATGATATTCTCTTTGCAAAACTTCCAATATATGGTATCAGGGGAAACTGAATTTATTTTTTCTTGAAAAACTTAAAATAAAACAGAGAACAATCTTAATGATTTTTGTTCCCCGTTACAAATACACACAATGAGATGCGGAGAAAAAAACCGTATATAATCATTTTTGGTAGTACTACATTTTTAAATTCATTTCGATGTCCTAATCTTACTTTTCTGGGATTCTTCAGCTGTGTTATCAATATAGACCAATGATAATTTCGAGACAGGATGTTCAACATCTAACTTTTGTAGGTTTTCCTGCGAAAAAAAGAGTGTCTCAATTACTATTCAACTATTTGTGAACTCACCAGTGGAAACGTGCTCATTACAAACTCTAGTATATTTGAGTTTGGATTCGGCTAAATCTTATTTATTGATTGATTTGATCCATTTTTGTCGTAGTTTAAGATTCGATTTATAGAATAGAATAGACCTTTATTTCCGTAAAAAACATAATGTTTGTAGAAAAGTGTACAGTAGTGACACATAATCTTAACAAAATAGATAGCCCTGCGTTTAATATACATACGGCAACATAAAATGACACAATTATACATACAGTAGTATAAAAGAGCGAGTAACAAAAATACGTTGGCACAATTTAAAAAAAATGACACAATTATACAAGTAGAAACCTAAAATACTGTTAAAATATATATATATATATATATATATATATATATATATATATATATAAGGGAAAATTAAATATACAGGGTGATCCACGTTTGACTAATGACGTCCGCGACAAGTTTTTCAAATAGAACACCCTATATATTATTCAATTTTTCGAATCTCCATGGAAAAGTCATTTCAAAAATATATCACACATAGGGTTTGTATACAGCGCGTCCATTAAATTCAGTGCTCTCGTAAAGTAGTGGATACATTCGTAAAAAATTAAAGTAATAATTTTTGGAAAGAACGCTCGAAGCCGTCGAATTTGATTTTTATTTGGGCATTCTTTCAAATTTAATTAATACATAGAGAATGATTCGTGTATGAGAAATGACGTCATCGGTATTTTTTTAATGGCAACTCTATTTTTCATTACGGAATGTGAAAAGGTGATTATGAGTATGGGTGAAATGAACATAAAATAAGAAAAACTACTTTGAAATATGAAAATACTAAATTTAATGGCAATGATAGCTTCAAACAACGATCAAATTAAATGTTCAAATTGTGCACCGTTTGCTATCTGATAGTAGCCAAGACGATGAATAAATTCTTTTTCAACATTGTCAATAACGTCAGGAGGTATACATTATATATGTATTGCAATATTTATTATATTCTTATTGTTGTGCCTACTGTATATATTGTTTTATTAATTTATTCGTTTGTATTGTATTGTAATATCATTATTGTTGATCTTACTGAATAAATTTTATTATTATTATTTAATCCTTGGGATGTCCGTTTGCTGGCGAAACATCCACTAACCTAATATTTACCTACTTCCTATGGGTATTTTTTTTGCACAGCAATAAGGTATTAATGTACGTTAATTATCAAATCCATATCTGCCTAGCTAATACAATATGTATAATGTAATAGATGAAAAGAGAGTGATTTTGATTTTATTCCAAGAAAGCCATCATCCGTCTACAGCTGTTTCATGGTTTCCCAATCGTCAGGAGGGCTGTGTGGTTTTCTTGTACGGTAAATGTTTTATTACGTTATTCCGAATATTTTTCGGCAACAATTGTCCATTTAAAATATTGCTAGTTCCAAGTCATCGAATTGAGGGAAGTAATATCGATTCTTTACAATTTCAGGGACACGAAAGCAGAGATTTCAATTAATAATGGTCAATAATTGTATAAACTGTTTTGGAACTATTGTTTTGCAATAACCTAGAAGAAACTTTTTTTGAATAATTCACAAATTGCACTGGATTTCAGTCAAAACTGCAATCAAATGAATCTCCATTTATCCTTCCTAATAATGGTAGAAAGTTTACCGTAATTGATTCCATTGGCGTACCGTTGGGGTATGCTTGTGGTACATCCTAAGAACAATTAGATTTTCTACTTTTTCGTGTATTTTTTGTTTTTTTTCGTATTTATTCTTTTTCATGGAATTCATTTTTTATACTATTGAATAATCTCCCAAATTTTGTTACTCTTTCTCTAATTATGTATGTAAAAGTCATTGACTAATAAATAATAGTTTAAAAAAACTAAAAAACACGCTTTTATAGAAAACCTAACTAAAAAATAGAAAATAAGAAAAAAAAATATTTTATTTAAAGAAAAGCGTGGGGTGCATGGTATCAATAATTATATAGTACATTACACACCTAGGGCAGTAAAGTAAGAAATGTCTCAGATCACAGGTCATTGTTGGCCGCTTTTTTTAAAATAAAATAATTTTTTTCTTATTTTCTATTTTTTTAGTTTGGTTTCCTATAAAAGCGTGTTTTTCAGTTTTCCTAAACTATTATTTATTTCCTACTTTTTAGTTTGGTTTATTTATAAAAGCGTGTTTTTTTAGTTTTTTTTAAACCATTATTTTTATAATTTTTTTGCAAATTAAAAAAATGGAATAATCTTATCAAATTAGTGTATTGTCATCGGTCCTCGATAAATCTACAAAGTTTGAATGAAATCTGACCGTTTAAAGTGGGTCAAAATCGCGCCCAAAGGAGTCGGTTACAAACAAACATACAAGTGAAGCTAATATAAAACGTGTAAAAATAATCTTTTTTAGTAGTCACTATTCCTTCTAGCATCAAAATCAGTTGTTTGTGTTGTGTTGAAATTTCAGGGACGAACATACAAGGAACGATAAAAACGACAAGAAAAAATAACCTTGGCATATCAAACGTTATGATTTATTATGGCGACCAGTTGGAATGACTTGTTTCTCATATCGTAAATACTTATATATTATGACAATAAACTATCATATTACTATGGGAAATGTGCCAACGAATGTACGCCACATTCCACTATCTCGCTATCACTTTCTTAGAAGGGCATGTCACACAATATTTGCGATCCTAGATTTCGGTGGATTTGTGAATGTTTTTATGGTGAAAATCCATAATGAAGTGAATAAAATCACTTGACTATATCAAAACTATACTTTTTTAAAGAAACTATTGGCAAAAGAAACAAGAATATGTTAGATATTCAAATTGTTCCCAATATTTCGTATACTTAATCCGGGATCTTCCTCAATTGAATTCAAAACCGCTACCTCAATATCGGGTGTTCTTACAGTACGCTGTACTCCTTTTAGATGATCGCCTGGTTCCAAACTTCCCTTTTCGCACAACCTTCTATGAATGTTTGAAGATGTTCGTGCATCCGGAATATTTTATTTTTTACTTTTCAGTTCCGTATTTCGTCGGTTTCATTTTTTGTTAAAAAGTTTTTATTTTTATATTTTTTGTGGCTGAAATCTACTGATTACTACCTACTTGTTTTTTGATTACTTCCAAAATACTTACTTACCCACCTTACTTCAACTATTACCAGTTAAATAATATGATTATCTACTTTTACTATTTGTTGTAATATAAATTATTCTTGTTGTTCTGGTTAGATTATTTCATTACTTTGTACATCATTCCATCCTCTCATAGAATATGATGATTGTGACGGATGTAGGAGAACCAAAATAATGACAATAGCGATCTGTCATTGTCAACTGCATATGTGTGCCAATGTTCACAAGTGAAAAATCAATTATCCCCTATTTTTCTATCCGTAAGGGTGGATAAATCCATTCGAAATCCAAATGATCAACTATGAGGTACACCCTATCTAATAAAAAAAGAACCATCCAAATCGAAGAACCCAGTACAAAGTTATGCCTGATAGAATCGGTTAACGGACCAGAATTCAGAGGGTGAGTGATCAATATCCTTCATTTTGCTACCCTTAGGTGTGGATTTCATCTTTCAAATTCAAATGGGACCAACTTCAAAGTACACCCTAGCCACTGAAAAAAGAATTATCGGAATCGGACGTCTCAGTAAAAAGTTATGCGTGGCCATACATACAAAAAATATACGCGTCGACTAGAGAACCTGCTCCTTTTTGGTTTCGTCGGTTGAAAAATAGTTTTTACTCCAAGAAAAAGCAGTGGCGTATCACTTTTCTCTTTAAAATGATTCAGTATAAATCCCGCACGAACTGATTACTTCATTCACCCCACGACTTTCCAACTATCAGAAAAACTGAGCAATGTGTTACAAGCTAATGTCTATGCCCAAACTATGATATTCAAGCTTCTGAAGAAATAAAATTTTCAGGTATCCACCTAGACGACAATTTAAATTGGGAAAAACAAGTGGATCATATTTGTGCCAACTTGAATAAAGCATACTATGCCATAAAGCAGTTGAAATCCATTTTGGATGAACCTGGCTTACTCAACATATATTATGCCATGGTCTATTCTCATCTAAGTTTGAATGTTATGGCCTGGGGCAGGGCAAGGGATTTTTCCAGAATTTTCTTAGCGCAGAAACGCGTCATAAGGCTAATCTTCAATATGGACTTCCGAGATAGCTGTCGGCCCGTTTTTATAGATACATTTTTTTTGACAGCCTGTTCTATCTTCATCCTCAAATGTATTATGTTTGTCAGGCAAAACCCCAAATTATATGAGAAGACTGCTACAGAACGCAGTCATAATACAAGAAATGGTGATCTTTTGAGAATCCCACAACATCAAATGTCAAATTATAAAAAATTCCCCACATTATAATGTCATTACTTGCTTCAATAAGTTACCAAATGTAGTCAAAAGAATCAGAAGTGATAAGATATTCCATGATTGTATTAAAAAAATTCTTTTAGAGAAATGCTATTATAGTTATCAAGATTTCCTAACTGACAATCTCACAAATAATTTCAATCACAGTGTTCCCAATTTTAATTAGGGTCAATTTTGTGAATGTTGTAAAATGCTCGCATATCTTTTATGTATGTGAGTATATATGTGTATTTGTATATTATATATATATATATATATATAGGTAAACCTGTGCTCGTTTTTATTTTTTTGTATTTTTATTAATTTTCTTAAAACTGACTTACCATATATACAAAAAAAAAAAAGTATTTGTATATATATATATAAAAAATCGGTGGATAGGAAGGTGAGGATCGCTAGAATGGCCAGTGCGATCACCTGATCTTACGCCATTGGACTCCTTCAATTCCAATTTGGGGGTAGCAACTGTCACTTAAAAGTAGTAGAATTTAGGCATGGAATTTTCACGTGTAGGATAAAATTTCCGATTCGAAAATTGACGCGTCTAGGAATTTTTTTATAAATGTGCAAAGCCATAAGACATGAATGATCAAATTCATACCTGGCTAATTAGATAAGGACAAACAATTTGCGTACAGTTCATATAAAATTGTAGATGTTCCTTCGTTGGAACTCGAAATATTTCCTAATTCCATTCAGTTAAGGTGCCATTTTCCTCTCTGTAGATATGCCTATACCATATCTTTGAATCATGAATATAATAATTCTCACAATATTTTGTTCACCTATTATTTTTTTGGGACCATTATTGTTCTTAATATGTTTCTTTCCATTATCATTCTTAATTACTGTTATTTTTTCATTCTAAAATTATAAAATAATGAAGCAATTGAAGAAGCTTCTGGTTATGATAAATCACAAAAGGTGGGGAAGAATTACACGAGGAATATTGCAACTAATAACGGAAATTTGGAAAGAAGAAAAAATCCCAAAGATTTTTTGGTTTTCTGACTCAATACTGGATTCTGCTAATTCGAAATTCGAGTTTATTTTTTCAACATCAAATAGAACCATTTTGCATTTGAAACCAAGTTCAATAAAACAAAACAGTTTTTTTGCTGCTATTTATTTGCGATTGCTATGAGATTTCTACAGAATCCATAGAAACACTTTTGACTTGCGTGCACCTTATTGAAATGCCTTCTTTTTCAATTTAACATTTTTTTTTTGGTGCAAGTGTAGAATATTCCCGATGATTCCAATGCCTTATTGGACACTTTTGAACATGGTGAAGTATGAAAATGATCCTCGGCATACCTGAAAATAAAAAACTAAATAAATACCGTTTTTTTTGTTTTAGCAATGTTCTACTTTTTGTTCGTACTGGAATAATGAAACAACTTACTGCTACCAGTGTGGCTAGGGTGAGAGGACTGAATTTGCCGATAGACAAATATACAGGGAGTTGCATTCGACTCATGGTGATGATCATAGATTTCTTGAATCTGTTGCTGCAACTGAACCAATCGCTCTCATACAAAGAAAATTTAATCAGTTCGCTCTGGAAAAATAATAGATTGTTCACGAAAGTGATCGGTATTGAAAATGCACAATAAGAAATGAAGTCGATAAAAATGAATGATTTATGAAATCTGTCTTACAGCATGCGATGAAATTATTATGCGCGATATAGTCCAGTTAACAAGTGCTTTTTAGGTCAAATTTTTTTCGCATTCTCCGAAAATTATAATTGAGGTGTCATTCGATTCGGAATGGCATGTAGATATTTTTTGGGAAAATGCTAAGGCCGCTCGCAAAAATTGCAATAGTTATAAACAATTAATTGAAAAAAAAGGGGGGTTTGTTTTTTCGCCAATATCTCAAAAACAATTGGAGATAATTCAAATTTGAAAAAAGATGCAAAATGAGGAGGAAATTTCCCAAGAAAAAGTTTGAACTCCCGGAACTGTAGGACCAATATTTATAATTTTCCCAGAAGGTTGAAAATTTGCACGAAAACGGGTACTCCGGCTTGCGCAAGCCACGTCCCCTTCGGACCTTTAATGAATAAATATTATTTAAACTTATTAAATATGAAAATTAAAAATTGAAAGAATTCAGGCGCCTGTAGGATAGATCGATAAACAATAATCCGTGATCCAAAAATTTTTATCGTGATTTTTCAATAAGTTATCCATTAGTTAATTAACAATTTTTTGTAGCACGAACATTAACATTGCAAGTGCGATAATTGTTAAACTATTAATCTGAGAATGTTTTCCTTTCGTGGAGCTATTTTTCAAAGGTCTAGAAAAAGATTCCCGGAAAAATTGAAGAATTGCTAATTTTCGTTTTGTTATTAACAATTTACTAAGGTGAAAAATTATAAAGCTTCATTAAACATTGAAAAAACATTTTTTGTTTTTATAATATTATTATTGATCCGTTTTCTTATGATCAGAACACTTAAAAATGATTTTTAATAATTTTTATCTCCTATTGTTTAAAAAATTGTTATGAACAAATGCGTTGTTTATGAGATAATTTAAAAAAAAAATTATAACATAATCTTTGATAATAATTATGATTTTTCAAAAAAAAAACGTTTCTTAAAAAAAGGATTTCATTGCTTAAAAACGCATTTGTTAAATTATTTTTTTTCTTTTACCACACATTTTTTTTTAATCATTATTTATCTTTGTCTTCGATATTAAAAAAAAACGTTTAATATTTAAATTTTCATTGTTTATTTAATGAACAATTTGTTATAAACAAATAAATTATCTCTTTGTATTTTATTTTCTTTTTCTACTCAGAAAAACAAAAACAACCATGTATTATTCTTAAAAAAAAATATATTTATATTTTTTATTGAACTTTAAATTTTCTGTCCTCTTTCATTTCACCACTCTGACCTGGTTTTTTATGTTTAATTTTATCATAACTTTTTAACTAATGAAGATACAAGGAAAAAATGTAAGACTTATTTATTCTTTATTGATTAAACAACAAATTAAGCCAAAACTGTTTTCTACTTTTATGTCTAAATATCTTATAAACTAATTTAACTATGACCATACAACTTTGTAACGTATATTTATCAACAATTTTAGCTTCTAAATTTTAGTTTTGCTCGGTAATTTTTTTAATTATGAATAAAAATAGGTTTGAAGAAAAAATTCAAGTTTATTAGCCTAAGCATCTTAGTAACTAAAAATTAATTAGAAATGTTATTAATTCAAGTAATTTATTTATAAAATATTTTAGATTTTTTTTTTCTGAAAGATTATTTTTATAAACAAATGGTATAAATTAAATAAATAATTGAGTGAGAGCTTCAAATTTGGGCTTAATTTGTTGTTTAATTAATAAAGAATAAATAAGTCTTGAATTTTTTCCTTGTATCTCCATTAGTTAAAAAGTTATAATAAAATTAAACATAAAAAACCAGGTCAGAGTGGTAAAATGAAAAAAAAATTTTTTTTTTTTTTAAAATATACATGGTTGTTTTTGTTTTTTGAGTAGAAAAAGAAGATAAATACAAAGAGATAATTCATTTGTTTATAACAAATTGTTTATTAAATAAACAATGAAAATTTGAATAATAAACATTTTCTTTAATATCGAAGACCAAGATAAATAATGATTTAAAAAAAATGGTTCCTTAATTTTCATAACAAGTGGTAAAAAAAAATTTATTTAACAAATGCGTTTTTAAGCAATAAAATTATTTTTCTAAAAAATGTTTTTAAAAAAAAAATCATAATTATCATCAAAGATTATGTCATAATTGTTTTTTTTTATTATCTCATAAACAACGCATTTGTTTACAACAATTATTTAAACAATAGGAGATAAAATGTTGTTATATTTTCAACAAATCAAGGAGATAAAAATTATTAAAAATCATTTTTAAGTAGCTTCTGATTATAAGAAAACGGACCAATAATAATATTATATAAAAAAAGTTTTTTTCAATGTTTAATGAAGCTTTATAATTTTTCACCTCAGTAAATTGTTAATAACAAAAAAAATTAAAATTTTATAAAGCTAAATTTAATGATTATTCAAGCTTTATAATTTTAAACCTCGTTAATTGTTAATGTTCGTGCTTACAAATTTTTTTAAATTAACTAATGGATAACTCTATTGAAAATTCGCGATAAAAATTTTTGGACCACGGATTATTGTTCATTGATCTATCCTGCAAGCGCCTGAATTTTTTCAATTCTTAATTTTCATATTTAATAAGTTTAAATAATATTTATTCATTGAAGGTCCGAAGGGGACGTGGCTTGCGCAAGCCGGAGTACCCGTTTTTGGGCGTATTTTCAACCTTCTGGGAAAATTATAAACATTGGTCCTACAGTTCCGGGAAATTTCCTCCCCTTTCTGCATCTTTTTTCAAATTTGAATTATCTCGAATAGTTTTTGAGATATTGGCGAAAAAACAAAACCCTTTTTTTTTTACTTAATTGTTTATAACTATTGCAATTTTGCCGAGCTGCCTCAGCATTTTCTCGAAAAATATCTACATGCCATTCCGAATCGAATGACACCTCAATCATAATTTTCGGAGAATGCGAAAAAAATTTGACCTAAAAAGCACTTGTTAACTAGACTAATAACTTATTTGCGACGGAATCATCGATTATTAGAATATGAACCCCTACTAGGTGTCCAATGCCAAAATTCCGGGCTAGGCTTCGACTTACTGATAATAATTCACTATGAATTCGTGGCAGAAACTCTTGGATTATTTTTAGTTTTTTAAGCGTTTTAAAACTTGGGCTTCGTTTTTTTTATTATTTTTAAGTTATTCCGTTGTTCTCGCGTTAATTAAATTTGGTTAAATGTACCGCCGGCGGGGTTTTTTAAAAAAAATGGGGGTTACGAGAAGGTTTTAGAAAATTTTGGGGTCAAATTTAATTTTTAAACTAAAATCAAATGCGGCTCCAAGAAGCGGACGGCTCTCTGATTATCGTCCGATTCTATTCAAAATTGGTATGTGGAGGTTTTCGGGGTCGAAGATTATGAATTTTCTGTCAAAATACATAAACTCAAGATGGCGGTTCCAAGATGGTGGACAAGTTTTGTGATAATGGACCATTTCTATTCAAAATTGGTATGTCGGGGTTTTTGGTGTCGGAGATTATGAATTTAGTCGAAAATTATTGATTTTTTGTC
The DNA here is from genome assembly GCA_018342105.1 of Gonioctena quinquepunctata. Lineage (NCBI taxonomy): Eukaryota > Metazoa > Arthropoda > Insecta > Coleoptera > Chrysomelidae > Gonioctena > Gonioctena quinquepunctata. Next base: position 59,187 of record JAFIRS010000234.1, on the reverse strand, counting down.
AGAATTCATAAATTGAAGATGGCAGCTCCAGGATTGTGGACGAGTTAATCTTTAGATGGTTTCCTCATTGAAGAACTAGATAGCTCAGAACTTAAAGGAACAAGGCCTCATAATGACTATGCATTAACAAAAATGTATGATTAAGGCGTACTTATAAAAGGCACAAAATAAAATAATTAATAAAAAAAACGTTTTTAAAGATAAGCATTTATTCAAAAGCGCTAAAAAGTAAAAAATAATTGCTCTCGCTTTTATAAAATCCTTATAGCATATTTGGTATCTTGCCCAGGATTTTTTGGGTAACTAGCAAAGCGATTCTACAGGCCCTTCAGTCGGACGAAGCCTACACTGGAATTCTGGCATTAGGCACCCAGCGCGGCTTTTGTCTTCATGATATTTTGGAGAATCCCATTAATGTACGATACAAAATTCTTAATAATTTTACTCACAGCATGAGTGATCTCATTTCCAAACCAACACATGAAAGAGAGCTGTAGCAGTACACTGAAGAAAAATTGGATTTGCGTAAAGAACTCGGGAGAACTCATAGAAACCTAAAAATAAGATCGTACAGCACAAAATAGTAGTTTATGTAACAAGTACGCGAAAGCCATTGGCGTACGTGTTGCATACAATATATTTTAGTATAGGCTCTCCTAGGAATGTTTCATGTAGGAAGTATCCATGGAATGGGTAGCTTGTCATGAAGAACTCAGCAAGCACCATAAAAAATGTAATAATGTATTTATCTGAAACCGAACTTTGAATAGTTACAATCTAATGTAGACCTTTTTGGTTCGATCGTCAATTGCAGATTCAGTGATCCAGTCCTTTTTGAGAATTTCATAATTCAATATAAATAAATTGACCTAACCTAACCTGCCCAACAAAAATGGAGTCCATATTATCCATCGTCAATAAGTGAAACTCTCCGACGTATTCTAAAGACTAAAACAATCATTTATGAATCATGAAATGTTGAAATTTCAATTGTGTCAATTTATCGATTCAATTTCATTCTTTAAATGAGAACATATTCTCTTAATATTTCATCCCATTCGAAAACCTTGATATTCCCTAATTTTTTTTAATACGAAAACAACCGAAGGTCCGAAGCGTTTCCTCGTGTATGATCCCCAACACTTGATATCACATGACGGGCTTCCTGACTCCTAATTGGCTACACCCAAGCTACACCAAACTCTGATTTTATGAATGAAATCAAAAGTGACAGGCATTTGGAGGATTTTGAAACGATTTTACTATTTCATTCATGAATAGGGTTAGTGATTTCTCTTGTCCTCTACTACTCTTTGGCCATGGTGACAGTAACGAAACAGTCCCAGTGACAAAAATCCCCAGTGCGTACAGGCTCTAAGTTTTCCCATTCTTTCGATGACATGGTTATCATGATTTTCCTATCTCAGGTGCTGGTCCAATATATCTCCCAGATATTTCAATGTTTTGGTTTTCTCAATGATGGAACAACTGCATTTTGCATGAGGTTGGGGACAGTTTTCTTTGTGGATACGAATATTGTACATATGTGGTTGTACATATGTGGTTGTACATATGTGGTTGATCTCTAACAAAACAGATGATGCAGGTCGTCAAGCCGAGGCCTTCGCCATCACTCATGGTCTAGAACAACTGGTCGAGCTACCAACCCGCATCCCTGATGTCAACAACCAGTCTGCCAATACACTAGATCTTTTCCTCACCACCAATCCTGACCCGTATAGAATAGAAGTTTTGCCCACTTGGAAACTCTGACCACACCCTCATCTCCACAACATGCTCTTTCCATTTACCATCGAGCTGCACAATCCACCCCGTCTCATGTGGCATTACAATTCGGCCGACTGGGAAGGTCTTCGTATTTTTTCTCAGCGTTTCCATGGAAGAGAGTTTGTTTCTCTTCAGTAGATCCAACACGTGTGCTGAGACAATTTCTGAAATCATCATGTTGGGGATGCAAACACATACCGAATACCGAAAGAAGAACATCATCCGATAAGACCTGGTTTAACGAAACTGCCTAGAGCTGTGGCTTCCAAACAGGCAGTATACCATCGATGGCTAAAAATCCGGGCCCTGAGACCAGAGCAGCAAAAATGTCGAGGCTAGGGCATATGTGAGACAATAGAATGCCCAAAAGATGCCCACAAAGCCAAAATGTCAAACTTGTGAATGTCCTAACGGATCCCGTTCATTTTGGTCTTTCGCAAAGCTGTGGGAAGAAACTTCACTTCCAGCTCATTTCCTCCCCTAACCAAAGAAGATGGAACACTAGCAACGACTCCGGAAAAGCCAATACTTTGCGCACCTATTTGCTAGAAATTCCACTCTGATTCATCGGAAAACGACCCCCGAACATTACACCTATTGACAGTCACATGCCCGAGATCACCTTTCGCCAACTGTATTCAGAAGATTTTGCTGGGTCTCAACACCAACAAAGCCTGTGGATCTGACGGAATCCCGCCGATTATTCTCAAGAAATGTGCCCCGAACTACCACCTGTTATTTGCAAGTTGTTCAACCACTCTTACAATTTGGGGTTATTTCCGTCCAATTGGAAAATTGCAAGAGTACAGCCAGTCCCAAAAAAAGGCAAAAGGCCCTACCTAGCAACTACAGACCTATCGCACTGCTATCTATTATTTCAAAGGTCAGGGAAAAAAAGCCATCAACATCAGGCTCATGAAATATCTGGAAGACTCAGGAATTGTCAACGATAGGCAAATGGCTTCCGCCATCAGAGATCAACTGGTGACCTGCTCCTTACGTCTCGCCATATTGGCGGCATTTTGAAAAGTATGGGGGAAACTTTAGCTGTGGCATTAGATGTCTCCCAAGGCGTTCGATGGAGTTTGGCACGGGACTCCTCGCCAAGCTTCCGTCTTATGGCTTGCCCTCAGCTGTGTTCCCCCTGCTTGCTAGTTTTCTCTCAAACGGTCTCTCCATGTAGTGGTCGATGGAGTTTCATCTGACACTCTACTCATAAATGCTGGTGTTCCGCAAGGATCTATTCTCGCACCAACACTATTTCTACTTCACATCAACGACCTGTTGAAAGCAACTTCATGTCCAGTACAAGCTTTCCCTGATGATAGTACCCTCCATACCGCTTTCTCTTTCCAGGGCCCCTATATCAGCCCGTGAAACCAGAAATGAACGGGGGAAGAAATGTTAATAATATAAATATGGACTTAGCAACAATTTTCGAATGGGGATCTAATAACTTGGTAGAATTCAATGCAAACAAAACACAAGCATGTCTTTTCTCTAGAAAAGTCGATCTCACTGTGCCTAACATAACTTTGTCAGGAGTAACCATACCACTGAAGCCATCCATATCGATGCTTGGTATTACTATCAGCAATAACCTTTCCTGGGAAAATCACGTGAGGTCCATTGCCAAAAGTGCATCCCAAAACTTGGTTTTCTGTTTCGTGCCAAGAGCTATTTCACCCCAGTCAGCTGCTTTATGATCTATAAGGCACAGATCCGACCTGTCCTGGAATACTGTTCCCATATTTGGAGTGCGGCACCTAAACATATCCTGAGGCTATTGGATTCTGTCCAAAAAAGGGCAATTCGTCTCGTCGGTGATGCCTCGCTTTACAAACTCGCTCACTTGTCTGGAACACCGTAGAAATGTTGGCGATTTGTCTCTATTTTATAGATATTTTCATGGGCGATGCTCTTCTGAAATATCAACAATCGTTCCTGCTTTGGCAGTCTCTTCGAGATTAACCCGTCAAGTTCAGTCATCACACCCCTTCGTGGTCACTTTGGAGACCTGCAGAACATCACTTTCCAAAGACTCGTTCATCCAACGAACAGCGAGGCTTTGGAACTCATTGCCTAGGGAGGTGTTCCCCGAGGCATACAACCTTCAGAAATTTAAGAAGAACACCAACTCCTACCTTCTTTCCCTAGGTTTCCACGATGTTCTCTGAACATTACAGGATATCCCTTTTCGTGGGAACCAGAACATAAAAAAAAAAAAAATCTGGTGCCAACAGTGAAAACGTTATGTATTTGGTTTCATCTATATTGAGACTAAGTAGATTGATGTTCAACCATTAGTGAATTTTACTCAGATCACTTTATACATATATATATATATATATATATATATATATAAGGAATATTATTTGGCCCTAAGACTGTACCTTGAGGAACGCCTATGCTGACTTTTCTGAGTTCACTCAAATGAACATCAATTTTAATCTGCTGATAAAGATTTGATAAGTAATTTCGCATAATACCTAGAGCTGGACCTCGAACACCTACATCAGCCAGCTTTTCTAATAGTGTGAAACAATATCAAATGCCTTTGCTAAATCAAGAAATTCTACAAGGCATTTTTTTGATTTATCAAGATTAAGGTTCACGTCCTGTTTCACATTCTCTGTGCGTTTATTTTTTTGCAATCCTTACTGGTCACTCGACTTTATATTGTGTTTTTCGAAGAAGGTTGTTAGCCTATCCTTGATGCATTGCTCAAAGATTTTTGCGAAATTACTTAGCACCGATATAGGTCTGTAATTATTCAATTGTTGGGAGTTTCCCGATTTATGAACTAGAGTAACGATACTTTGTTTCCATTGCCTTGGTAATATTCCCTTTTTGAAAGTCAAATTGATGATATGAACTAGTGGATGACTTATGTGAAGATGACCATTTTTGTTAACATTCGATGATATTATATCTGGACCAGGGGAGCAATTGTTTTTCAACTTCAACTAGATATATTGTTTTTCAGCACTTTTTTTGAAAATAGTCTGGTTTGTTAATATTTTTTGCCATTGTCTCTCCAATACTGACAAAAAAATCATTGAACATTTCTACTTTATCCACATTTTCAATTATTTCCGCTCCTTCTAGATTGCATATTGTTAAATTATTAATCAATTTTTTTGGAGAAGATGAGTTTGAGGCTTATTTTATGACTTCCCTTGTCATAGAAACCATATCATAACCTTCTCGGACAACATTTTCAGCAACTGTCATAAACATCTAGTGAGCTCTCAATTTAAGAAGTCTTCATGTTTATAGCATACCAGCTGTGGATGAAATGTATTGCATTTCATCTCTTATTAGCGTATAAAACACTCACACTTCGTGTTTTATATGGCTAATGAGACATTCATACAATGAATAATCGTTGAAAACGCATTCTTGCAATATACTCACTGTGGATGCAACGTATAGGCAGGATGCGTAAATCAGTAAAGATGCGAGCACCTGTATCAGTAAGACATACGTGAACATGCGTTCCATCTCATCCCGAACCCTAAAAAAGAGTCAGAGCTGTATCTAATCAGAAAAAGCAATTGATCAAATACTATCAAAAACAAGTTAGAAGGCTACATTTTGTTATTTTTCTCGCTGGAGTGAATGTGGCAGGAGTAAAGTGAATTATCAGAATAGTCCAATCTGTGGGGGTTCTTGTCATACAAAAGGTGGGGTAGAAACGATTTTTATATTCCAAACTCGATGGCCTATTAGACGTTTCTGAAGAACGAGACACAGGATTATTTAAAAAATTTGGTTTCTTGGGTAATTAGTTCTGCTCTATCGATCTAGAACCCTGTATATTATTGCATTTTTCGTTTTGATATTGCTTTACGATCATTTTTGTATGATACTTTTCTATACCAATCTTAAGCGGTTTTCGAGAAATTCAATGACTTCCTTATTTTTTGTGCAAAATATAGCTTCAATTAAATGTTTATTACTTCGGTGTTTGGACTCGTACAAAGCTGGAATTTTGGGTGTAGTTAACCAATATTCTGTGCATTAGTTATGTCTGAGAGAATTCGTTCTCCATTATACAAGGTCGTTAAATTTTTTTGATTTTTTCGCTAGATACAAATATGGTGAAAATTACATTTTTTTTAATGGAACACCCTGTATATTATTGGGGACTTTGGGGATCATTAAAGACCCTTCAACTCAGCCAGTAAGATTGTTCGAAAGAATTAATCGTAACTATACAGAGTGTTGTTAATCAAAATATGATTAACGTAGAAGATATTTCTAAGAGCGGCTTTAGCATACTTCTACACCCTGTGAGATTGTGGAATGTGGGTTGTTCATTTGTAAATAAAATTTACAGACCTTTTTAACTCTCGAATTCAGATGAAATAATGCACTGGAAGGTGTAATAATGAATAAATATAATAAAACATATTTCCAAATACAGCCATGGTTATACAAACAAAAGTCAATAAAAAAAAAGATAAAAGGATTATAGAGGAATTTTAACCGAGTTAATTTCTGACTTCGAATCTTCAATCCTTAATCTTCTACTTATTCTATATATTCCTCATTTGTATTATCAAAGAAGGCATTTTGCCTACCCCTGTATGAGATAAGGATTAAACTTTAATTTTTAATGAACTAGGAGTGCCATCCTTCCAAACATAAAACTATACAATGTACTTACTCATAAATTCAAGGAACCACTTGCATACCTTTTATGAATTATTCGCGTAGACATTTTCATTCAGCTCTCGGTTTTCAAGAAGATGTTTTATCCCGTTGAGAATATTTATTTTCGCACTTTGAATCTCTCTCGTTTCTTTTCTCCGGAATTTAAATAGATTTTATGATTTGGACCTATTGACTATACTTGATTTATTAATGTTGCACTGATAGATATGTAAAAGTCTTTGTTCTCATATTGGTAGAACTGACTCGATATAGTTGATTACTGCATAATAATTAGGATATTTCGCACGGAGAACGAGCCTGATGATGCGTCAGCTTTGACTACATTATTTACTTGAGATACTGGTCTAGTCTGAATTCGTACTATTTCGATCTGGTTACTTGTATACTTTTCTTCACTCAGTTCGACATTGAATAAAAATATATAGGTGAGAGTTCTCTCTGAATTATAAACTCAGTCGCTCGCGGAACTTGAATGGAGAATAAGAGAGTTGGTTATATTCAACTTTATTTATATATAGTCTACTCCCTTCTCTCCTTTGATTTGAAAAGCCGCCATACTATGTTAAGGTAATAGGTCATTAATTTTCTCTTGATTTTACGTAACCCCTTAGGTTCCTTTCATTTCTTTTGCTATCACCGCGCTTATTATGGTTTCAGAAAAGCCGACGGTGACATATGTGTCAATAGCTGCCCACGAATTTATGATCATCTGATTTATTCCTTTCTTTGAGATTGTCGACAAGCGGTTACGATTCAATTCAATGTGAAGGGAGGAATTTCTTTTGTGTGAAGTCGCCGCTTAAGGTGATTCATCTGTTGAGACGTACTATAAAATTAGTTAGGAATGTCTGAAAATATAATTATTGATTCTTTTGGGTGTGCCGGTGCAAGTGATAGAGACTTGATCATTTTTATTTCTTTCTATGAGATATTGTATTAGAGATAAGCATGACACGAAGTTTTGATGAAATTGTTTATCTTCATGGTCAATGTGATCAAATTATAGCGAGATCATGCAGAAGGTTCACTCCGGTAGGGACAAACATTACCTAACTCACATTAAAATACATGTAAAAATAAGCATCGAAAAAATGTTTTTGTTAGAAGACGACTTTCTAGGAGCCAAATTAAAATTTGCAAATGTGAATGATAATAATCTAGCAACATTGGCTTGCTTGTCGAAATCTTAAAATTTCCGAAAAAAAAGAATTAATCGGCAGGTCAGTACGCAAGGTTTATTATTATGCAGCGGTATTTTTGAACTCTGACGTTTAAAATAATTATAAATTTTAAATTGATTTCAGAATGAACAATGAGTAAAATATATTTGGTAATTAAGATAAATTCAATACATTATAGTGAATATGATTCAGTTACCAATAGAGAGGTTATATGTTTTTGTATTCAATGTTTTTTTACTGTAAATTAATTAGCTATTAATTTTTAATTTTTTTGATTATTTTTTAAAATATTTGTAACTACCTATGTAAATTATGACTTTCAGTTATTAGGTTTACCATTAGTCTCCTTCTTCAAGAGGTCATTTTCAGGCACCGTTTTCGCGCACAAAAATCACTCACAATGCCTCCTTCTTTTTACCAGCTTAAACTACAAACACCAAATCACTCATTTTCGGTACAACTTTGCACAAAATGTAGCCGATTTTATCGAAAAAATACTCCTTCTTCAACAGTTAAATCTAACGTAACTTTTACATTTACTAAATTTCATCTGTCAAAGGTGAAAAGTTAGGTTATTTGTAACTGTAACATTTTTAGGCAACTTTTTCGAAGAAGGAGAAAGTCAATATATTTCGGAAACGGTATGAGATCGCCGCGTTTTTTTTTTTCGGATTCTTGTTCAGGGGGCAAAAACATGTAAGAAAAGTCAAGATCAATTTTCAGGGAGCATGAGCATTATTTTAAATAATTCAACTGTATCACTTAAATAACACTATCTTAGATGGAGAAGATTTGATGTTTGTCCCTACCACAAGTGCTGCCTCTAGTGACAATTTTGCCATCTATCCTCAGGAAAAAAAGCTCATTGAATAGCATATTCGATGTTCTACGGAATCTCCACACACAGTGAAAAGTAATTATAGGTACATACGTTAGTAACACTTTCAGATGTTTGGTGGAATGAGTGAGCTGTCTATACATTTCTTCTTCCAGATCCGGATTATCCACGTCATGCAATATGGCGTAATCTTCTGGAAGGCCGAGGTTTTTCAGGCTCCTCTGCCTGATGGTCTTGAATACATCGCCGATGATGAGCAATTGAGTTTTGAGACAATTTAGCAGGCCAGCGATTAATGCGTCGATAGCTGGAAGTGTTAGTTCGGAATCAGTTGGGTCCTAATATTCTTTGAAAACTATTCAGATATGCAACTAGTATACGCCCCCCAATTTGTCTGTGGTTTTGAAGATACAGGTTTCAAATTTGGCACGATAATTCTTTTTTCAGTGGATAGGGTGTACTTCGAAGGTGGTCCCATTTGAATTTAAAAGATGAAATCCACCCCTAAGGGTAGCAAAATGAAGGATATTGATCACTCACACTCTGAATTCTGGTCCGTTAACCGATTCTATGAGGCATAACTTTGTACTGGGTTCTTCGATTTGGATGTTTTTTTTTTAATAGATAGGGTATACCTCATATTTAGATTTCGAATGGAATTATATACCCTTACGGGTAGAAAAATAGGGGATAATTGACTTTTCACTTATGAACATTGGCACACACATACGTAGTAGACAATGACAGATCGCTACTGACATTATTTCTGTTCCACATCCGTCAAAACCATTATATTTTATGAGAGGATGAAATGATATACAAAGTAATGAAATGAACTAACCAGAACAACAAAAATAATTTATATTACAACAAATAGTAAAAGTAGATAATCATATTATTTAACTGGTAATAGTTGAAGTAAGGTGGGTAAGTAAGTATTTTGGAAGTAATCAAAAAACAAGTAGGTAGTAATTAGTATATTTTAGCCATAAAAAATTGAAAAACAAAACTTTAAAAAATTAAACCGACGAAATACGGAACTGAAGTAGTAAAATAAACCTTCTTAGTCTCAGTAACTAAGCTCCTAAACTAATGTAAGTAACTAATTTTGAGTCGGCGCCAAACAAACAATCAACGAACATCATTAAATTACTTCAAAAAAATTATCAGAATGTCACCGCGCAACTCGATGCCATTATTTTACGCCTTACCTAATTCACTTGCTTGTTTGTTTGGCGCCGACTCAAAATTAGTTACTTACATTAGTTTAGGAGCTTAGTTACTGAAACTAAGAAGGTTTATTTTATTTTTTACTTTTCACTTCCGTATTTCGTCGGTTTTTCGAGTGAAATTGCTAAAGGAAACAGTTTAGAATTTGAATAACACAAATTTACCCGATATCAATACAAACATCGAGTGTAATTCGGCAGGACAATTTAATGAATAAGAAATTTAGAAACGTATCAATGCAAACCTCTAGTGCATTTGTCGCTGTAAAAGTTGCAGTTAACTTTTGCCGCTGTCAAACTGACAATTGCACTGTGGCATATGCGACTTTTTATACATGAATTAAATTGTCGCATTTAAAAAAAAATCCTTGAGCAATAAATTAATGGTTGGTGTTTTTGTCCAGTTTGAATTACCAACCCGCAAGTGTATATTAAAAAAAGATGGATCATTGCTTTTCTGGTGAAAGAGAGATATAATGTTTCTTACTTGAGTGTACAATACTTTGTCCCACCATTCCTATGTCCATAAAGAGGGATGCTAGAGAACATTGCCATTTGTATTCGGTGGGGAACGGGATATAGTAATTGAAAGACAAGAAGTCGTTGCAGGTTTTGTTGGTGTGTTCGAAGGTGTTTCCTTTCAATCCGAGATTCAAATTAATTTGATTGGATATGTCCGCAAAAAAGGCGGATATTGAATACATAAACAGAAGCTGAAAAATTACCAAGAAAGATACATTATACTATACAGTGCTAGTCAAAAGTCCCCTCCCCCCCTCGTATCTTTTGAACGGGTATACTTATAATAATGAAATTTGGAGGGTGGAAATAAACGGATGTAGGCTTCTCAACTGGTCATAACAGGTGACGCAATAGTCATAAATGACGTCACAAGGCCACTGTGACCAATAATTTTAAATGGGACCCTATGGCAAGTGACAGCTCGTTTGAAAGGTATTGAAAATACCTATTCAGTCATACCAATTTTGTTTGGGTTTCGGCTGATTTTGATTGATAAATTGAAGAAATACGAAAATTATAGTTTCGCATTTAATTAATAAAGATTTAAGAACCAGTTCTTATAATAAGTGTTCAAAATGTGCTCCATCTACTTCCTGGCAGTAATGCATCCTATTGCTAAACTCTTGTCGTACTCGTCCCAGTGTGTCAGCGGAAATTGCCCTACATTCTTCAACAATTCGTTGTTTCAGAATGGCAATACTGTCAGGTGCTGTAGCGTAAACCTTAGATTTCAAGTACCCCATAGAAAAAAATCTAATGGTGTAAGGTCCGGTGACCGAGCTGGCCATTCGATCGAACCTCGTCGTCCAATCCATCTACCACGATATTCTTTATCTAGGTAACGTCTTACTGCACCGTAATAGTGTGCAGGAGCACCATCTTGTTGAAACGTTATTTCCAAGTTGTCGAATTCATCTGGATTATCTTCTAGAATTTCAAGAATTAACGACTCAATATCATTTTGTAACATCTCCAGATACAATTCACCGGTTAAGTTAGCATTGAGAAAAAGAGGCCCAACTATGTGGTTTCCCAAAATACCTGCCCAAACATTAACTTTTTCTGGAAATTGAGTATGTTTTTCACGAAAGATGTGAGGATTTGTGTCACTCCAATACCTCACATTTTGAGTGTTAACATTTCCATTGAGAAAGAAAGTACTTTCGTCACTAAAACAAATTGTCTGTATGTAGCCTGGTTGTTGGTTCATTTTATTGGACATAGTTTCACAGAATTCTAGTCTTCGGTCGGGTCATCATCTGAAAGTTGGTGCACCATTTTAATTTGTATGGATGAAATTTGTTTTAGCCAACACCCTATGTACTGTCCTTTGACTGACTTCACACATAGACGCAACTTGGGCTGTGGAAGAAGTAGGGTTTACTACCATTTCTCCAATTATGTCAATTTTTTTGTCATCACTAATTGTTGGTCGACCAGATCGTTTGGCATCTTGAACACTACCTGATGCTTCAAACTTCCGAAGAAGCTCCCTCAAATAAACCCTCGATATAGGGCGATCGGGGTACCTCTCATTAAACAGTCGTTCCGCTGCATGGAAATTGTTTCTATTCACCAATTATTAAGATAGCTGCTACTTTGTCGACTACAGTACGTACCATTTTGCCTATGTAAACACTTAAACGTCTCGTTAAACAATAGCTTAGGTAAATTTTCAAGGTATAAACACTTTTGACAAGTAGAGAATTCAAAAACGTCAACCTTTTTGACAATTAACCAGAGGCGTACTTTAAAATCTTTATTAATTAAATGCGAAACTATAATTTTCGTATTTCTTCAATTTATCAATCAAAATCAGCCGAAACCCAAACAAAATTGGTATGACTGAATAGGTATTGTCAATACCTTTCAAACGAGCTGTCACTTGCCATAGGGTCCCATTTAAAATTATTGGTCACAGTGGCCTTGTGACGTCATTTATGACTATTGCGTCACCTGTTATGACCAGTTGAGAAGCCTACATCCGTTTATTTCCACCCTCCAAATTTCATTATTATAAGTATACCCGTTCAAAAGATACGAGGGGGGGAGGGGACTTTTGACTAGCACTGTATAAGAACTGCGAATAGGTCTATTGATAGAAAAGTGACACAATAATAAATCATTGTTTACCATTTTATGGGTTAATATATATTTAATCAACTGGTGTATTAAAGGTGGCGATTAATGATCGAGATATTTCAACGCGAGAGCGAAGCGAGCGCGTTAATGATCGAGATCATTTTAATATACGAGTTGATTACAAACATTTTCCGTCGACCTCGTTCCTGGGATCAACGTGAAATTCTCGATATCCATTCCCTTCAACTAGGAGGAAACTTACAATATTTGAATTTTAAAATACATAAATTTGACAGATCGAAGGTAATATGATTTGACATTTAAATAATATTCAAATTCATGTATGTTTAGTTGCCTATACCACAATTATACATTAATGGAACAAATCGACCATTTGCAGGTCATTAACGATCGATTTCGAGTGGATTAAACAGATTCGTTAATACCAGGTCGCCGGAAATAGTAGTTTATGTAACAGTACACAAAATGAGCCTTTAGCGGACGAATCGGAATATGAAAATGCTGAAAAGGTAAACATTCCCAATTGAATATTGAATAGAAAGATTTTTCTGTGAATTGAAAAATCCACATCTGATTTTATGAACATCCTGTTCATATTTTCAACAAATCAATGAAAATGCTGTTAGCTAAAGCCTATTTGCGTACATATTGCATACAACATTTGTATTTAGGCGAGTACCACAAAACATGGAGTTTTACGGATTTAAAGCGTCCCTAAAGAGTAACTTTTTTGGCCGTATTTACTTCATGGCCGCTTTACTTCACGACCGCTTTTACTTCACGGCTTTTGGATACAAATTTATTATGAAGGTAGCCCACTAGATACATACACTTAATTTGCTTGTTTGAGTTATTTACCCGTAAAACAAAAGAAGAAGGTCGTTGCTAGGCAGTTTATTTACCAGCTTTCCGTTTCTGTCAGTAACATTCAAAACAAATAATTAATAATAAAAACAGTAAAAAAGCAGAATGAGTGACAGTGATAGTGACAATCCAGCCGAAACTTTTGAAGCCGCCAATGCAGCGACTTTAAATTTATTACCAGAAAAATCCCGGCAAGTTTATCTAAAACAGTACGAGATTTTTATGGAATATACATAATACTAAAAATATACATAATACTAAAAATTTGAGAGAAGAAGTATTTCTGGCATTTTTTCTGGAAAAGGCCAAAGTCCACATACTCGATGTTGAAATCCACAATTGTGGTCAAAAATAACATTGATATCAGCAAGTTTTCAAAACTGAATGCTTTTTAAAAAAAAGCAAAATGTGGGTTATTACGAAGCGAAAAAGTCGGCAGATGTAAATAAATTCTTAACAGAAGCTCCAGATGAGAGCTATGTAATGTGGAAGGTAAAAAATCGTAATATTTCGTAAGTTCTTTCTTGTGGTAGGTATTTCTAGGTGTGTTCGATAATTGTATTGACTGGTGCTTGTATGCGAAATAAACTGAGACAAATGTCGGTAAATAAATGTTTAGGCGTTGTGCTCAAAATAGCTGTTTTTGCCTCGTGAACACGAATCCGAAAGAAAAACGCGGCGGTCTCATACCGCTTCCGAGTTATGATGACTTTCTCTTTCTTCAGGAGGCCATTTTTAGGCACTGTTTTCGCGCACAGAAATAACTCACAGGGACTCCCTCTTTCAAAAGGCATAAACTGCGAACCCTAAATCACTCATTCACGGCAGAATTTGGTACCAAAAAACAGCCGGTTCTATCAAAAAAGTCCTCTTTCTTCAACACGTACATCCTGACCTCTAGCATCTGACTCAGATTGAGGTTAGGTTAGGTTGTTGTTGATGTTGCGAGGAGAGGCTAGAATGTACGTGTTGAAGAAAGGGGATTTTTTCGGTAGAATCGACTGTATTTTGTGCCAAATTGTGCGGAGAATGAGTGATATAATGCTCGTAGTTTATGCTCTTTGAAAGAAGGAGGCACTTTGATTGATTTTTGTGCAAGAAAACGGCGCTTGAAAATTACGTTTTGAAAAAGAGAAAAGTGTTATAACTCGGAAACGGTATGAGACCAACGTGTTTTTCTTTCGGATTCGTGTTCAGGAGGCAAAAACACGTAAGAAAAGTCAAACAGCTATTTTCAGGGAGCATGAGCATGACGCCTAAACATTTACCTAAATGTCTATAAATGATATTCAAGACAATTCTGGAGACAAAAACTGGTGAAAAAGAGTATTGATGAAATAATATAAGTGCCCTACAGCTCATTTGGAAATACCTTTACGACCTTTCGATGTACGTTATCGAAAGTTTTTTATCAATTATCGTCATGGAAAGTGTTCATCACAAGTTGTCGGTGTTCATACAAAAAACTCGATCTAGATAGCTTTGCAGCTCAACTTACTAAATAGGAAATCAAAGAATTGACCTTCTGTTCCTTGGCAATCACATCCCCGGGACGGCTCTCCCCCAACGATACATACTTATACTGGTCGTCCTGCAAATCTTTCATCATTTCCTTGAGTTTGCCATAACGAAACGCTAGTATGAACAATTTGACGAAGCCACCGCTATTGGTAAGCAGAATACCAAGATGGCTAGCCAGTTTACTCACTTTTTTCATGAATTCCCCGAGGATAATGTATTCACCGATGATGATAGAAATTGCGATCCCTAAAAAAAATGTCACGTAAATCAGATGGAGAAGTCTGAGAACGATGTGATATTCTCGTCCTGGTAGCCATATCCCGAAAATTTTTCGCAAAAACTCATTAACATGGAAAAAGTTGGTGGGATAACCATGTAACATTTTGAACCAACGTCTCAATTTACTTAGTCTGAGTAAACATATACTGGAAATTGGCAATAGCTTTTATATGCGCTCTTTTTCATGTTTATTTGATGGAAAAAGTATTCAATTCGGCGAGTGTGTATTCAAAAAAATTATATGGCAAAAGCTCAGTTCTCCGCCCAGAGTGTGGAAATTTGCTTCGATTACTGAGGAATATTACTTATGCACTACATATCAGAGACGTGCCGTACCAAGATAAAACTGTGCTGGAAAGTGAAATTGAAATAATGAGCGTCACTTTCCCGCATATACAGTGCGGTCCATAGGTATGGAATAAATTAATGTTTAGCGTTATTATGTATTTGTTTAAACAAACCTGAAACAGGTCGATTTCTATTGTCAATTTTACAATTCACATTATGAAAATATTACAACCTTTTTGCACCCCCTCTGAATTATGAGCACCCCCTCAAAAATTATGAATGAGAAGGGGGGTTGTGTGGCACCTTGTTCGAAAGGGATTTTCATTCTCTGTTCAGCAATATCAAGTTTTTCAAATTTGGTGCAATCATAACTGAGAACATTTATTTTAAAAATGTAAAATTTTGATACTTTACGTAGAATGAAGGAAATAATGTATCATAATGTTTAGGAAGTATTCTTCAATTTATTTTACAATTAAATTAAATTTTCAAAATCACCACCATTCACTTCTTGACAATAAGCAAATCGAGCTTGGAATTCTCATACAACATTTTGTAGGACCATAGGGGTTATGTTGTTAATTCCTTCCGTTATCCTAACTTTCAAATCTGCAATATTGTCTGGTCTATTGAAGTATAATTTTGATTTTAAATAACCATATAAGAAGTAATCGAGATGAGTCAAATCGGGGGATCTAGACGGCCATTCAATCGTTCCACGTCTTCCAATCCACCTATTGGGAAAAACTTCGTTCAAATAATCTCTAACAATACGTTTGTAATGCGCTGGAGCTCCGTTTTGTTGGTACCAAATTGATCTATCTATTGAATTTATAAAAAGATCATAAAAAAAACTAGATAAACCTCACTATCAACTGTGCCTTCAAAAAAATAAGGGCCAATAATTTTGTTGTTAATGATACCATCCAATGATGATTTTCCCTGCTCCTGTATCTGCTCCAATATTTCTTTAACCTTTTCTTAGAAAATTCATATACAAAAACAGGTTAATTAATAACATTCTATATAATAAAATGGAAGAAATTTAATGGACATAGCCCTTAAATTTCTTCCATTTTGTTTTAACAGTCCCCTCGATATTCCTCCCTTTCAATTCTATATAATACATCATCTCACTTAGAAGTACTAGCCTCAAACAGTAATAACTCGAACATTGTCTCAAACAACAATGAAACTAACACTACCCCTACTCAACCTTTTTTCACTTCATTACCTAAGAGAGATCACTCCTGAACTCTCCAGATTATTTCATAACCCGAAAAATTTAAAATATCATATAAAACAGTTCTAACAATCAGATCAATTTATTCCGAAGTTAAAGATAAAACTCCATTACTTTCAATGTAATTTATAGTATTCCTCGTCAGGCTTGTAATAAACAATATATTGGTCAAACTCAATGATCATTATCGAACAGAATAATTTCTCATAAAAGTGTCTGCAGATTGCACCCTCTGAAAGATGTGCTCTGGCAGAACATGTGAATAAATTTGACCACCAGATGAATTACGATTCAGTGAAAGTGCTAGCGACAGAGTAACTTACATCAAAGAGAACATTCTTAGAAATGGCTTTCATTTCCCAAGAAAACAATTGCATCAATAAAAAAACAGATTTGAGTGAGATCTACTGTTATTTATTGTCTTTAGATATTAATCAAAATTGACAACAATGCAATATCAAATAATAGTTCTTTTTAACATTACCGCCACCTGGTAACATCAGTTGATACTAATCTAACAGTTGGCACCACTGTAATAATTTCCAAGTGACACCCGTCAGGTGTGGTTGCGAGAATTATTCCTAACCTGTCAGTTTCACTTGTCACACCACATAGAGTACACATAATTTTCAATAATGTTAATGTGGTTATATTAACTTGAACCAACCTCAATAAAGTTGTAAGTAGCATAATGTTTCATAGTTGAATATGTAATCCTATTGGTTTTTTCATCTATTGTAGTTTCCCTGGTAATGGAAAAAAACATTTCCGAAAGTTTGGATAAACCTCAAAGAGTTCACTTTTTCATATATATATATATATATATATATATATATATCTATATTTTATATATATATATATATATATATATATATATATCTACCGATGAGGGCCGAAATCTCGAAACACGTGTCTACGGTTGACACTTTTCTTCCATTTTGTTTTTAACAGTCCCCTCGATATTCCTCCCTTTCATATATATAGATATATATATATATATATATATATATATATATATATATATATTTATATATATATATATATTCTGAATATTTTTTATAGCATTTGTCCATTTGAAATAAGTTCCAATTCATCAAATTGATGGAAGTAATATCGATTCATTACTATTTCATGAATACGTAAGCAGATATTTCAATTAATAATGGCCAATAACTGTTCTGGAACTATTGTTTTGCAATTACCTAGAAAAATGTTTTTGAATAATTCACAAATTGCACTGGATTCCAGTCAAAACTGCAATCAAATCTCCATTTATTCTCCCTGATTATGATATAAAGTTTACCATAATTGATTCCATTGGCGTACCATTGAAGGTATGCTTGTGGTACATCCTAAGTACAACTAGATTTTCTACTTATGTATACCCCTAAAATTCACCAAAAAAAGGAAATCGTCCGATCGTCTTCAGGTTAGAAGCAGAATGTAGAAAACATCATGGAGATTCCAAAAATATGTACTTCAGTAGTCTATGAACCCTTCATTCCAAATTTAGATAATTTATGGATCTTTCATTTCAAATATAGGTAGTGTATGGATCCTTTATTTTAGTTTTCAAATCAAATCAAAATATGCTTTATTGTCTAAGATAGTTTCTTGTTGACAAAGCTTTGTGGAAGGGACATAAACAATTATTAATAATTAATAATAAAAATACTTACTCATAAATACATACAAATATATACAAACACAACTAATAACACTTCCAAAACATGGTAAAATGTTATTAGTTGATTGTCATACTACACGTTAAAATTTTAACAATACTCAACAATTAAAAATTACATTTATACGATATATAAACTACATTTAGTAGTCAGAGGAATTACAATATAATAAAATAAATAAATGGGTGTACAGTGCTAGTCATACATAATGATCTAACTAAGGTTGTCACTATAGAATTCCTGAAGGTTGTAATATGCCTAATAAGGATATTCTTAATTGAATTTCTAAAAGGTGCGAGATTTACTGTATTCTTGAGAATGCCAGGTAGGTGGTTATAAATCTTCCTACTCTCGAATATAAGGCAATTTTTTGTCAAAGATGATCTTGGTATGGGCATACTAATATTATTGTGTTGACGGGTAATATAACAGGGTCTATTATTTGGCTCTTTTGATTTTGTTTTATGTATTAAGCACACTGTTTCGAGAATAAATATACAAGTTAGCGTTAAAATTCGATGTTCAATAAAAAGAGGCTTACAATGAACCCTTGAACGATATTTACAAAAGTACCTCAATGCTCTCTTTTGAAGTACAAATATTGAGTTCATCAACTGGTTAGAGCAGAAACCCCAGAAGGAGATGCCATATCTTATGTGAGATTCAACCAGTGAGAAGTACGCTATTCTGCCTGAATTGAGGCCAAGTTCATTGGTAATGACTCGAACAGCATAACAGCCTGATGCTAATGTTTTACTCAGTTTTTTTATGTGCGCTTCAAATTTCAATTTGTCATCTAGGTATAAACCTAGAAATTTGGTGTGGGGTTGGCTAGTTACCCTCTGATTCCCTAAAGCTAGGTTATCAAAGTTGAATTTAAAGGTTAGTATGCTTGTTTTCTCAATGTTGAAGCACAGCAAGTTGGAGTCACACCATCGTTTAACTTTCTCCAAATCAGAAGTGATATTTTCTTTCAAGAGTTCAACATTTTTTCCGTGCCACATTATTGTGGTGTCGTCTGCAAACATGGTGAATTTTCCGGATATGTTGATAATACCAAGATCATTTAAATAAATAAGAAAAAGAAGTGGTCCCAATACCGAGCCCTGGGGAACACCATAATCGATATTTGAAGGGTTCGACAATTTATTATTACATTTTACCATCGGAATTCGGTTAGAGAGATACGATTTTAGCCAGTTATAAGCTACACCTCTGATTCCATAGCAATCCAGCTTCTGGAGCAGTATTCCGTGATTCACACAATCGAATGCTTTGGAAAAATCACAAAACACTGCTCCAACAGCTTCACCGGTATTCAATTCTGTGTAAACTGCCTTCAACAGGTTGAAAATAGCATCATTGGTGCTTTTATTGGGTTGGAACCCAAATTGAGAGGACGAAAATATATTACGTCGATTCAAGAATGATACTAGTCTTTTCTTAACTAGCTTCTCAATTATTTTCGAGAGGGTTGACAGTAGTGCGATTGGTCTAAAGTTCGAGGGTTCTTCGAGTTGACCACCTTTATACAGTGGAATTATAATAGCACTTTTTAGGCAAGTAGGGAATTCACCTGTCATAAATGAAATGTTAATTGCTTCGACTAATACATGCAACGCCTCATCTGGCAAATTTTGTAATATTTTCACTGATATTTCATCCAACCCACAAGATTTTTTATTTTTCATTTGGTTAAAGATCGATTTGAGTTCGTCAATGTCAGTGTTATATAAGTAAAAGCTATCTGATATGGATATATGTTTGAGATAATGCAAGGGGTCAGTCATTGGTACTATGTCACGGGTCAGTTTTTCAGCTACTGTACAATAAAATTAATTAAGTTTGTTTGGTTCAATGTTCATATGGGAGGGGAGATGAGTACTTTTGCCCCTTAGGTTGTTTATTATAGACCAGTTTTCGCGCATTTTGTTTTTTGCGTTCTCTATTCTGTGTTTGTAGTAGTTTTCCTTAGCAGCTTTTATTACGACTTTATAGGTGCGCCTGTAATTATAGAAGTAGAGTAAAAACCACTCATCAGTGGTTGCTTCTTATTATGTTCAATGACCTAAGGTTTGCAGCCGATTTTTTATTCCTAGGGATATCCATGCTTTTTATTTTTTCTTTGTCCTTTATTTTCTGTAGAGGAAAACAATTTTGAAAGGCAAGCAGAAGAGTTTTGTGAAATGCATTGAAGGGTTCAGGGAATTCAGAACTGGCACCCAGTTTATTGTAGAAGATAATTCATTGAATTTGTCAAAATTCGCTCTACTGAAGATTCTGCCAAACCTGTGCCTCTTTTTCTTCGGGATCTCATTTATTAGGAAGGAGGTGTAGATTGCCTCATGGTCAGAGAATCCTGCATGAATGACAGTGCAATCAATACTATTACTATCAAGGTTGGAACAGACATAGTCTATGACAGTTGATGAGTGTGAGGAGATTCGAGTAGGATTTGATACATGCATAGTCTGATTGAAAGAAGTTAACAGATTTTTCAGAGTGAGTGTGACTGGGGATTGCTCATTCGAGAAATCTATATTGAGATCCCCGGCTATAATTAATTTCGAGTTGATGGGTAATTGTGTAAGAATAGATTCAAAATTATTGAAGAATATGTTCAAATCTGAGTTTGGAGTCCTATACATGCAGATTATATATAGATTATTGGCCCTATTGTATACCAATGAAAACTCGAAAGTATGCTCTACAATTAAATTATCATAATTAGTGATATTTTCCAATACGAATGTATTGGAGAAGTTATTTTTAATTAATATCAGCGTACCACCATTGTTAAAAGTTTTTCTGCAATATTTTGAAGCTATAGTGTAGTTAGGAACATAATAGGGTTCATTTTCTTTAACCAGTGCTCTGTTATCAGAATTAATTCGGGTAATTCCTGATTTTCAATGAATACGAGGAGTTCATCAGTTTTATAGCGAATAGATTGAATATTTAATAAGAGCAAAGATAATTTTTGACGGCAATTCATTGGAGTTATAGATGAGTTGGGCAAGGTTGTCGAACGCCTAAAAAAGGGATTTCCGCAATGGGGGCATGAATAGGGCAAGTCTGGATGGATTCATATGTCATTACTCCTATCACTTTGATTGTTTTCAAAACAACTTGTCTTTTTGAATTGGATATAAATTTTTACCTTTTGGATTATCTCGAATTTGGAGCCTTTTCCATATCATCGGTAAGTAGTACAAGAGATGAGTTAACATTGTATGTCTTGAATCTAGTTACTTTATTTAATATTTTCTTATTTATGATGTGATCAAGCGGTTCATTGCAACCAGAAAGTATCAAAACATTGGAGGTTTTACTTATTGGTAATAGTTGTTTTAAAGCAGCATTCAGGCTGTTATTATTGCTTATGTTTTTAGTGCTGAATAATACTATCACATAATCATCTGAGCCATAGCTTATAGCATCTAAGAATGTATTTTTTGTCAAGTCAGAGAGTTCACTATGTGGTTTTATAATTTCCTCTATGATATATTTATCTTCGTCAATAAGTCTATTTAGCACTTTAGAAAAGTTAATTGCATATTCATCCCCTAAAATCAATATTTTTGTCTTGTCAGAGTTAGTGTAGTCATCAGTTCTCTCTTCCGCTCGGTGAGAAGTCTGCAGTTCACTGTCTTCTTTGTTTGTACTTGCTTCTGCAATGCTGATTTCCACCGCTAATGTGAATGTGTCATTTTCCTTTTCAGCGTTTCCAATTTTGCCAGGATTTTCATGATCATTTAGTTGGAAGTGGGTCGTAACTCAAGAACGAAAAGAGTTAGAGTAATTCTGCGAACGGCATTCGATCCAGAATGGTTGATTTAGTATATGCTCATAATTTGAAGACGATTCTCAGAAAAAAAGATTTCACGAAAAAATGGCACAAAGAAACGAAATCGTCCGATCGCCTTCAGGTTAGAAGCAGAATGTAGAAAACATCATGGAGATTCCAAAAATATGTACTTTAGTAGTGTATGAACCCTTCATTCCAAATTTAGATAATTTATGTATCTTTCATTTCAAATATAGGTAGTGTATGGATCCTTTATTTTAGTTTTAGTTGGAAGTGGGTCGTAACTCAAGAACGAAAAGAGTTAGAGTAATTCTGCGAACGGCATTCGATTCAGAATGGTTGATTTATTAGTATATGCTCATAATTTGAAGACGATTCTCAGAAGAAAAAAAAGATTTCTCGAAAAAATCGTACAAAAAAACGAAATCGTCCGATCGCCTTCAGGTTAGAAGCAGCATGTAGAAAACATCATGGAGATTCCAAAAATATGTACTTCAGTAGTGTATGAACCCTTCATTCCAAATTTAGATAATTTATGGATCTTTCATTTCAAATATAGGTAGTGTATGGATCCTTTATTTTAGTTTTAGTTGGAAGTGGGTCGTATCTCAAGAACGAAAAGAGTTAGAGTAATTCTGCGAACGGCATTCGATTCAGAATGGTTGATTTAGTATATGCTCATAATTTCAAGACGATTCTCAGAAAAAAAAAAGATTCTCGAAAAAATCGGTATACCCCTAAAATTAACCAAAAAATGAAATCGTTCGATTGCCTTCAGGTTAGAAGCAGAATGTAGAAAACATCATGGAGATTCCAAAAATATGTACTTCAGTAGTGTATGGACCCTTCATTTCAAATTTAGATGGATCTTTCATTTCATATATAGGTAGTGTATGGATCCTTCATTTCAGTTTTAGTTGGAAGTGGGTCGTATCTCAAGAACGAAAAGAGAGCAATTCCGCGAACGGCATTCGATTCAGAATGGTTGATTTAGTATATGCTCATAATTTGACTCTCATCACCCCCAAAATAGTTTCACTTCAAAAATATTTTGTCAATTTAAAAGTAAAAGGAATACCTATGTATTTTGGAATTTTTCAGTATTTGCCAGAAACAAAACATAAATCTTCCCAGTGCGGACACTCATACCCGGCCTTTGACGTTCCCATTGACGGTAAAATAAAAATAGATTCCTGACGCAGTTCACATGCCACCATAAATAAATCCAATCTTTCGAAATAGTTTGAACCAAGGTTTCGACCACGTGTTGATTATAGTAGAGAAGCAAACAACACGTGTTGTCGAGACTTGCCACGTGCCCATTCACAACCCATTTCCTACGTGCAATGTTCAGCATGAAAACGTTCCGAATGCAGGTTATGCCAAAGAAACCAGTAAAAATCTTATCTTGATGCATAACCTTTTATTATCACTACGGGGCAGGTCACAGGACACCGTTGTCAGATTTACAAAAAAGTAGCATGTTAGGCTGTCCAGAATCCCAAAGTGTTCAGAAAAAGAATAAGTTATCTTGGTTGGGACCAAGGATTTGTCCTCACTCATAATAGTAAATGAAACTCTTTAATTCCAGTAAGATCATTGTTACATGATATTGGAAGAGTCAATATAAAGTAGACGACATTGTACCGGGTTATTCACTGTAAATTATCCACCCCTTATCATCGTTATTATTGCCTATAGAATAAAAAGTTGAATATAAAAGTTCTGTGGTTATGACAGAACTTTGAAGTGACAATTGTCACTTTGATCTGACAATTGTCACTTTGAAGTGACAATTGCCAATTTGAACTGACAATTATCACTTTGAACTGACAATTGTCACTTTGAAGTGACAATTGACACTTTGAACTGACAATTGTCACTTTGAAGTGACAATTGTCACTTTGAACTGACAATTGTCACTTCAAACTAACAATCACTTCGAAGTGACAATTGTTAGCAAAAAAGGACATTATATGCCAACTGCAATGCAATAATTTTTTCAGTCGATTTACGCGTATACTGCTATGCTGAGATCTAGATGCCAACTCCAATGCAAGAATATTGTTTTTCAGACAATTTACGCGGAAACTGTTATACTGCTATGATGAGATTTATATAAAAAATAATGGGATTTTATAACTTATTACGAAAGTTTATTTTTAGAAAACTCTTTATTTTCCATCTATGGAACAATTCTCTACTCTTTTTCATTATATATCTATAACAACGAACTTTACTAAAATATACAATATGTTTCGCATAGGGGTTGTAATTATTTTTATTCTCAACACCTTCTCCTAATAATAAATTTTGGAAACAAAAAATTGTTGTGTTTCTCAAACTTGCAATATGCAAGGGATTTGGGAAAATGTCTGCCACTTGATCATCAGAGCAACAATACTGGATATCGATGACTCCTTCATTCTCCTTTTCATTGATAACATGATAGCGAACATCAATATGTTTGCTCCTTTGATTAAACTGCTCATTTCGTTTTAATTTCATGGAGCTTTGATTGTCGATATTCAGCTTGATGGTCACACTTCGATTTGTAAGCTCGTCAATGGGTGATTTTAAATAAATTAACTGCTTAGTGGAATCTGCAACGGCAATATACCATGCCTTGGTACTAGATAAGGCCACAATCGGTTGTTTGCTGGAAGACCAGCATACAGGTCCTTTGCAAAACATCACAACATATCCAGCCGTGCTTTTTCTTTCTTCGGAGTTTCCTACCAAATCTGAGTCACAGTATTATTGAATTTCTTGAGTAATCGGGATGTTCTTACTTGACAAACTTTCAAAGTGAGAATTTCATTTCGAAGTGACAATTGTCAGTTCAAAGTGACAAATTGTCACTTCAAAGTGACAATTGTCAGTTCAAAGTGACAATTGTCAGTTCAAAGTGACAATTGTCACTTCAAAGTTACAATTGTCAGTTCAAAGTGACAGTTGTCATTTAAAAGTGACAATTGTCAGTTCAAAGTGGCAATTCCAAATGTTTTTGAAAAATATTTTGTTGTTGACCCTTCTATGCCTTCGTAGGGATACCCTGTATATTATAATTTTTTTGAAATGATTTTTACCTGATTTCAAAAATATACCATATGTTACCGTTTTTGAGTTATTAAATGTCGAATAACTTAGTTAGACTACTTGTTACTGTAAATACCTATCCTATGAAAGTTAACATTTCTAAAGTAATCTATGAAAATGACAACTATATTATGTTTGTTTAGTAACATTTCGGAAAACCTGCAGTAAAGTGAAATGTCACCGATTTTGACGAATTTTTCACAGAGTGCGCTAAACTTCGTTGAGCAACCAATATTTTTCCCCGAAAAGAGTCGGAAATATTTTTTTTTGTTAAAAAAATGCCCAACTCCATGGTATGTAGGTATCAATGAACAGTTGTAATTAAGTAGGATTATTTCACAATTATTCAAATGTCCTGCAGAAAGTTTGGATAAAAACGTAGTTTTCCTATCTGAAAGTCTTTTCATTTGAGTAAACAGACAATAAGATTTGAGATGATTGTCAATAATGTCACTTGTCATTCATGAGTAATGTTAAAATGCAATGTTGCCAAATGTAAAACATATCCGGTAGACATTCATTCAATTGAATTATTTATTTTGATAATCAAAATTATGTGAGTTAAAGGTTTTATTCAATAAGTGGAAGTTGAAAATTGACTTTTTTTAACGTTTCTGGGGCCAAAATTCCGAAAATAACCGTTTGCGCGGAAATATTTTGGGTAAATATCCGATAAAAGCACTCCTTCTCTCCGAAAATAGTTGAAAGTCTTTTCTTACTTGTTTTTGCCCCCTTAACAAGAATCCGAAAGATAGCTTTTTTGATCCAGAACATGTATTTTTCAAGCTCCGTTTTCTCGCACAAATATCCTCCTTTTTTTACCAGCAACTACGACCACCAAATCACTCATTTTCGACAGAATTTCACATAAAATATAGCCAAATCCTGTCAATGTCTTAAGTAGAAGAAGGAAACACAACCTACCCTAACTTGGCTAACCTTGTATGCAAGTTGATGGCCAGCCAATCAACTTTTTCAAAACACGCTTCACTTCGCTCGCAGGCACTTTGGTAGCGGTGATTTATCGCGTTTTTTACGAATTATTATTTGGGCACAATAGTGACAGTCAGTGTCGAGATGCAAGTACACTGAATTAGTTTTCAATAGGAGCAGATATTTCAACAAATGCGTTATAAGTTCAGTCCAGTTAATGTCTTACGTAAAAGAAAGGAACACAACCTAACCTAACTTGGCTAACCTTGCTATCCAAATTGATGGCCAGCCAATCAACTTTTTCAGAACACTCTTCACTTCGCTCGCGGGCACTTCGGTAGCGGTGATTTTTATCTTTTTTTACGAATAATTATTTGAGCACAATAGTGACAGCCAGTCGCGAGATGCAAGAACACTGAATTAGGTTTCAATGGGAGCAGACATTTCAACAAATGTGTTATAAGTAAGGGTAAAAATGAAGTTTAGGGACGTGTCTCGGTCCGCTCCTAAAATCCAGTCAATGTCTTACGTAACAGAAGGGAACACAACCTAACCTAGCTATCCAAGTTGATGGCCAGCCAATGTTTGAACACTGCGGAAATCGCGCCAGGATGTGACATAATAAGTTCAGATTTATTGCCGATCGCTGAGAGCGTAAGATGTTGCCAAGCGTTACTCATATTTCTTTTCAATGTGAACAAGTCGACAAAATAAAGACAGCACTCTATACTTACATATTATTCAAGAATAACTAAATGAAGAACAGCTATCAAGTGAGAAGTCTTCATTTCAATATAAGACATGCGGACACAAGTTATGTTTCATTCATGGGACGAAACAGAATAACATTTCCTCAGAAGTTCCTCAAAATAGTGACACTGGCAACTCGCCGATCGCCGAGCATGCCAGGAATTACAGCGTTGCCAAGCATTATTCATAATATTTCTTTACAATGTGAGCAGGCCGAAAAAAATAATGACATAGCACTCGGTATACATACATATTATTCAAGAACAGCTATCAAATACGAAGTCTTTATTTCAATATAACACAAGCTGACACAAGTTCCGTTTTATTCATAGGATAAACAGAATAACATTTCTTCAGAAGTTCCGCAAAATAGTGACACTGGCAATTCAGAACAATGCCAAATCAATGGACTTATACGTCAAAAGAAGCGACAATAGCGCTGTGTTTGAATGTCCCACTGAATGTGAGGGTTTTAAAACAGGGTTTATTCAAATTTTACAGAATATCTTTTAGGAAAAACTATATTTCAACTTCAAGCATATATGAGGCAAATTTGTGAGATTGTGATCTCGCCTATTATCAATGTTATGTTTTTGTTCTTACCCTTCAGAGTCCTGAAGATGAAACAATAAAGTTTCGAAACGTTGACAATTTAGCAAATGGTTTTCTATATAATATTCCGATCGAATTCCCGCCGAACAACAATTAAAATTACATTATTGGCATTTTGGTACACGAAATTTATATTTTTATTTAGGACGGATTGGTGAAGATTTGCGAGTAATTAATGAAACGCAAACTCAGACGTACTTCTCTAAAAGTGGACTTAATCTCATTCAATCTTGTGAAATTGGATAATTATGCTAAGAAGATTGATAAACCGCATGGGGCGTGGGTTTAGATGAAATAATAGGATATATTAACTAATGTCCAGTTCTTGCTCAAAACAATTGAATTGATGATTGAGTACACTATTCTAGTCAATCAAAATGGGAAAAATATTACCTTTAGATTTTTTTATATTTGGAAAAATTCCAGATTTCGTTTATTAAGCGACTCAATGGTTGAGCAATGAGCTTGATTACTTTACCAGTCTCATCAGCACCAGGCGTTGTTTTAGCAGATGTTTTACTTATTATTGAGATGATTTCTTTTGGTGTTATCGGTGTCAAGAAGAAGCTTTTATGTATTATTTTGGGCCTATCTTGCCACCTAATATTATTTTTCGCAAAAATCGGTATATCCATCGCCCCTGGCCGCAGTATATGTCACTTAGGTCAATCCCAGAAGAAATTTACACTCATACCCTTTATACCTAACGATCGTGAACATTTCAGAATTCAACTCCAATAATTACGGAAGATACGGGAGTGCTTCCATGAGAAATAAGACACAAATTTTAATTTTTCAGAACTGTTTTTTTTTTTACCGAAAATATGGACTGGTAGGTACTGAAGTTGATGTCCTGATCACGAATCCGTAAGAATTTTGGGTCTATCTTGTCCCCTAATATTATTTTTCGCAAAACTCGGTTACTCGAAAGAGATTTAGACTCACCTCCTGTATATCTACCGATCGTAAAAATTACAAAATTCTACTCTAATGATTACGGAAGATAGGGGGATGTTTCCATGAGAAGTGAGACACACTGTACAATTAATTAGTAAATAAATATAAAATATAAATAAATACAATATAAAATTAAGATTATCATCATAAAGTTCTAGTAGAACATAATACGGTCTTCTACACAGTAGATTTTTTATGTTTTTTCTAAAACCCACATTTTCTACATTAGAGTCTTTGACTCCGCTTGGCAAATTATTATACATCTTAAGTCCGTTATAAATAAACGAATCCTTGATTAGAGAGGACGAAGGTAAGGATAATTTCAAATTATTCCTAGAGCTTAATCTTGTGGAATAATGAGAAGAAATGACTTCGAATTTAAAAATATGTTTTCTTATAAGACAGTTTCCAAAATAAAAAGAGCTACAACAGGCAGTATCTCCATATCAATGAATAGTTGCCTGCATGAATCGCGTGGTCCAATTTTACCAATATATCTGATGGCCCTTTTCTGAATTTTGAGGACATAGTCCAGCCAATTTAAGCTACACACTTCCCAAAAAGGAATACCATACCTCAAATGAGAGCCAAACAAAGCGTAATAGGCTGTTTTAGCGGTAGGTACTCCAAGCTCCCTAGCAATTACTCTGATTGCATAACAACCGGAATAAATTTTTCTTTTTACTTGTTTTATGTGTATATCAAACTTCAGTTTCTTGTCAATATTCAAACCCAGAAATCTGGAACAATCTTTATTTTCAGTGATATCATTTTCTAATTTCACATCGTGAAGAGTACATTTGAAGAAGACAATATTCGTTTTTGAGATATTAAATAATAAAAGGTTTGAATCACACCAAGACTTAACCATTTTTAAATCGCAACATATTTTCTCGTTAGATCTTCAACGGTCTCACTCTTCCACAAAATTGTGGCATCATCTGCAAATAATGTTAGTTTACCAGAAATGTTAAGATTTGATAAATCATTAATGTATAGTAAAAACAGAGTTGGACCTAGAACCGATCCTTGCGGCACACCCGAATCTATCTCATTGGTGCTTGAAATTTCGTGTGTCTTGCCTACGTTCTGTGAGGTACGACTCAAACCAATCCAAAGTTACTCCTCTACACCCATAGTGATGAAGCTTTCGCAAGAGTGTTTGATTCACGTAGTCAAAAGCTTTCGTAAGGTCACAGAACACTGCTGTGGCAATATCTCCGCCATTTATGTCCGAGTAAAGCTCATGTAGAAAGGAAAAAATTGCATCATGTGTGTTCTTTCTATTTTGGAATCCAAATTGATTTGTGTTAATGATTTTGTGGGAGCTGAGGAACGCATTGAGTCTTTTTTTGACAAGTTTTTCAATAATTTTTGGAAAGGAATGAGGGTCTAAAATTTGAGAGATCTTGTAGGTTCCCGCCCTTATGTAATGGTATTACTATTGTCATTTTTAGAAAAGATGAAAATATACGGAACGATAGATTTATTAGTGAGACTAAAGTATTGATAGCAACTCTTGAAAGGTTATCGAATATTTTTATGGACATGTCATCAAAGCCAGTTGCCTTTTTGTTTTTTATTTCGTTCATTACTTCCGACAATTCGTCAGTATTTGTATCGTATAGTATTAAATTATCATCATTTCCGTTCTCTTCAAGATGTTCCAAAATGAAATATCGTTTATGAAACACTTTAAAGCGCAAAGAGACCACAACTTGCGCACGATCTGAAACATCAGATTCATCAAACTGCAGAGCAAAATGTGAGCTCTTCTTCAATTTTTCTATTAATTGTTCTCGAATATCAGCATCAGCATAGTATTGTCAAAAATGTATCGAACACCCCGTAGAGTAAATCAATCAGTATAATTTTCAAGTGGGTCACAATCTTGTTATTCTGTAAAACACGAATTAGTGCCAAACATAAACAAGAGTTTTTAAAAGTGACGACTGATGGTTTGATAGAAGAATCGACGTTGTGTGTTTGCCGTGCCCAAAAGGTTTTTTGGAATAAGTCTCGACTTATTTTTGTAAGTAACATTTTGGTTCTATTCATTTAAAATGTATAGCTTCTGGAAGAGATTTATTACTTTATTTTACTCATTCAATCTTTGTATTCATTTTATTAAACTTTTTCTATATTTTTCACAAAGTATTTTCAATCAATAAAGGATCAGATTCTACCTAGTGAGTCGTGAAACAACCACAATTCACGACAGTATCAATAGAAAGAAAATTGAATACGTCGGCTTTGAAATCACTGAGATAGTTTGATTACGGTCCGGAGGGTCGCAAGAATTTTATTACTTGTAAGGCGGTCGCGTATTCAAAAAGGTTGAAAAACACCGAACTAAACATACAAAAGGAGAAATATAGCGTCTGTGAATATATACAGGGTGTCCCTGAACTTCCTCTTTTCCTCTCGAGAATGTATAGATGGGGTCAAAATATCACCAGTACTTCATATAACTTTTGTTCCTAAAAGCCTTCGTTACCAAGTTACGGGCCCTCAAAGTTACAAAATAAAAAATGTTTTTCTTTGATAACTTTCAAAGTAAATATTCAAAATCATCTAAATTTTAGTGATTGACTAAACAAATGAATTCCTTCAATGAGCTTTCATGCAGGAGTCAGTTGTTTTGCTACAGAGCCAGGAACGGACTACCCCCGATGGTTCACACCCCAAAACATTGAAATGACAGATAATTTTTCAATAGTTTTCAACGAAATAAGGTTGCGTAGACAATTTTCTGAATAAAAGTACTCGTGTGGAAAGTCGATCGGAGCAACGATTCTTAATAAAAATGCAGTTTTACTCGACGACATCAAACCCGATCGTCCATCATTATTTGAAATGAAAAATTTTCACAGTAGAAATACTAATGCTAACGTTAATTCAACAGCATTTATAACAGGGATAATACAAAATATGCTAAAATAAAGTCGCAACCTAGTTGAAAGTTTCAGTACCTAGTTGAAAGTTTCATTCACAATGTAGATATTTTTTCAAATGAAATATCAAGTTATGTAGATTCGTCGTGTTTTTGAACTAACAAGCTACTCCACTATGAAATATCGAATTCAGTCCATATTTTGTATGTACGCGTGGAATAAGCACGTTTCGTGTTGTGGTATCTGAATCTCATGAAACTCAACATTTGGATGTTGCAAATTCGTATTCACAGCTTAAATGTTGAGGAGTTTCACTGATAAGTATAATTTCATGGGAGAAAATCTTTAACCCGAAGATAAATTTAGCTGAAAAAACGCACATCGGAAGACATAACTAATAAAAAGCAAACGAATAAACTACAAAAACGGCTGCACATGAATAGGTGAAAAATATCCGGTGAATGAATTTATGTTCCATTTCTTCCACAGATGTTGACAAAAACACCTTGTAGAAAGAAATAAAATTAGTGTGGATAAAAAATGACAACTGGAATGCGATTTTGTTTCGTTGAGTGGTGCGTTGTCATTGTATTGTCAATATTCTAATAGGACAGTTTGAAGTGTTTTGATATGGCCGAACAGTTTACATTCAACGAATATGCAGATATGCATGCATTGTATGGACGAACATTTGGTAAAGCTGCAGAAGCCCGTCGTCTGTATGCCGAGCATTTTCCCAATCGAACGTTACCGGCAAGAGAAACGTTCGAGCTTGTCGATCGCAGCTTGAGGGAGACAGGTATGTCTAATGGATAATTAATTGGAGCCTGTTGTTTTATTTCGATATTATTGTAGGTTCAGTTTTGCCAAAACGAGGTGGAGAGGGCGCTCCTAGGGCTGTGCGTACCGTTGTATTGGAGGAAAATATTTTGGAAGCTGTCGCTGATGATCCTTCAATGAGCATCAGAAACCTATCAGAACCGTTCCATACATAATTAGGGAACAACTGCTCCACCCATATTACATCCAGAAGGTACCATGCCATGACACCTGAAGATTTTCCAGCACGACTGGAATATGCCAATTGGTTCCTGGATAAGCAAGACTTTTATTACTCGAGTTTTATTCACTGATGAAGCAGGTTTCAGTAGAGATGGAGTATTCAATTCTCATAATCTCCACATATGGGCCGAAGAAAATCCCCATGGGATATTGCAAACCAAACACCAACGGGAATTCAACGTGAATGTTTGGGCTGGTATCATAGGAAACCATCTTATAGGACCATTCGTTCTACATGACCGATTTAATGGAGAACGTTATTTGGAGTTCATTCAGAACGATTTGAATGGACTTTTGGAACATGTTCCATTGCAAACCCGAAGAGATTTGTGGTTTATGCATGATGGCGCTCCTCCTCATTTTAGTTTGATTGTGAGGTGGGCCATATTCATGGCCAATGCGGTCTCCGGATTTAAATCCATTGGATTTTTTTCTGTGGGGGCATCTAGAAAGCCTCGTTTACGCTACACCTATTTACACCAGAGATGCCTTGTTGACTAGAATTACATTACATTGTGAAACCATACGAAACGACCCTGGCATGCTATTTCAAGTGCAGAGAGGGTGTTTGCGCCGACTATGAAAATGTATTGATAGAGACGGGGGTCATATCGAGCAGTTTTTGTTGCGGATTTTGCATTTCTGTTTGCTCTTGAGGCTTGCGATTGATTATTTACACCATGAGTTTTGTAAGGTAAACGTGTTTGCATGATACAAATTTGTTATGAACATTGTACCTATCATTTCTATTTTCATTACAAATTAATATTTTCGAATAATGTAGACATCTCAGGTTGGATGTCGTCGAACAAAAATGCATTTTTATCAAAAATCGTTGCTCCGATCGATTTTCCACACGACTACTTTTATTCAGGAAATTGTCCAGGTAACCTTGTTTTGTTAAAACAATTTCAAAGTTTTGGAGTGTGGACGATCGGGGGTAGTCCGTTCCTGACTTTGTAGCAAAACAACTGACTCCTACATGAAAGCTCATCGAAGGAATTCATTTGTTTAGTCAATTACCAAAATTTAGATGATTTTGAATATTCACTTTGAAAGTTACGCAACCTTATTTCGTTGAAAACTATTGAAAAATTATCTGTCATTTCAATGTTTTGGGGTGTGAACCATCGGGGGTAGTCCGTTCCTGGCTCTGTAGCAAAACAACTGACTCCTGCATGAAAGCTCATTGAAGGAATTCATTTGTTTAGTCAATCACTAAAATTTAGATG
The DNA here is from genome assembly GCA_018342105.1 of Gonioctena quinquepunctata. Lineage (NCBI taxonomy): Eukaryota > Metazoa > Arthropoda > Insecta > Coleoptera > Chrysomelidae > Gonioctena > Gonioctena quinquepunctata. Next base: position 25,619 of record JAFIRS010000234.1, on the reverse strand, counting down.
ATTTTGAATATTTACTTTGAAAGTTATCAAAGAAAAACATTTTTTATTTTGTAACTTTGAGGGCCCGTAACTTGGTAACGAAGGCTTTTAGGAACAAAAGTTATATGAAGTACTGGTGATATTTTGACCCCATCTATACATTCCCGAGAGGAAAAGAGGAAGTTCAGGGACACCCTGTATAAGTAAATGAAATAAATAAATCCACGGCGATGTTAGGAAAAACTAAAATTGGTCTTGATGGCCACTGATAGTGATAATCCATTTCCACAAACAACTAACATTCAATTCTATAAAAAAGCGAAATCCTCGAAGTGCAGTGGAATCTGTGGCCTCGATAGCTCAGATGGTTAGAGTATGGACTAGAAATCCAAAGGTCGCAGGTTCGATTCCCGCTCGAGGGAATTTTCATTTACTTATAAACATACAAATGTGAAGTTAATATAAAGCTTGTAAAATACGCTGTTCTAGTCATACGCGATTTTTTATCGCTCCATGCGCGCTTACTCTTAAGTGTTCCGTTTTTACCTTATCGGTATGGACAACTAATAATTATGCGAGTTAAATCTGGCATCGCCGGCGCAGACGCCAAACAATACACATGGTTCTGGAGTCCTCGATTTCAAAAGTTGCGGATAGTTCGGTTCGGATGTGGTGTATTGGCTCGAAGTGACTGAGTGAATGTTGTGCAGGTAACAGAAAATAGAAATTCCTGACGGAAAGTGGAGCACAAAAATTGACCTGTGATACGAAAACGAAAAATGAAGGAGACGCGCGATCTGGACACCCTTATGGGATATCTAGGTGAGAGACCGTTGAATATTCACGCGAAAAATGTTGAATGTGGGTATTGATGATGCAATTTTTAATTAACGGCGATTAAACTGCGGTAGTGGGAAGCTGGTTTTTATACCGATCATAAATATCTGATCTGCTGTCTACACATAATCGATCTATTTCGAGTGAGTCGGTTTTAAATCCCAGATAAATAAGGTCGAGTTCAATGTTTTACAAATTTTATTATCTCAGGAATATATGATTGGAAGTTATTTTGTTTCGAGACTGTTGATACAGTGAACCCAGCTCGTTGATAATCCAAAAACAACTTTATTTCCCAATCTCAATTTTTTTGTGATTGGTTACGCGGCTCGCGCAATTTAAGAATTCTCGATTAGTGGTACTTACGTATTTTTGTGCGCTGAAGTCAAAATGCGCGGTCTCAATTATTTTCGGTGAGACGGTCCTTCAAAAGTCGGAAAACGGGCCATTTTCAAGCAGCAATTTCCTCCGCAAAAACAGTCGAAAAGCTTCTTCTTTTTATTGAGCCTTCGGACATAAAAAACAGTATCTATACACATTTCGATATAGTAGGAGAGCAGAGTGAAAAATTTCAAGTCTGAAAAAACTTTTCGAGATCATGTACATGATTCGTCACTTCGTTATTAGTGCAACACAAAATGACACTACTGCTATCTGCAAACATTGACGAAGCATGAAAAAAAAATCGAAAACAACTTAATTTTGAGAGATAAAAAAATGCAATGCTGCCATTTCTAAGGGCTAAGTGATAACCGCAATTTAACTTAAATCGGTCCTAAATTAGGGTCACCTTAGTTTGCATAACAGTAGAATTTATGTGACAGTGGCGTAAGTACAGGTAGTTTATTAGAATAATAAGTATAATAATAATTATACATTATTATGGTAAATATCTAGTTACATCACACATGCACTCCGAATATGGGGAAAACATTTTTCTTACGTGTTTTTGCCTCCTGAACACGAATCCGGAAGAAAAATGCGGCGGTCTCATACCGTTTCAGAGTTACATCGCTTTTTCCGAAATAAACTTACCTCAATTTCAAGCACCGTTTTCTCGCCTAAAAAGGGCCGGATTAAAAGGTGTGGAGGCCCTAGGGCAACAAGGGAGTGGAGACCCCTAATTATTTTTCAAAACAAGTTTTATTTTATTTATTGCGGAACAAATCAAATTATTTCGACACGAGCATATGTAGGTATAATAAAATACAAGAAATAAATTAAATTACAGCGTAAACAAAGGGATTCTTGCGAGCTTTTTTCGACGAAAAATCATTGATGATTTCGGTCAAATCCAGTATCCAGAGAAAATCATTCTCAATGCTAAGAAGCGATAACTTTGATAGGCGGCTTTGTCTCATCGTAATTCGCCTATTTTTTTACATTTTTCATTTTGGAAAATGGGCGCTTTCCAGTGCAATTTGACATCATCACATTCTCAGTTGTAATGTCACAAGAGAGTGAAAATATTTCGACAGATTTTCGAAAACTTGTTGCCAGGCAATAGACAAGAGAGACCAACTGGCTCGAGTGGCTATTGCCAATAAGTTTGAGAAAGAAATCTAGATAATTATTTTCTACTATATCGAACTCTCGTGTGATATTCTTTAGATTATTTTTTGAAATTACGATCATAAACACATTTCCTCGCAAAATTATATAATGCACTAAACCGGTTTTGATTCATTTCTCACTTTTCATGAAAATTGATGACAGACGTCAAATTAAAAATATAGGTTATCCGACAATAAAAACAAAATACCTCAAATTATTCCCGCGACAATTTTCTAGGTAGAATATTCCCACTATTGATTGGCCAAAACGTATATGAATTATTTGAATTTAACGTTTCCATTGGTTTCTAGCAATGTCAAAAAATAATCACTGTTATTTCAATGTTTGAGAATGTAGCTCTGAAATTTTGGTTTTCAAGAATTTGATAGTAGAACATCTTAGATAGATAGATATATAGTCCTTTTCAGAAGGCTTTACATTTGTTGCGGAATGTCATCTTTCTCTTAGACTCACACTTTCAGATTTCGGGGATTTCTCTGTTACAAGCGCGCCACTCAGCGGACACTTGGCAACGCCAATAAATAGGAAAAACAGGTATAGACGGGCAAAGTGTTTGTAGAATCGGCAGAAAAATAGTCAACAGAATTTGAACTTTTGTTCTATTATGGAATGCGCACAGGGCTCTTATAAATAATTTGATGCAATCATATTCATAAATTGAAATATTATTTTCTTTTGCTTATGATTATTAAATTTCATTGTGTATCTAAATCGCTTGTGTCTTTCGAAGAATACATCGACAGAAAATCCCTCATTTAATTAAAAAAAATGTATATATTTTTTTAAATTCAATTGTTTTTGTTTTTACAGCTAATTTCGATACGATATAATATTTTGTATAATAGTATGATGTTTTACTTGGTGATTGTTTCTCGCATATACACATGATTCATCAGATCGAAGATTAATATTAACCATGGATTTTGACAAGAATACGAAACATGTTTTTGAATGTTTAAAACGAAAAATGAGAGGAAAAAGTGGGAGAACTGGTCTTTCGTTGTCAGATTTTTTATATATAATTTTGCATATCCTTCGGTATTTGTTAGGAAATTTCACCTAAAAATTTATATTGTGGAGGCCCCTCTCTTGTGGAGGCCCCGGGGCTGCAGCCCCGTTTGCCCCCCCTCTTAATCCGGCTCTGCATAAAACTCACTCAAAATGCCTCCTCCGTTTTACCAGCATAAACAATACACCCTAAATCATTAATTTTCGGCACAACTTTGGACAAAATATCGTCGTTTTTATCGAAAAAATCCTCCTTCTTACACAGTTGCAAATGAACAATTCTCATTCCTTTGACAGAAGACATTTATTAACTTTTCTTATTTTTCATGTTGGTTATAAATGAATCAACTGTGTAAGAAGGAGGATCTTTTTCGATAAAAACGACGATATTTTGTGTGAGTGAGTTTTATGCGAGAAAACGGTGCTTGATTTTTTTTTAAGGGTATGAGACCGCCGCATTTTTCTTCGGGATTCGTGTTCAGGAGACAAAAACACGTAAGAAAAGTATTTACCCCATATTCAGAGTGCATGTGTGATGTAACTAGATATTTACCATTATTATAATTATAGAGATAGGCAGATAATTGAGATATTAATTATTCTAATATTAAGTAGATAAAAACTTATATAGGCAATAATAATATGAAAATAGATAAATTGGAATAAATATTAATATTTATAAAAAAATCTACTGTTGACAATACAACTTAATTTTTAAATTTTTGTCATCATACTCCGAGTAGTCCGATGAACTATCGTCATTGGGGTCCAGATAAATAATAAGGGGCTCTACAGTGTTTTATAGCATGTTATCAGCTTCCCACATTCTTTCTTTCCAATCATATGTTCGACACACTTACTCTATTTTTCGCAATCCACTGTCTTTATTCCCTCTTGCAAGAGGTTTTCAACATCTCTTATTTTAAAAGTGGTGTTATGCCTTGCTACAAACCCTTTTACTTGCGCCCACACCAAATCTATGGGGTTTAATTCACAGTGATATGGCGGAAGGCGAAGTACCGTTATATTCCGTTTTGAAGCGATTTCGTCGACAACAAATTTCGTACAAAGAGGTTTATTCAACTTTTCAATCTCCAGTAGCTCGTTGGAAAGGGAAACATTCTCAATTAAATATTGATAGAAATATTTTTCTGTGAATCGAAAAATCCACGATTAAAATGAAGTTACTTTTTGTGAATGTCTAACAGAAAACAACTACTTCCCCGGCTGAAGCCACGCTGGACATTGAACTACATCTGATAGATATTCTGAAAAGGCCCTAACTCAAAAGAAAAAATCTGAAATTGGAAATTTGCATTTTCATTCAGATATTTATTTGATTTTCTATTCCAGTCTTAATTAAGAACTCATAAAGATGAATGAAGCAAAGAAGAATGTTTTCCAAAAGAGAGTACTCACCAGAAATCATTCGTAACATTGACGCAGGAGAGACATCGCATTCACTAGGTCTTCAATACATTTTTGTCGACGAAAATCTATTTCACGCTTCCACGATCATCAGGAAGACCGGAAGAAATTGGAAACACATTTTCAAGAAGCAATCTCACTTTGCAAAAATGAAAAAAGTTAGAATCATTTCTTTTGGAGAGACACTTTGAAATTAGTGTTTGTTGAAAATATAAACAGGATGTTCATAAAATCAGATGTAGAATCATCTGCGACTGAAAGATAAACTTTAGTCACTATCTTCCATCGTCAAGATTTTATGAACATCCTGTTTATATTTTCAACAAATCACTCCAGTAGCTCCTTTTTCAGCATATCTTTGTGAAATGGCTTCTTATTTAAAGTAAGCCAATGAATGATGTCATATTTTTTGCAAGAAGACGTTGGTATTTTTTCGGATTTTCTTGAGAGGTAGCTGGCATTATCCATGACTATTGATGAATAAGATCTAGCATTTGCTGGAATTATTCTTGAATAGCATCAGCGTTTATGTCTTCATGATAGTCCCCAGTCCGTTTTGATTGACATGCTAGTAAGCCATTATCGACAAATCCATTTTTGCTAACAATGTGAGTAATGATTAATCTTTTACCTTTTCAACTTTCTTGATTCCATATATTTTCACAAAACTAGTGTAGTCATGCCCTGTATATTGATGCACATGAGCTTATTCAATATTCTCAACCCGTAAATAATATTTGAACCAACTAATATTTGTAATTAAAACTTAATAATACATTATTTATCCTAATTTAATTTCGCGGCGAACATTTTTAAACATAGTTCTGTTGATCAGTGCTGCACAATTCCTTATACAAATTTCTAAAGGTTCTACATTTCGAAATGTGCGTTATATATAATAATAATGTTTATTCACGAAAGTTCAAATTTTACAATAATTGAAGTACAGATATATATTTATTGTAAGTGAATAAACAGGAAGAAAATCACGAAGCTTTAGTATAAAACTATTGCTTGTATGTGATATTAAACTCAAAACTAAGTAGTATAACACTATAATATGCAATGATAATTTTTTTTTACATATTTTGAAGCACATAAGTATATAAATTTGGTAAAAGAAGTTTCAACTAATGAATGTATAAATAAAATAGTAAATAGATATTATAAAATAAAATAAATATAATAATAAAATAGATATAATAAAATAGTAAATAGATATTCTTATCCTTGTGATATGTGTGAGAATAGTAAATGCCATATTTAGGCTGAATGTCGTTTGCAGTAGGGTTTATCATAATTGAGGTGTAGGTACGTCATATTCGGGGTGTAGGTCATATTCGGGTATTGTCTCATATTCTGTTTGTTGTCAGCTTTGCGTATATGCATGCTTTATATAAACGATTGGTGTTTTAACTTTAATCACTTTTTGAAAGATTGGTTGACAAAATCATGAAACAATGTCCTTTCGGAACGCAAAATCCAAGTTTTTATAAGTTTTTTGTACATAATAGAACTATTTTTTTTTTATAAACTCTGGTAGCATATTATGTAGGCGAGGTCCGAGGTAATTTGAACATCGTTGTCCAATTGCTTTTTCCGATATAGGTATCTTTTTTTGTTTGTTCCTGGTACTATAATTGTGATCGACAGATTCAAATTGAATTTTATTGTTTTTCACATTAACTAATAAGTTGATGCAGTAAGCCTGCCTTACGTCAAATACATTGGCCACTTTAAATAAATTTTCACTGGAATATGTAGCTCTTTTTCCAAGGATGATTTTCAGTATCCATTTCTGAATAACGTTCAGCATTTCCAAGTGATAATCGTTAACACCTCCCCAGCCAATTATACCGTAAGATATATGTGACTGTACCACTGTAATACTTTCAAATGATTTACATCTAAAAATTCTTTCAAGTATTTGAATTTAAATAAGACCTCTCAGTTTTCCTACTATATTTTTAATTTGAAGATCCCATCTAAGATGTCTGTCTATCACAATGCCTAAGTATTTGATGGAGTTTACTTCCGGAATTTTTGAGTTATTTCCGAAACGTAATGAACCCATATTGGGTAAGTGATTGGAATACGAAGTAAATGATAAGTACTTTGTTTTATCTAAATTCAGAGTTAATTTGTTATACCTAAACCACTTACCTATTTTACTGAAATCAGTTTCAGCTTCTGTCTTTAAGTTCACCCAAGTATCAGATTCATATATTATTGCAGTGTCATCTGCAAAGCTTATGATTTTTCCCTTGGTATCAAGGTGTGAAATGCTGTTCATATAAATTATAAATAGAAGAGGACCCAGTACTGTTCCTTGAGGTACGCCATATGTAACAGTCATAGGTTCACTGAGAGTACCACCTATGTCAACTTTTTGTTCCGGTCTGATAAATAATTTTTTAAGATTTTATGAATATTTCCTCTTATCCCATAGCATTCTAGTTTGTTCAAAAGCTTTTCATGAGATACCGTATCAAATGCTTTTGAAAGGTCGACAAAGATACACAAGGCAGGTTTTTTTTTGTCCAATGCATTATAAATATTACTTGTAAGATAATAAATCGCATCTTCTGTTGACTTTCCTTCTCTGAATCCGAACTGAGAACTAGAAATGACGTTATGTTTGTTCAAGAAGCTTAGAAGTTTCATTTTCAGTATTTTTTCAATTATTTTCGCTAAATTCGAGATAAGTGAAATCGGTCTATAGTTGATTATGTTCAATTTATCTCCACTCTTGTAGAGTGGCTTAATAATTCCAATTTTCAAAATCTTTGGAAAACACCCTGTATCAAAGCATCTATTTATCAAATAAGCCAGAGGTTTTTTAATTTCATTAGATATAGCCTTCAGTGTTTCCGAACGAACGTTATCGGGACCTGGTGATTTTTTAAGTTTTAATTCCATGATTACTTTGTGAACTTCATTTTCATCAGTGTCGCGAAGATACATGGTGTCTTGCAAAATGTTTTCAGATTCATTGAAATTATGAGGTACTGAAATTCTATCAGCTAATTTTTTTCCTATCGAACTGTAATGGCGATTGAAATTTTTCCATTTTCTAGTTTAATTTTTCTATTTTGGTTTCGTTTCGAGTTTTCATGCAAATATTATTAACACACTCCCAAAGCCCTTTTGAGCTATTCGCATTTTTATCTATAATTTTTTTCGAGTAGTTCTTTTTTGCTGTTTTTGTGAGCTTGTTTAACTTATTCCTATATAAATTATATTCTTCTCTCAAGACATGATTTTCAGGGTTGTTTATAAACATTGCTTTACAGGTAACCAATATTAAATTTAGCAAGGATAATAATGTATTATTAAGTTTTAATTACAAATATTAGTTAGTTTAAATTTTATTTACGGGTTGAGAATATTGAATGAGCTCATGTGCATCAATATACAGTGCTAGTCAAAAGTCTCCTCCCCCCCTCGTATCTTTTGAACGGGTATACTTATAATAATGAAATTTGGAGGGTGGAAATAAACGGATGTAGGCTTCTCAACTGGTCATAACAGGTGACGCAATAGTCATAAATGACGTCACAAGGCCACTGTGACCAATAATTTTAAATAGGACCCTATGGCAAGTGACAGCTCGTTTGAAAGGTATTGAAAATACCTATTCAGTCATACCAATTTTGTTTGGGTTTCGGCTGATTTTGATTGATAAATTGAAGAAATATGAAAATTATAGTTTCGCATTTAATTAATAAAGATTTTAAAGTACGCCTCTGGTTAATTGTCAAAAAGGTTGGCGTTTTTTAATTCTCTACTTGTCAAAAGTGTTTATACCTTGAAAATTTACCTAAGCTATTGTTTAACGAGACGTTTAAGTGTTTACATAGGCAAAATGGTACGTACTGTAGCCGACAAAGTAGCAGCTATCTTAATAATTGGTGAATGTAGAAACAATTTCCATGCAGCGGAACGACTGTTTAATGAGAGGTACCCCGATCGCCCTATATCGAGGGTTTATTTGAGGGAGCTTCTTCGGAAGTTTGAAGCATCAGGTAGTTTCAAGATGCCAAACGATCTGGTCGACCAACAATTAGTGATGACAAAAAATTGACATAATTGGAGAAATGGTAGTAAACCCTACTTCTTCCACAGCCCAAGTTGCGTCTATCTGTGAAGTTAGTCAAAGGACAGTACATAGGGTGTTGGCTAAAACAAATTTCATCCATACAAATTAAAAATGGTGCACCAACTTTCAGATGATGACCCGACCGAAGACTAGAATTCTGTGAAACTATGTCCAATAAAATGAACCAACAACCAGGCTACATACACACAATTTGTTTTAGTGACGAAAGTACTTTCTTTCTCAATGGAATGTTAACACTCAAAATGTGAGGTATTGGAGGACACAAATCCTCACATCTTTCGTGAAAAACATACTCAATTTCCAGAAAAGTAAATGTTTGGGCAGGTATTTTGGGAAACCACATAGTTGGGCCTCTTTTTCTCAATGCTAACTTAACCGGTGAATTGTATCTGGAGATGTTACAAAATGATATTGAGGCGTTAATTCTTGAAATTCTAGAAGATAATCCAGATGAATTCGACAACTTGGAAATAACGTTTCAACAAGATGGTGCTCCTGCACACTATTACGGTGCAGTAAGACGTTACCTAGATGAAGAATATCGTGGTAGATGGATTGGACGACGAGGTTCGATCGAATGGCCAGCTCGGTCACCGGACCTTACACCATTAGATTTTTTCTATGGGGTACTTGAAATCTAAGGTTTACGCTACAGCACCTGACAGTATTGCCATTCTGAAACAACGAATTGTTGAAGAATGTAGGGCAATTTCCGCTGACACACTGGGACGAGTACGACAAGAGTTTAGCAATAGGATGCATTACTGCCAGGAAGTAGATGAGGCACATTTTGAACACTTATTATAAGAACTGGTTCTTAAATCTTTATTAATTAAATGCGAAACTATAATTTTCGTATTTCTTCAATTTATCAATCAAAATCAGCCGAAACTCAAACAAAATTGGTATGACTGAATAGGTATTTTCAATACCTTTCAAACGAGCTGTCACTTGCCATAGGGTCCCATTTAAAATTATTGGTCACAGTGGCCTTGTGACGTCATTTATGACTATTGCGTCACCTGTTATGACCAGTTGAGAAGCCTACATCCGTTTATTTCCACCCTCCAAATTTCATTATTATAAGTATACCCGTTCAAAAGATACGAGGGGGGGAGGGGACTTTTGACTAGCACTGTATAGGGCATGACTACACCTGGTGACAAGACTGAATCGGGTTTTCATAATTAATCTCCCGCAAAATGTCTATTCCACAAATATTTGATTAGTTTTGACCAAACTTATGTGATTTAGGTTATTAAAGCTGTTTCCAGATGAAACAAGAATGTATAATGTTTCTTAGTAAGGGTAGAGGAATAAAATGGTATTTTTGTTTTTTCTTTCAATCTGGTTCAAAATTGGGATTTTTTTAATTGTAGACATGCAGAAACGAACCGACATTAGAGTTTTTCAGAAATTTCAATAACAATTTTTTTTCCATATCTAGCCAACTTTATGACGGACACTGTATATATATATATATATATATATATATATATATATATATATATATATATATATATTTTCTTTAGTTTCTTGACCACATATATATTTTCTTCAAATTCTCGGAATAAAGGTCTGATTCAGTCAATTCATATAATTTTTCTTAACGACGTTTCGACATGGTATTTGTCATCATCAGGTTAAACCACTAAAATTAAAAATATGGAGTTTGAGACATTTAACTTAACACAATATTGAAATGTATGCACTAAAATAATTCTTGAAAAACATATGGTTCGAAATATAACATGTTATTTAACTCAATATAAATATTTGTAACATTTATGAGTATTCACTTACAAATTATTTTATTTGAGTTTTGCGTTCGCATCGTACGAAGGTTATTGTGGGAGTGTGACCTGCGTCGAAGTAATCGGGAATGGTTTGTTTATTTTTCATGCATTTTTACCCTCTTCATAAGTAGGTACATGGGATTGTTTATATTGAGTTCTAATATATGGGCCGGACTGTATTTTTTGGCAGCATGTAAAGATCAGTTTTCATTATGATTACTTTAAACAAAGTTAAAAGAGGTTGTTATAAATCTGGCTTAAGTTTTTGATATCATTTCTATTGTTAATGCTATTGGGGTCTTTTTTAATATGTATCATTTCAAGGAATGTTCTTACTCTTGGATTCCTTTCTTTGGTCAAAATTTCAACGTTGTTGGTGTCAAACTTATGTTGATTTTCTTTTTCGTGTTTTGATAAGGCTGTAATGTCGGTTTTTGAGTATTTGTGGGCTTGTACTCGTTTCTGTAAATATTGTTTTGTTTGACCTATATAGGTACTTTGACAGTCTTTACATGGTATTCTATATACTGTATGAGTTTGTTTGTTTTTTGGTATTTCTGGTTTTAATTTTGAATAAATGGTTTTGTTCGTATTTTTCAGTCGATGTGCAATAGTTATGTTGTGTTTTTCCATTGTTTTATTAATTTTATTCGATAGTTTGTCTATGTATGGTAAAGGTATGTATGTTGTTGTTTTCTTTACTTCATTATCATTTTTATTGTAGATCGCATGTATTCGATTTTTTATTGTTTTTTCTGCAAAGTGGCTGGGGTAATTATTTTCTTTCAATATATTCTTGATTATTTCAATATTATTTTTCCTGAATTTTGGGTGAGCAAGCTTTATAGCTCTGTCAGTTAAATTTTGAATAACATTTTTTTTGTAACTGAGGGGTGCGTTTGACAAATAGTTAGTATAACGATTTGATGCATTTGGTTTAATAAACCAGTTTGTGAGAATTTTTCCAGTATTGTCGTGTATTATTGTTGTGTCGAGAAAGTTTATTTGTTTTTCTATTTCTTTTTCTATTGTAAATTTCAATCTAGGATGATGTTTATTAAATTTTTCTAGAATTTCATCAACTTTGTCAATAGGGATACAGGTTAAACAATCGTCTACATATCGTTTGAAGAATATTGGTTTGAATGTTAGTGATTTGATGATCTTTTCTTCAACATACTCCATAACCAGATTTGCTACTGTTGCAGCAATTGGAGATCCCATTGCAATTCCGAATATTTGTGAGTAGTATTTATTTTCATATTGAAAGTATGTTGAGGTTAAACATAGTTCAATTCCTTTCAAAAACTCTTCCAAGGTTAGTGCTGTGTGATTTTGTATTTCATGCCATTTTTCTCTTATGATCTCTATCGCTAATTTTTTATCTATATTTGTATATAAAGAAACTATATCTAGAGAGATTATTATATGATTTTGTGGAACTGTTATATTGCGGATAAATTCCACAAATTCCCAGGAGTTTTTCACATAGTAATCATTTTAAGTAAGTGGCAGATTGAATATTGCTGACAATAGGGCGAAGGGGAATTCCAGTTTTGTGTAATTTGGGCAACCCGTATATTGTTGGAGGTTGGGCGTTGTGTATATTGAGTTTGTTTTTTGTTACCTGATCTATAAGGGTTGACCAAAGAAAGGAATCCAAGAGTAAGAACATTCCTTGAAATGATACATATTAAAAAAGACCCCAATAGCATTAACAATAGAAATGATATCAAAAACTTAAGCCAGATTTATAACAACCTCTTTTAACTTTGTTTAAAGTAATCATAATGAAAACTGATCTTTACATGCTGCCAAAAAAATACAGTCCGGCCCATATATTAGAACTCAATATAAACAATCCCATGTACCTACTTATGAAGAGGGTAAAAATGCATGAAAAATAAACAAACCATTCCCGATTACTTCGACGCAGGTCACACTCCCACAATAACCTTCGTACGATGCGAACGCAAAACTCAAATAAAATAATTTGTAAGTGAATACTCATAAATGTTACAAATATTTATATTGAGTTAAATAACATGTTATATTTCGAACCATATGTTTTTCAAGAATTATTTTAGTGCATACATTTCAATATTGTGTTAAGTTAAATGTCTCAAACTCCATATTTTTAATTTTAGTGGTTTAACCTGATGATGACAAATACCATGTCGAAACGTCGTTAAGAAAAATTATATGAATTGACTGAATCAGACCTTTATTCCGAGAATTTGAAGAAAATATATATATATATATATATATATATATATATATCTTGTATTTTTTTACGCATGCGCATAAATTGAACCACTTTTTGACATCATTAAGCACATTTCTAACCTTAAATGAACAAATAAAATAGACTAGTATTGAAATAAAATAGTATATTAATATGATTTACTAACGTTTGGTTTGAGTCGATAGATTGTGTTTCGTAAAGCAAACGTTGTGCACACATAAACATTTTACTGGAGCCTGCAATTTGATCCTTATTGACTTTTTGTTTATTATTGGTCACTTGATCGTCTCTGTCACTCATATTTTGATTCAATAATATTATCACTGATTCCAATTCTTTTAAGCGCTTCAAAAATAATAACAATAAATTGCGTACGAACGGTAAACATGTCAAGTCGGATAGATAGGTATAGTTAAACCATTTACAATTGCAGAAGCATAAAAAATGAGTTTCGCAGTCATAGGCGGACATAACTAATTTGATTTAGATATTGAAATATTTTAAAAATACGTAAAAATAAACATATATGCCATAAGCGAGGAAGTATGTATTAATAGACAATCGAATCATCATAATTTTATTTTCCCATGGTGGAAAAAAAGCCATATTCTCCAACAAAACATAACAGAACTATAGAATATTTTAAAACCTATTTCGATCCCAGACCAGATACGCTACTTGCTTTCATTTACTCAGACCTCCTGAAACTGGTGATTTATTAGTCTCAACGTATAGACACACCTACAAGCATTATCATTGGCTTTCGGTCACTCAAACAGCTGTCACTCAAACCCACGTTGACTATCGGCTCTTTTGATCTTTTTTCGATCTACCGTTCGCCGACGGAGAATGTTTACGAGTAGTACACATTATTTTTCGTTCCGTTTCTTCGCATATTCGCTCGTGTTAGCGGAGTGAGTTTTTGATTTGCTCCCTATAGAAACATCTTCTGCAATTGAAAATGGTTAAACTATATAGTAAGCAGCTCATTATAAAGAATCTGAAAAAGTTGATTGGCGGGCCATCAACTTGCATAGCAAGGTTAACCAAGTTAGGTTAGGGTGTGTTCCTTTCTCTTACGTAAGACATTGACTCTTGAAATCCCGTAAGATTACCATTACTTATAAGACATTTGCTGAAGTGTCTGCTCCCATTGAAACCTAATTCAGTGTACATGCATCTCGCGACTAACGGTCACTATTGTGCCAAAATAATTATTCGTGAAAAACGAGAAAAATCGTTATGCCGCGACGGCAAACAGGTCGATTTCACTGCCTAGCTGCGCCAATAGATGTTTCACATCAAAAAAATAAACAAATTCCCTTTGAAATTGATAATAATGAATATTTCCCTCCTGTCAAAAATCCCATGTAAATGAAGTGCAATTATCGCAAAATTACAGCGACAATTGCATTGTAGAAAGCGAAAGAGCTCTGTGATAATTGCACTGTAGACCGATAATTGCACAGTTCATATCCATGGCAATTCCATTGAATACAGCGACAATTTTAAGTAACGTCAGTTTGACAAGTAATGTCAAAAATATTATTTATTAAAAATGTCTCGTTTCGGTCAGGCTTCATTACAAGCTATTGAAGAAAATGTGTTGGAAAACGAACCAAATAACACAAAACAGAACAGAAAATACGTGTGGCGTCAGTTTATGAGCCTCTGTGCTGAGAAAAACTATACTTTGGATGAAAAAACACAAATTAATGTTCTGGCAAAAATATTAACGCTAAATTACTGATGGAATTTTTTTTCACATCAATTTGAACCCTTTTACTATATAATAATAATAATAATAATAAAGCGGCTTTATTCATCATGTTAGTTAAAAATAAAAGAAAGGTGCAGAGTGGCATGGAATAATAAACAGAGTTGAAAATGATGAAAGGCGAAGTGTCAGCAAGAGCTGTTTCTCAACTTAACCATGAAAAGAAAAAAAAGAAAAAATTTAAAATTAAAAAAAAAAAAACATAAAAATAAGAATAAATACTCTAAATTTATATATAATATTTGAAATGAAGATAGATCAATGAGTTACCTAATTGAACAACAATGGAAAAAACATTATAGTAAATTCAACAAGAACATCCAAAATTGGGTAGCAGTCATCAACGTCTTAAAGAGAACTGAGTATCTCTTAGTAAAAGTTTCAGCCTTTTTTTGAAATTGGATAGCGTGTAAGACCTAAAATCATTGGGTAGCTGATTGTACAATTTGGCGGCATTACATGAATAACTTCTGGTAAAGATTGCAGAGGAGTGAGGGGGGATAACAAGTAAGTGTCTATTGCGTGTTCTGAGGTTGTTTATAGACGAAAACATGTTTAGCCTATCGAACAAATATTTTGGAGCTTTGGCTTCAAGTATTTTGTGTGTGAATGAGAGTATGTGAAGAGTCCGAAGATCGTCCAACCTCAGCCAGCCCGAGTCTTCCAGTGCAGCACTAATATGGTCAAATTTGCGGATACCGTAGGAGAATCGTATACAAGAGTTTTGTATTCTCTGAAGGCGATTTTGGTCGTATCTAAGGAGGGCAGGTCCATAGATACTATCACAGTAAGACAACTTTGATGTAATCAAGGTTTCACGTGAGGTGAGCTTCAGGTGCTTAGAAAGTAGATGTCTATTCGGAAATAATTGCCTTAGTACATTGTGAGATGCTTGACATAGATGGCTAACGTGTTTTGAGAATCTCATAGGGGTGTCAATCCACAGTCCCAGATTTTTGCCTTCATTAACTATAGGGATTATATCGTTTCCAATATTAATTTTCAGTTCATCACGAACTTCCACCAATTTTTTTGCGGAGCCAAAAAGCATAACCTGTGTTTTTTTAGAATTCAAACGTAACTTATGTGCTGTGGAAAAGTCATATAAGTTATTCAAATCATTTTTCATATAATTTTGAGCAGCGGTGAGATTAAGACTATTGAAAGAAATATAGAGTTGAGTATCATCGGCGTAGTGATGTATTCTTGCATTTTCAATGATTTCATGGAAATCGGAAATATATAAGGAGAAGAGAAGAGGTCCTAAAATGGAACCCTGGGGAACACCGAGATCCACATTCAATGAATCTGACTCAATGCCACCCATATTGAGTTCAAAGCAGCCAGAGATGCGAAAAATGCCAAGAGAAAACAACCACAAACAGATCCAGAGAAGAGGAAGGAAAGTGCAGTTTTTCTGAAGTACGATGAATTCCAAAATATGGTTCGTGGTTGTGACGAAAACACCCCAGATGGTTTGAGAAGAAGGTATTTTTTGTTTTTGCTTTTGGAATAGCTTGCCGTGGTGGAGAAGGCCACAAGTGCTTAATTTCGTACTTTAAAGAAGAAAATAACGTAGGTGAAAAACAGGAAGGATTATTTACGATTCTATGTTTACTAAGACGACGCAAGGAGGGGAAGAACCATGCGCTTCATTGAAATGGCTAATAAACAATAAAATCAATCCTGATTTGTGTCCAATTCGACTGTACAAAAAATTCCTAGAAAACGGGTTGGAATAAAAACAAAACGACTCTTTCTCACTGTAAATCCCGCTTGGAAGTTGAACAGAAAATGGTATAAAGATATTCCTGCTGGACGAAATACAGTAAGCAAATGGAGCTCTTTCTCTAAAAATGAAAATGAACTCATGCAGTTTTTTGACAACACTCTGCTATGCAAAATTAGCGGTAATTTTGATGCACTTGTGCAATTACTTACGATAATCATATTATCACTCAACATACTTATCCTACTTTCTGATTATTGTACCTACTTCTTATTCCTATTTCAGACACAGAATGTAATATAACCTACAAATATTTCTGTGACTACTTTGGATTACTCACATTTCACGAACAAAATCCACCCAACAATCATGGAATCATTATTCCTAGTGTCCATTATTTTAAAATTAGAATATATTTTTATTCAATGATTATTGTTACTGAACATCAATACCATACCCCCGGGAAACGATAAAAATTGAGCCCAGGATTTTTATACACATAATTCAAGCAATCAACGACGCTACAAATTCTATGTGATCCATTTTTTCACAAAAACTGCACTGGAATCCATGCTGCCTACACAACAAGGTATAGTTATTCTAATCCCAATTGGAACGGCAATAAAAATAAGAGCACTACGAGGAGTGTTCACATGCACTGCATGGCACATGGGAAATTCATATACTACCAGTATTTTTACTTTCAAAGCGTTCCTGGTACAATCATAAAAAAGTTCTAGCGCGTGTCTATAGTTGCCCAGATCATTAGTAAAGGCGCTGATAAATATATTTGAGGAATAGAAGCTGGCCAGCTGGATTGGACATCTGTTATCCGAAGTCGCATGATTTACACAGTTCACAGTATTTCTTAATCAGTGCCGTGTGTTGGCGAGGTTAGGAATTATCCAATGAAAATAATATGGCTTTCTGGAGACCTTTCGAAACCAATAATAACATTACAGGTGAGGAATCTGTGTCAATCGACAGGAATCCGGAATTTGAAAATAAGGATTTGGATGTTCAAGTTCAGCGAGTAATTTTAAATATTCATGAACGCTTGAAGAAGGAAAACTGTCACACTTCACAGAATGAAATTGTGAAAAGAATATGCGAGTTAACGAAACTAACTCGTTCAACAGTTCTTCGTGTTATTAATACAGGAGATGTCATTGACCATTCAATGAAACGAAAACAAAGGAATACAAAATTCGCAAACATTGATGGAGCTACAAAAGATGTGATTCGGCGAACAATTCATGGTATATACCAAAAAAATTAAGTACCAACTTTGGAAATGATTCGGTATAAATTACTCGACTATCCCGAATACAGTTACAAATGTTTAGAAACTCTACGAGGTGTTTTATTGTCTTGTGGTTTCAAACATAAAAAATTGAACAATGGAATGGTCATAATGTCATCCGAATGTAGCGAAGAAGAATTTTGATCTTTCTAGTCCAATTTTATTGACATCTATTTTTTTTAAGTATATTTTTGACAAGTATTCGAAGTGATTATTTGTGTATCTATTGTTTTTCAGAGTTTTTGACTCAGCAATCAACTACCTTATATTTCGATGTTTTTCATAATTACTCAGGGTGGAAAAATTCAGTTGAGATAACATTTTACAAGGGGTGATCAATTGCTATGATTGTAAGAATAAGTAACTGAAAAAATACCACTGAAAAATAATATACCGGCGCCTATGTCAAGGCGGCGACAAGAAAGAGAATTCCTTCTTGAAACTTTTTATGTCAGTCCAATTGGGATTAGAAATACTATACCCCGAAATTCAAAAATATCACAACCATGAATCTTACACTGGATCAGTGTCTTTTTTGGCAAATTCAAGTGACGATTCATTACAATTGAAAAAACGCGTACAGTTGCAAATTGTAACAATAAATGAAACGATTGAAAATGAGTATTTTGAGAAAGGAAGAACTAGAGGAAAGAATGATACAACAAAACATAGAAATACTTGGAATCACAGAAACAAAAAATGTTTTTCGATTTTTATGTATATATCGTTCGATTTACTGCAGTGGAGAACGATACTAAAAAAAATAAGAGGATGTAATAAAACGACCATTTACTAATATTGATATTCGCACTATGTTTTCACTCACGCCTGTATATATTCAGAATTAGTATTTTATAACGGGTTATTACATCCACTGTGTAAGTTGTGCAGTCTCCTAGAACAATAGGATTAACTCTCTCGATATTGAACTTTCTAATGCAGTGTTCTTGGCGGGGCTTCAAGTATTAAATTCATTCGATGATAAACAATTTACAAACAAGGAATTTGGCTTCTAAAAGGATACATTTTGACGGCTGTCGATAACATAGAAATAGATCGTTGAAAAATATATTGCACTTTCTCCAAGTCACTTCATTTTAGTTGATAGAAGAAATTATTTCAAAATTTGATTGAAAATATGTATGTTTGATAATACAATCTTATTTTACACCAATTATTCGTGATTACATTGGGTCCTCAATTTCTGAGTCATAGAATAAAATACCCAAGTTAAAAACTGATTAAAATATTTTTTATGCCAATTTATTCGTAATATTATTTGACTATTCAATTTTCTTAACAAATGTGAAAAAATCCAATTTCCAAATGTTTTTTTTTTCGAATTCATCCCCAAAATATCGAAATCCTACTTTTTACAACTTTTATTTAGTTTCACCAGGCCGGGTGTCTGTCTGTCTGTAATCAAATCTTGCAAGTTAAATTTGTCCCACTTCTAGTTGCCCGATTAACGTGAAATTTGGCAGGTGTTCATAGTCCCCGTGACAATGCATTGTGAAATTTTTGTTAGAAAAAAAAACAAAATGGTGGCTTTGAGAAGGCAGACAAATTTTTGTGATTATGGTACGATTCTATTCGAAATTGGTTTCTAGGGGTTTTCGGGGTCGGATATTATGATTTTTTTGTCAAAATTCAAAAATAAACTACATAGAAATCACTAAACTAGTTATTCAACATCATTAATACTAAAAAATAAAAAATAAATAAAAGAATTTTTTATAAAACTAGCTTTTATTAGTTGTTGATAAAAACAGAACTAAAAAGTTAAAAATAATTTCTTTCATTGATCTAGGTAATTATTGAGTAACAGATTCAAAAGCTTGCCGCGGATACAAAATAGGTAATTTTGCGCGGCAAGATTTTGAATCTGTTACAGAATAACCTAGATCAACAATGGAAGAAATATTTTTTTCTTTTTAGTGCAATTCTAAAAAAGCTTGCCTTTAAAAATGTTTTGTTTATATGGAGAGAGAAATGCATTGGTTATTGGCGGCAACAATTGTTCTACAGAGTAAGTGCAAAGCTTTTAGGAAAAAAGTAGTTTAACGCTGACTTTAATTTTATTCTTGGGATGAACCACAAGTACAAAAATTGTTCGTATTTATACAGGTGAACCACATGTACAAAAATCGTTCGTATTTATGCAGGTGTATTACCTGTTCTTGTATTGACGCCAATGCACAAAAAGTTTTATTAAAATTGGGGAATTATCGGTAAACATAAAATATGAGGGTTTTACGGGAAATATGGATTTTATTTGTTTTAAAAATAAAATTTGAATTGAAATACATTCGGTGTTGATCGATGTTCTCATATTTATGGTTTCAATCTTTGGTTGAAGCTGGATATGATTTTATTTGTTCATTTTATTATATTATTATTGTTTTTCGATGATTTTTTTAACAATGTTATATTTTTTTATGCTCTTATTCAATAGAAGTATTGAAGTTATTTCGTGTATTATTTGAAAATAGAGTAAAGCAAAAGTTAAATTGAATTCAATGTAAAAGTCATTTTATTTGAGAAGAAAAGTATATACATTTTTTCATATTTAGAAATATTGTATTTGAGAAAAAAATACTATTTGATTCAATGCAAATGAAAACTTGTTCAAAAGAAGTCCTCGCATGTTAAGCCGAGGCCGAATTTATTGCCCTGAAGGACAGGTGACTAAAATTAATCAGTGTCTTACAAGAATTTTAGAAAATCTGGTGAGTTAAATTATTTTCAAAATTTGTGGAATGTGTCGAAAAATCTATTTTTGGCCATTCCGCTGGTGACAGCTGCCCTTATAATATTCAAAATATTATATGCATTTTATGAAAAGAGAGTTAACTCAAAGTCGTTCTCCACGAAATAAAAACAGCATGGCTACTGGAACGACTTTGAGTAAACTCTCTTTTTCTTCCCATATTCTACAATCTCCACTTTGAGAAAAAATTGACTTTTTTTGCCAAAAATGTTTTATTTTTATTTTTGGAATAAGCGCGTCGAATTTTTTGAAGATTACAAAAAAAATGGTGGTGGTCACGTAATACCAAGCAAATGAAATTCAGTGTGTAGGTATAGTACATAAATATGCATTTTTTGACATATTAAATTGTTTTCTATCACTTTAGGTTTGACCGGTAATGACGCTTACTTTCCTATTTTAAATGAGACACCCGGTATATTTTTACTTATTTCAATAGAAAATCACATAGTGAGTACAAGGACACCCCACTTGTCACTTTTTGGCATTTATCATCCCCTGAAATTTTCAATTTTTGTTTTAAATCTATAGTGTCATGAGTGAGTAAAAATAGTTAATTTTGGATCAAGTTGTCGAGGAAAAATAGTTTCGATCGAGTTTTACTTTCATTTGTTTTACTGGTTCATTTAAAGTTTACAAAATCGTAATTATGATGTTTGCTCAATTTTTTCAAATAGAACAAAGGTAGCTCATTACCATATCTCAAATGGGTATCTTGTTACGAACAATTTGATACCACACAATCGATATTTTGAATAAATATCTAGTATCATAATATCTCTAAACGTTCTAATAGTTATTGTGATGGCCATCAACCGGAATCGTTGATAGTGCAAAAAATAAGGAGGTTTTGGAAAGTAAAAAACAATTGTTATGACATTAAATTGAATTTGTCAATTTTGGCATACATTTTTAAGAAACAGTACCTATTTTTATAATCAGTTTGTTATTACAAATCAGGAAATGGAAAATGACAGTCGAAATGAAAAAATTTACATGCAATTAATGTATGAAGCTAGAAAAAATGCCGTTGTAGCAGCGCGGCTTTATGCGGAAAGATATCCCAACAGACGACATCTAACTCGTCATTATTTTCCAAAAATTGAACAAAAACTTCGAAATGAGGCTGAATGTGGTAACCGAAACCAATTCATTGTAAATGAGAATGAATAAATTGACGTACTGTTATTAGTTCATTAGTACATCCATGAGAGAAATTGCTCTGCGATGTGAAATCAGTGTTTCATTCGTATGGAGAATTCTAAAACAATACAAGTACCGTTCATTTGAGTATCAATTACACCAACACCTGTACCCAAATGACCGAGATTGGTGATTGGAATATTGCAATTGGTTTTTAGAACAGTACGAAAACGATCCTTTTGAAATTTTTCATTCAGATGAAACGCGATTTACAAATTTGGGCATGATTAACAGAAACAACAAAAGATATTGGGCTCAAGATTGGTTAGGGAATATTTAGATGGCAGGTTTCAGGAAAATTGGATTGGTACACTAATATACAGATTAGATGGCCTCCAATTTGACATCATTATGCATTGTCATTATGGTCGTTATTGGTTAATTCAGTTCTATGTTATTAGGAATTATGTTATTAAACGTTTATTTAAAATATCGATTGTGTGGTATCAAATTGTTCGTAACAAGTTGCCCATTTTAGATATGGTAATGAGCCACCTTTGTGCTATTTGAAAAAATTAAGTAAACATCATAATTACGATTTTGTAAACTTTAAATGAACCAGTAAAACAAATGAAAAGTGAAACTAGATCGAAACTATTTTCCCCTGGCAACTTAATCCAAAATTAACCCATTCATAACACTCTAGATTGAAAATTAAAAATTGAAAATTTTAGGATAATAAATGCCAGAAAGTGACAAATCGGTTGTCATTGTAGGTACTCACAATGTGATTTTCTATTGAAATAAGTAAAAACATACCGGGAAATTTTACTGAGTGGGATTTGCGGTCTTATTATCTGATTGAACTACGAAAGCGAAGCTTGAGTGGTTTAATCTTTGATAATAAGGCCGCAAGTTGCACGAGTTAAATTTCCTAGAGGCAAAATGCTTGAGAGAAAATTAAAAAAAATATGCAATAAAATCCCCTAATTCCCTTCAACTAATCCTAGTATTATGGGTAGTTTTTTTTGTTGGAATGGATTATGAACTTTTGTTATGTGAAAATTGATGTTTTTTAATTCAATTTCATTCAATTTTGTATCCACAGCATACTTGATCTAAGGAATGTGTCTAAACGATGTCATTGGAAAATAATTACTTTTTCCACAATTAGTGGTTTTGGAAATATCAAACCGTCGTAGGTACTCAACTAGGCGGAAAAACTGTCATAATATTAAGGGGTCCAGCGTACTCTAGACGCAAAAATAAAAATGCTTCTGAAAATCAAATATACCAATTTTTTGTCTCAAAACTATGTGACCGTCCCTAGAATAAAAAAAAGTAAAAATATGCAGGGTGTTCCATTTGGAATTCCTAAGTAATGCGAGAGTATGAAACATTGAAATTTTTTCCAATTCTTGAATCCAATACCGCTGCCAAGTTTTGATCTCATACCTTCGGATCTCTGGCAACCATGGCTTGTCTAAACGAATTACAAAAATCTCATTTTCTCGCTTTGGATTTTTCTTCACTTTCGTTGTTCGAAAAATGAGGTGAACAAATGTTTTCTTCTGGACAGATGTTTTTAGCGTCTTTTTCTTACGCCCCTTTCCATTCCTCACATTTTGATGGGTTACACTCACCACTTTCGGTTTTTTCATACTCTGCGTTAACCTCGGCTCCTGGCTATCCAGTGCAGGGCCGGATTAAAAGGTGTGGAGGCCCTGGGGCAACAAAGGAGTGGAGGCCCCTAATTATTTTTCAAACAAGTTTTTTTTTTATTTATTGCGGAACAAATCAAATTATTTCGACACGAGCATATGTAGGTATAATAAAATACAAGAAATAAATTAAATTACAGCGTAAACAAAGGGATTCTTGCGAGCTTTTTTCGACGAAAAATCATTGATGATTTCGGTCAAGTCCAGCACCGGGGAAAATCATTCTCAATGCTAAGAAGCGGTAACTTTGATTGGCGGCTTTGTCTCATCGTAATTCGCCTATTTTTTTCATTTTGGAAAATGAGCGCTTTCCAGTGCAATTTGACATCATCACATTCTCAGTTGTAATATCACAAGAGAGTGAAAATAATTTGACAGATTTTCGAAAACTTGTTGCCAGGCAATAGACAAGAGAGACCAACTGGCTCGAGTGGCTATTGCCAATAAGTTTGAGAAAGAAATCTAGATAATTATTTTCTACTATATCGAACTCTCGTGTGGTATTCTTTAGATTATTTTTTGATGTTACGATCATAAACACATTTCCTTGCAAAATTATATAATGTACTAAACCGGTTTTGATTCATTTCACACTTTTCATGCGAATTGATGACAGACGTCAAATTAAAAATATAGGTTGTCAGACAATAAAAACAAAATACCTCAAATTATTCCCGCGACAATTTTCTAGGTAGAATATTCCCACTATTGATTGGCCAAAACGTATATGAATTATTTGAATTGAACGTTTCCATTGGTTTCTAGCAATGTCAAAAAATAATCACTGTAATTTCAATGTTTGAGAATGTAGCTCTGAAATTTTGGTTTTCAAGAATTTGATAGTAGAACATCTTAGATTGGTCTTTTTGATAGTCCTTTTTCAGAAGGATTTACATTTGTT
Source organism: Gonioctena quinquepunctata (assembly GCA_018342105.1). Lineage (NCBI taxonomy): Eukaryota > Metazoa > Arthropoda > Insecta > Coleoptera > Chrysomelidae > Gonioctena > Gonioctena quinquepunctata. Next base: position 1,287 of record JAFIRS010000234.1, on the reverse strand, counting down.
GCGGAATGTCATCCTTCTCTTAGACTCACATTTTCATATTTCGGGGATTTCTCTGTAACAAGCGCGCCACTCAGCGGACACTTGTCAACGCCAATAAATAGGAAAAACAGGTATAGACGGGCAAAGTGTTTGTAGAATCGGCAGAAAAATAGTCAACAGAATTTGAACTTTTGTTCTATTATGGAATGCGCACAGGGCTCTTATAAATAATTTGATGCAATCATATTCATAAATTGAAATATTATTTTCTTTTGCTTATGATTATTGAATTTCATTGTGTATCTAGATCGCTTGTGTCATTCGAAGAATACATCGACAGAAAATCCTTCATTTAATAAAAAAAATTTATATATTTTTTTTAAATTCAATTGTTCTTGTTTTTACAGCTAATTTCGATACGATATAATATTTTGTATAATAGTATGATGTTTTACTTGGTGATTGTTTCTCGCATATACACATGATTCATCAGATCGAAGATTAATATTAACCATGGATTTTGACAAGAATACGAAACATGCTTTTGAATGTTTAAAACGAAAAATGAGAGGAAAAAGTGGGACAACTGCTCTTTCGTTGTCAGATTTTGTATATATAATTTTGCATATCCTTCGGTATTTGTTAGGAAATTTTACCTAAAAATGTTTATTGTGGAGGCCCCGGGGCTGCAGCCCCCCTCTTAATCCGGCTCTGCTCCAGTGTCTTTATTAGGTTTAATATTACTCTCTTTTACACTTTCATTATGTTTAAAAAAATGTAATCATTGAGTTTTTTGAGTTTTTCGGCTCCACTTGGGGGAAAATGATACACTATATCCCATCTTTTTCAGAGTTCTCGGCTTCTAGTACCGAACAGCTGGAGATTTCGCTGTTTTTCGATGTGAGTTTTGCCAACACGCTCTTTTTATCAGTTTCGGTGGTTTGGTTTGGTGAAATAATGTCTTTTTCACGGTTTTTGTCACTGGGTGATCCACTGTGGCTTTTTGTTTTCAATTTATCTACGCTTTTGCTGCGATCTACACCTCCATCGCTGGATTCTTCCATTGGTAGACCGGGAGATGGTGACACAAAATATTAGGTCATTTGTACCAGTATGGCGGTTCTTCAGGGGTATAATTACGGAATGACAAAAAAAAAATAATGGTCATAGCGCTGGTACCGGCGGCCCAATCGCGTGGGCGTTAATCGAACGTGTCGGATAAATAACGAGTGTCGAACGATTTGTTCCACAAAAATGCTTGTATTTTCCGATAGTCGTTAAAAAAAGAAGTAGGCGGGTGATTTGTAT